>RPFO01000104.1:4596476-4903976 GCA_009746045.1 Mesostigma viride | reverse complement strand
ATGCACGTACACTTTCGTCCGCTCTTATGCTGCAAGTGCTAGTGTCCCCCCCCGGTCACTAGCCTTTGTCGAAAATGCGTAGAAAACAAATTCCTTGCGCACGTCACCGGTCTTGTGCATAGTGGGCGCCGCCCGGATGACATAGCTCGCGTCCGTGACACGCCTTTCAAGAAAACTCTTTGACCAAATCCATAGGCCATGCCTATTAGTTGGGTCGAGCCCGAGACAGCATGGCGGTGCAGGTGCCCTTGGTGCACCTAGAGAAAGTGTTGTTTACATCCCACCCTTGCAGGAAGTAGCCCAGAATCTATTAAAAGCCATATGCCCCTTCTCCGGGATATGTGCTACATATACTCCCAACAGCCACGAGCCACGAGGTAGCCATGGCTGACGGCGGAGCTCATAACTTTCACGTTTGAGCACCGAATTCGGCTGTGAACATCACTATCGCTTCGTTTTTCTAAGACGCACATGCTGATATAATTTTCCGAAGCTAATACGCAATATATGACGAGCAAACGCTCCTCGACGCAATGCAGCCTGGCGGCTGCGCTCGGCCATGAAAATACCAAAGAGACAACGGCCATGAAAATACGTCTGCAGCTTCGCCATCAGGTCCGGCAGGCAGTGGTGACACTAGTCGAGCACTGGTGGTTGCCCCGGTCCCTCCCGGGCTTAACGCCTCGCCATCTGCATCGCCTGACCCTAAACGCAGCCGCTCAGCCGACAAAAATGGTCGGCACATCCGCACATGTCAAGACAGAGGCACTCTCTGTTACAGTGAGTGACCTTCAAGCACGGCACTGGCATACAGGTAAGAAAAAACACACACACACAATTTTACTTACTTGGCAATAGAACGCTGAAAGTTTGAGTGAAAGAAATTGCAGCGGAGGTCGAGAACGATACGAAGTTTGTCGAATCTTACGTGGCATGCAGGCTAATGAGACTCCGACCCAACGCGCACAAGCCTCAGCCGTATCAGCAAGGCCCCGTGTCCGTTGAGGTGACCTTCCCGTGGTGACGTACAGTAAGATAGTTCAGCATGTGCGCAGGCCTTCAATCCAATCAACTACTGCAATACGGTTCGTAGGAGACGCGAAATGAGTGAGAATGAGAAATGAGTGAGAAACAGCCCTCATTTTATTGTTCAAAAAGGGTGACAAAACACAGTGGAAAAATTACCGGCCAATACGGCTCCTTACGGTTGCGTACAAAATCATTAGCAAGATAATTCAGCAAAGGCTCTACTCTGTTCTCGACTGCCTTATAGGCCCGGAGCAAGTAGGCTTCCGTGCTAACCTCCATATCAACGATAGCATCACCCTCATAATGGACATAGTAGAGAAGGCATGGCGCGACGACATTGCCGGCTTTATCCTCTTCTGGGACTTTGAAAAAGCGTTTGACCGCATGTGCTGGGCATACCTCCGACACATATTGATCGGCTTAGGGTTTGGCCCACGCATCCTAACGGTCATCATGGGAATGATCAAATCGCTAACCTGGTACATCCTTATCAACGGTCACAAATCTGCACTTGGCCACAGCTCAAGATCCCTCCCCCAAGGAGATTGTATGTCCCCCATCTTGTTCCTACTGGCACACGCAGGATTGTTTTGGCTCCACCAGCACGACCCTCGTCTGCAGGGCTTCCCGCTTGCAGGCAGTGCCAAAGGTATTGTACAGATAGCCTATGTGGATGACACCACCAATGTTTGCATCTCTCTACAGGAAGTGAATGCTGTCTTGGAAAATATCAACACGTACTCTGTGGCCTCACAACAACGTTGTAATGTGCAAAAGTCCACGGGACTGCACATCGGCAAACCCAACCCATCTCGGATAAACCCCTCTCACCTGGCCATGACATGGGTCAAACCAGGTGAACACCATCTTTTGCACAATTGCCCCATTGGCTGCACGCCAGAGGGACGTTTGGCTGAACATCGTGCGTTTTTATATGACGAAACCAACCACGTGGGCAAACTTGCAGGAGTGCTCCTCACGGCAGGGCGGTGGGGTGGCGTCCAGCGGATGAGCTTACGAGGAAAAGCACTAATCGTCAACCAACTCTTGTTCTCCAAGGTTTTATACTACTGTCTGGCACACCCTCCCAACGATCATACCATACAGCTTATCCAACGCATCGGCAGCAACTTTGTTTGGAAACAGAAAGGTTTGATATCTCACACGGTACATGGTTGGATCAGCCGGGATATGTCCTTTATGTCATGGTTGCACGGTGGTCTAGGGCTACACAACATACAATGGCGCTTGTGGTCGATGTATGCTAAACAAGTGATCAGCGTGTACATGGAAGTGAACACGCACCCTGGCTGCCTGTTGGCAAAAGAGTCTCTCTCCGCTAGTTACACCCATGCTAATGGCACATCATGGCACCTTGACGCTGGAGTACTTGGCTGCACACTGATATCATACAAGGGGCTCCCCTGGTACTGGTCGCGCCTATGGTTAGGTTATCACAAGCTCAAACCTGGGCGCCTCGTTTTTCCCACCACTCGTGAGGAGGTTGCACGACAGATTCTTTATTTCAATGATTTGATCGTGGACAATGCGCGCAAGCCCTTGGGCACGTTACATGGGCACAACCCTTATGCTGGCTTCCTGTGCGCATCACCCCCTGTTCTGAGAGTGCTCGATCTCTACGCGTGGCAGGGGGACAGATATCGGTTACGGGCATACACTGAAGTTAATGCTTGGGTGCAAAACATGCCATCGCTACACGCTTGGAACACCCTCATCCAGGCCATCCCAGCTACATGGCATGCTGTGATGATGGCCCCACGCAAGGCCCTACAGCCGGGTGATTGGATCAGTTTTTACCCAGACGGGATCACATCCACATGCAAAGGTCTGGTCCGGGGAGTGTTGCCTCCGGCCGGAATTCAAGTCCAAGTGGCCGACACCCTTCCAGGCCACAATGGTTGCCTCAATCAGTTGGCGACTTTATGTGTCTGTCTTCCAGCCCACCAATGTCACCGTATCCGGATGGTCCCGTGGTTAGTATCAAGGTCCTGCATGTTCCAGCCGGACCCCACGACCCCGGCGGAGGCCATCACTTGGTTACACGTAGGCAATACGAGATTGGATACTTTACCATTGGACCCCCTGGAATTTGGCTGGACCCTGACCAAGGGGATGTCTAGGATCAGCAAATGTCTTTACGAGTACACGGCAGAATGGGGTTATGACATTTTATTGCACGAGAACCATAAGCTCCACCCTGGCCGCCCACGATGGGGCTTTCAATGGCCTGGATATAGTTGGATTAAACTTATCACCCTGGCGGTCGATCACCCTTTGGTGGACCGCAGAGCGACCGACATTCAACATCTTTTACTGCACAGAGCCATCGGGGTAAACGCGACCCTCAGCAGCCGGTTTCACCACGATGCGACATGCCTGTGCACCTTCCCTTCGGAAACAATTGAGCACCGCTTTCTCTACTGCCAAGTGAGCGGGGTGTGGCAATGGTTGTTTAACGTATGGTCCGCATGGACCGCGCTACCACATTCCACACTAACGCTATCCGTGCGTTGTATCATATTCGGTATGGCGGGGACCCCCGGGGAGGAGCTATCCGACAGTCAACTAGCCTGGGTATGGCTCCGAACTAATATGCTATACGCGATCTGGACTATCCGGAACGAGACGGTTTTCAAAGTGCGGCACGAATACACCAAAGCCGCCGTTGTGAGGCGGTTTATCTTCCTCTGGAACTCAGCAATGCGTCGCGCTTGGCTCTTGGCGCAAGAACAATACAAGGTGTGGGACCCCGGGCCCAACAATGACAGGCCCAGCCCCTTGGAGCTCTTCCATGCTCTCCTGGGACGCAACAGGGTGTTTACTTGCATTCCTCACGGTGACCTTACGCGCGTCACTTGGCTCCCCTGGTCACACAATGCTCCTTTCTAAACCTTTCACCTATCACACTACCCTCAGAGGGTAACCAGCTGGTCGATACGTGGTACCTCTTCACCTAATGATATTCCTATTGGTTAATAAAAATACCCATTTACCCGGAAAATGAGTGAGAATGTTACCCGAGCGGTAACGAGGATTCGCACCGTTGATTTTAACATATGTTTCTTTTTTTGCGCCATTTGGCGAGCATCGACTGGAGCCTGAACCTAGCGGGGGGAATCGTGCGGGGGAATCTTGAGGGGGAATCTTGCGGGGAAAAATTCCGAACGTGATTTTAGCGAAGTCCTACTACATTTTGCTTGGGTACACGGTACTACAGTTTCGTCACTGAAAATTTTCTGTAGTTGCGTTGGTGTTTCGTACGTTCCGCTGAAATTTTCGTGTTCAGTGCCCAGATCACAATTTGATCCGGGCGCAAAATGATTGGCTGTACGGTACGAACCAAAAACGAAATTTTAGTATCTAAGTTCCGCAGCGCTTGCTGAATTTGCCCCGGAAGCCCGGGGGCACTTTCCCCGCTGAAAAAGGTGTCCGCGGAAGCGTATTGTAGTTGATGAACTGAGTTCATTACTTCTAAAGGTATACGGTGGGCGGCTTATCGAAGACTTTTGCAGTGGTGTCATACTAATTTAGCAGCGCTGGTAAGGCCCGTCTTACGCTGCAGGCCGGTCCGGAACCAACAGTGTTTTTTTTAGTGGCGATACACCGCCAAATGTGGCGGTGTGGCACTTTTTTTGGCAAAATGTGGCGTTGCCACCCACTTTGACAGGGCTCCCAAGAAGCCACAATTTGGCCGTGCTGTTCTACTTCGTAGTTTCGTTTCGCCACAGGGTGGCCGTGCCTGAAGTTTACTCTAGTACAGGTTACGCCACAATTGGCGGTGTCAGCCGGTCTTCCGGTCGGCGTTCCGCCACAAGCCTCCCTAGTACTAGACTACTACTATGAGTACTACTATGACTGACTGACTGCATAGTGCATGTACAGTACGTAGAGCCCGGCCGGCGGCCAAGTGCCAAGTGGCAAGTGGCCCGCTGCCCGAGACCAGAGCACGGAGAGTGCACTGTGCAGACTGCAGCTTGTGTGCATTTCATTAACTGCATTTTCACGACAGCTGGCTCATATAACAGCTGGCGAGTGGCGGCCTGGCGCCTCAGTATTAAGTCACTCGCCAGCCATACTGCATTGACTAATGTGTTTCGACTTTCGGCACTAGTAATCGTTGTTGTTAATTTACCAAGTAGGAAAAATCCATGGCAGACGCTGGGCCGTTTAGGCCACCTGGGCCGCCGCAGGTAGTGAGGGGAGGAGAGAGAAGAAATAGTGTGTTTTATGGCACCGGGCTTGGCCGGAAGCCTTTGGCCCTCCCAGCCGGAATGCGATGCAAACCAATCTTTCCAGGTCCGAATGGAGCCTCCATTGTCGTTGGGAAAACCAAGGCGACGGTAGAGATCGCTCCCGAGGAGGCGAAAAGGCTTAGGTCGAAGGAGACGCGGGCTGCTGCTCGGCGGGTAGAGAGTGAGGGGGCGCCCGAACATCCCGAGGTGATAGGGGCAGACGCGAACTACATCAAGGTCAGCATTAAGGTCATGGACGGGGAAGTGGGGTCCGATGTGCCTTCGAATGTGATGCGCCCCTCATTTCCTTGGTGCTGCTTTCCATTTTCGTAGCGCCACCTGCCAAGAGGGATTGGAAGGGCGCGGATGCCAATAGGAAGTGGAAACCCGAATGGGGGCTGCGTTTCCCATGGTTGCGCTATGACGAAGAGAAGGACGAAGCATACTGCGGCCCTTGCCGTGATGCCAAGGTCACCATCGGGCTGGGTAGGGGGACCAAGGTTTTCAAGATCGACACTTTCAAGACACACGTTGTGGCTGACTCTCACGTGGCCGCCATTGCGAAGGAGAAGAGCGAGTGCCTGCGGGTGTATTCAGGGGAGGAGAGGAGCACGCAGAGCCGGCAGAGGCAGACGGTCATGGGCGAGTTTGCCCCCCCCCTGGTCAGCTGAGCAAGTCCGACCGACTTAAGCTCAAGCAGTTCAAGGCGATGGCGTACACCCTGGCGAAGGGTAAGCCTATGACTGATTATGAGTCGCTGCCAACGCTCCTTTGCGAATACGAGGAGATGAGGGACGCGCTCCCCTCCCACCATTGGACTGACGGCTCAGGTTGGGAGATGGCGGAGGCGTTGGATGCCGTGTTGCTTGCTGACCTTAAGGCAAGGGTCGCCGCGGCTAGGTATGTCGCGGTCACCGTCGATGAGTCCAAGGCCAATGATAACGTAGAATTCATGTCGGTGGAGGTGGCTTTTGTGGAGGATGGAATAAAGCAGCAGGAGTTTGTCACGCTAAAAAAGGTAACTGCGGTGGACGCCCTCTCCCTGCACAACGAGCTGTGCATAGTAATGCGAGGCATGCTCGGAATCACGGACGATCAGCTCGTGGTGAAGCTGGTTGGCTTCGGGTCAGATGGGGCATCGGTGATGATGGGGCAGCGGAAGGGTGTCGGGAAGAAGCTCTTGATGAGCAATGCACCCTTCCTCGTGCCCATGCACTGCGCGCCGCACAAGCTCAGCCTGATAGCGAACGAGCTCAAGGGGAACTCCTTGTTTGCGCGGGTGGAGTCAATCCTCAAGTCAGCACACAACTGGGTGGCGCACTCAGCCATGAAGTCAGAGCAACTGAAGATGTGGCAGGGGATGCTGGGCACGGGTGGCCGGAAGCTGCAGCGCGTGTCCGACACACGCTGGCTTAGCGTGCAGGGGTGCCTCAACACGTTCCGCATTGAGTATCCTGCGATCGCCATGTGCTTGGCCACCTACCAACACAAGGAAGTGGAGCAAATGGCAGCAGCACAGGACTTGCTAGCCAACATGCTGGACATTGACACCCAGCTCGGGGTGGTCGTGTTCGCGCGCATGCTGGATGCCATGAATTTCTTGGTCAAGCAGTGCCAGCAGCAGGACCTGCAGCTCGACACCCTTGCCCATGCGATCGAGGACTGCAAGACAACAATCCGTGATGAGTATGTGGAAGGGCCCAAGGTGTTCACTGGGACCCTCTGGAAGGGGTTTATAGACTTGGATGCCGACACGTCACCCTTTCTCACCGACCGCGGCGAGGTTTTCCGCAACTGCCAGGAAATGGAACACCCGGTAACATGTCAAACGGTGCACGAGGCCTCGGGTTCTCGGGCTCGCTACGTTTCAGTGGCAAGTGTCACGGAGGAGGAGTTCAGACTCCGCGTAATTGCTGCGCAGGAGCAGGCTACCGCTGCGGCCAAGGTGGTGCTGGACGACTTCGATATCCGATTCCCACCAAACGGTCTGCTCTCCGCGATGTCCATTTTGCAGCCAGGCTGGTGGACTGAGAAGGAGCGCGACGTGGCCGAGGTGCAGAAACAAGTTCAGGTGCTCAAGCGCAAGTTTGCTGTGGGGGTCACCATGGTGAATGGGAAGAAGGTGGGCCCACTGATTTCCCCGTCCCTCCTGGATGACCAGCTCGACTCCTTTATGCTCATGATGAAGAGCAACAGCCAGGAGTACACGTCCGCAAGGGCGTTGTGGAAGGTTTTGTTGACCAACCCGCTCATGCACGAGTTTGTGGGGGCGTATCTGCAGCTGGCAGAGTTGATGCTGCTCCTCCCTCTTACCAGCGTGGAGAATGAGCGGAGGTTCAGCCACATGAATTTCATTAAGAGCGATATTCGCAACCGCCTTCTCGAGCGCCATCTGAACGTGGCGGTCCGCATCTTTGCATGCAGCTCTTCATACGAAGACATGCCGATCCAGGCGGCATATGCAGTGTGGTCTGCGGAGAAGGGCCGCCGCGCAACCGGCAGTGTTCTTACTTAAATACATAATTGCTTATATGATTCCTTGCTGCTAGCTACTAAGTTTTCTTATTTTCTGTGCTTTCCGCGGAATCTCAAATTTTGGGCAGCTAGCGTTTTCAAGTTTGTTGCCCGGCCTTCTGACGACAACGTAATTGCTTACATTGTCCCCGCCATCGGCATGTAGTCAAGTGTGCAAGCTAGTCATGGCTTCGCTTTTAGAGGGGCGTAATTATTAATGAACTTTAAATAAAATGATGAGGCCACCAATGAGCAATTGCGAATGAGCCATAATCCTTATTATTCGTTCATGACGGAATCACGGAAACTAGGAAGCCAAACATTACTAAGTCGGTCGTGAGAAGTAATACTGCGCCAATACAACAAATTAAGTAAGTTCAAAGCACACAGTGCTTTTTTTTGAATTTATTCTCGCGTGACGTAGTGATTTCATAAATTTAGTACGGCCGCTTACTGAAGCTTATGAGCTGACTAACTTTCAGTTGACTTTTGACTGAGTAACCTCACTTCATAGTAGACTGAAACTAATTAGGTAACTATAATGCATCCTTAGTCTCATTATTTAACGCGTTAGTAAACACTACACCTTCATAGGTTTTTATACTTTTCATTTAAGTAGGAAGACACAAGTGCAATTGAAGTATGATGAGAATGGGGCTGCCCGCCAGCAGGCCGGGCAGCCGGCGGCCCGGCGCCCGGCGCCGATGCCTGAGACGGAGACGCTCGCCCGCCTTGTGTACAGCCAGTACGGCGCCGCGCCGCGCTGACCCCACTGCCGGCAGGGTCATTTGCTGCACCAAAAAGCCAGCCCGCCACACGTGGCCGTGCCAAGCCCAATTTTAATTGGCTTAAAGCCACACATTGGCCGAGTAAACTGAAGTTTTCATAGTTCGAAACGCCACAAGTGGCCTAGCGCCACTAGTAGCGAAAACCTTAAAAAAAACACTGGGAACCAATGCAAATCGGCAGATTGCATCCGACAAGCAAGGAGGCAACTGGTGTAATCTTCCACGCAAGCGCCACTCGTAGCAAATAGATGTCCCCTTAAGGGGACGTGCGCCCGCCGAATTTTTTGGCGCCAAAAATATTCGCGGTACCGCCGTGAAGTGAAAAGTGGGTGCACGGTGCGCGCATCCCTTGCGGAAGTGGCCATGGCGACTGCGTTTAGGCGAAACTAGCAATGTAGGGCTAGAGAAATGCAAAAAAAATGCTCGAATGTTGGAGACGATGATTTAATGATGTTGGGTTGTGGCGGCAAGTTGCTGGTTTACAATATCGCTGCTTTCTTTTACTGCCATCGGCATGGGGGGTAAACTGCATTTTTTGGTCGCGCGGAATAAAATAGAATTCGTGATAGCGGCAGTGAATTCGCAGTTTTGGGGGGCTTTTTGACCGTAAACGATGCATTAATATCGGTAGCATTGAATTCCAAACCAAACTGGTGCTTTTTGCTACATTTTCGGCTATTCTCGGTAAGTAATTCTTCAGGCCTGCGCAGTGCATGTCGGAACCTTCCATGGAAGAACGGCCGTTGTTGCGCGCCTGGGCGAGGGATCTGCGAGGGACGGGTATAGATTGGTCGCGAATGTTATGTGCTATCAGTTCTTTCTTCTATGAGCTCATCGTTCGAAGTTTTTTTCGTTCTTTTTGGGCAGTTTCCGCCAGCTAGCTCGCCGTTGCTTGCCGTGGTGTTGTCGAATACCTGGCAGATTTAGATTGTTTTCGCTGACGTCGTGGTCAGGGCCGCTTCAGTCGAAGCCTATATCTTCTCGGGAAGGTTTAAGGCATTTCATAAAACGTGTTCTGGCAAGGATGTTGTGCGTATGGACGCTTCTTGTTGTGTGAGAGTGACGCACCCTCTCTTCGCAGCGGCATCACAGCGCTCATGCGCTGGAGGGCCGCCAATGGTTTCTTTCCATTTTATCGTGCAGGGGAGGAAGTGTTTTATTGACGATCATGTTGGAGATATTGCATTTGTGTGACTGCATGTAGATAGCTACCACCATTGGTTTATTTGAGCTTTCCCTTGATATCATCATGTGAAAAGACTGCAATGTGCTGAGCCAACCATGGTTGACTGCATGCAAGCTTTGTATGCCATGATCTCCTTGGTTCCTTGCCCTCCATAGTTCCAGTTTGTTGCCCATCTCAGGTAGGGCAGTTCAGGAGTTGTTGCTGTGTTGATTAGCTTGGTTGGCATCAACCTTACACTCTAATCTGGGAGAAACATAGAAAATGCTGGTAAGGCATTTTAGTGCCATCATCATTATTGCTATTCACATGCTTATAAGTCTGGCCATGCTCGAGGGACGGTTAAGGGGTATGAGGTGTGTGGCCAACCCTGTGTACTTCATAACATATTCAGCATGTATTTGATGCATGTTGGATGGCATGTAAAGTGTATTTGTGTTAACTTGGTTACTGAGTGGTCAAGAAGACGCTAGAGTACAAGGCTGAGGCAGCCCGGGCGTGGCATGTGAAGCGTGGCCATCGCTGGGATGAGGGCAAGGTAGATGCCCAGAGGGGCCAGGTCACCTACAGCAAGGGGGTGCACTATGGGGGTGTGGGGGCTGCTACTGGGGGGGCGGGGGCGGGCAGCAATGAGGATGATGATGACACTGCACACATCCCTTGCTTGCGCTGCTCTAAGACCGATGCATCTGATGATGACCCTTTCTTGCTGTGCAGCACACCCGGGTGCGATGGGGGGCTCCACCTGAGCTGCACGGTCCCTCTCCTGCCCAGCGTACCTGATGGGGACTGGTTCTGCCCAGTTTGCTGTGGGGAAGACTGTGATGATGGCAGTGATAGTGACAGTGACTAGTATAATGGACGCCCAGGTGGCATGCTGCCAAAGAGCATAACTTCCACACCGCTTGTCCAAATGCAGCCAGATTTTGCCAGCGTGTGTGTCGATGACTAATGGAATTTTGAATATCATGTTTGGCCCATTTCACATGTGTTTGGTATTTTATTATTTTTGGCATGTGTGAAAAACAGCGTTTTTGTACTTGCAAGAGCATAAAAATTCTAAAGCATGTCAGATATGGGTTGTGAGTGGCTCTAATTTTTGGCCACCCACGACCTGCTTGGGCAATATCATGCCTGGCCTGAATTGATGTGTGCATTGGCTGGGGCATACTGTGCCCTAATTAGCGTCTTTTTCTATTTTTAGCGCGATACCGGCGCGTGGTTGGGGGTAGAACCTTCAATGAATGCATGGATAACTCACTAAACATGTTATTTAGGGCCCCTAATCATGGCTGGGCATAATTCAATTGAATTCATATTGAAAACAGTGTATTCCAGTTTTGGGGGGTTTTGGTGGCACACCTCAAATAATTAAATGTTCATGGTTCACTTGTGCAGACGCTTGGATTTCCACTATCTTTGGTGTGCTACTTATGTAGGCCAATTAAGGAGCAACCATGGTCTAAGGCGGTGTACTTGAGGGGGGCGGTCATCCACGTTGACCACAAGCCCTGGCAGGCCCCTCCTGCCACCTCAGACTAGGGAACCTATACCAGTAGTGTAGATTAGTCAGGCTTAGCCTAGCATGTGGCCCACGCGCATGTGCGCCCATAATGGCCCCCATGGATGATGCCTTCAGTATTTAGCTATACGCCATGCCTACGATGGGACCTCCCATGGATGTTGCAGTCAGCATTTAGCCATGCTATGCCTAAGCAGGGAGCTACTCTCTGCTGAGATGCCATGTGTTTACCAGCCATAGCCTTAGCCTAGTCGTAGTACAGCCATGCTACGCCCTGGCTATGTTCAGATTACTTGCCCACGCTATCAAAGAGACAACCAGCGCAGGCCAGAAATCGGGAGAATCCGGACCATGGTAGCTCGAGCCTGCCGTTATACTTGTAATGCTACGCTTACATGGGTCTTATTGCACCCACAGTTTGCCGGATCGTTAGCATGTCCGTTTAGCTAGCGCGCCCGATTGCAGCTGTGGCATGCCTTTGGCATGAAGGAGACTGGGGGTCTCTGCCCTTTCTCGTGTAGTGCACACACAGGGATTAAAAGCACTTCGGTGCTCCGTGACTCCCGCCAACGGGAGCACGAGTTTAATTAATTAATTAATTAATTAATTAATTAATTAATTAATTAATTAATTAATTAATTTTAATTAATAGATGCCCCTTTCTCAGGGCTATGTGTTACATATGCTTCCCACGGAGCTATGATTTTCATTAATTAATTAATTCATTAATTAATTAATTAGGAACATAACTCCGTTGGGAGTATATGTAGCACATAGCCCATAGACCATGAGGGTGCGGGTGCCCTGGTGCACCTAGAGCAAGTGTTGTTTACATTCCCACCCTTGCAGGAAGTAGCTTAGAATGTATTATAGGCTCATATGCCCCTTCTCAGGGCTATGTGCTACATATACTCCCAACGGAGTTATGTTCCTAATTAATTAATTAATTAATAGCCCAGAGAAGGGGCATATGAGCCTATAATACATTCTGAGCTACTTCCTGCAACTGAGAGTGGGAATGTAAACAACACTTGCTCTAGGTGCGCCAGGGCACCTGCATCCCCATGATCAATCAAGCTATGCCCAGCTAAGGGGGAGCCTGTCATGGGGGGGAAGATCAGCATGGCTATACAAAAGCTAGAGCGTGACATCTCAGCAGAGAGCAGCTCTCTGCATGGGCACAGCATAACTAAATAAAGCTAGGCATCACCTGGAGTGTGGCACATCATAGGCACGCATGTACATGATTAAATAAAGCGCGTGGCTTAGCTGGTATAGTGCCTGTAGGAGGCGTACATGTACAAGGCCACTAACTATTCTACACTACTGCTGCTGTATTCCCCTAGGCTGGGGCTGCTGGAGTCGCTGGGGCCGCGGTGGTCGAGGGGGTCGCGGGCCAGGGCTTGTGGCCGACGTAGATGGCCGCCCCCTTCCAGTACACCGGCTGGCCCGCCTTGGTCTGCCGGAGCTGGAGGTAGGTCGGCCATAGCTCCCGTCGCCGTTGTTGCTGCGCCAGGGTCAAGTCGTCGTCCACGATGAAGGGAGTGTTCTCGAGCCGCTTGCGGCGTCTGAGAAACGAAATCTTGTCCGGCTGCTGGGCTCTTAAAGATGAGAAGAAGCGGAGGCGCCCCTGCCTGACCGCGCGCGCGGGGGAGGCGGTGGGCGGTCAGCTTAATCTCACCAAGACTGAAGGCCCATGCGTGCAAGGATTTTGCTCTCCAACGCACGTGCAAGCTTCTCGGAATTCTCACCTTCCTCCATGTCGAAGTTCTTGAGTATGGCGTTGAGGCTGCGCTTGGCGAGCTCGGCCTCCTCGCGGAGGTCAAGCGTCTGCCGCTGGAGCTGGGCTGCGACGGCGGAGGTGGTGGTATGTTGCTAAAGCATGTCCGCCCAGGTCGTGATGGGAGGAGCATCGCCGGCCAGGCCAGCAGAGGCTGGCTTGGCGGCAATGTCCTTCACCGCCTGGGCGGTGAGGCCCGCGGTGTTCTGCAGGACCTCGATAGCGATGGCATTATCCTTAAGACGCTGGTCAATGTCGCGGAGCTGGGCGGTGATGGAGTCGGTGGAGGCGGAGGGGGGGGGGGCCGTGGAGGCGAGGAGGGTGGCGGTGGTAGTGGGGATGGTGGGGAGCTCAGCAGCCAGCGTGCGACTCACAGCTGCCACATCTGCAGCTAGGGGCGTCGCGTGCTGTGAGAGGGCTTCGTTGAGGTGGAGGAGGAAGGTGGATTCGGTCAAGGGGGAGGGGGTCCAGAGGTCCGTGACAGCTAGAGCGCTAAAGGCCGGATGGAAAAGAGGGCGGCGAGCTGAAGACGGGGCCGGCGAGACCAGCGGGCCAGGTTCTCAGGTCGGTGAGTAAACCGGCCGTCAGGTCCAGTGCGGAGGCGGTAATGGCTATGAAGGCGCTGGCACAGATCGAAAATGGAGGCTTATGACTCCATAAAACACGAGCTCCAGTATCTTGATGGGTGGCATGTCGAAAAAGCTGGGTCTGGCATCGTCGAAGGTGGAAAATAACCCGTCGACGTCAAAGTCGTGCTCAGACCAGCTTGGTTCGGCTGGGCGGCTGCGTTTTGGCCCGGGCGAGGCTGAGGGCGAGGCAGGAAGCCCAGGAGGGTGCTGGGCGACCACCAGTGCGCGACTAGAGTCACCACTGCCTTCCGGCCCTGATGGCGAAGCTGCAGCCGGAGCGGCAGACGTATTTTCATTGCCGAGCGCAGCCGTCAGGCTGCGTTGCGTCGATGGGCGTTTGCTCATCGTATATTGCGTATTAGCGTCGGAAAATTATATCAGCATGTGCGTCTTAGAAAGACGAAGCGATTGTGATATTCACGGCTGAATTCGGTGCTCAAACGTGAAAGTTATGAGCTCCGCCGTCAGCCATGGCTATCTCGTGGCTCGTGGCTCGTGGTTTAATTAATTAATGGTCTAAGGTTAACCTCCTCAAGAACAGCAGGATTAATTATATTCATTGAGAATGATAAATTACGGAGGTGAGATGGGCATGCAACATAAGGAAAACCCCGAAAATAAGAAGAACCCTGAAGAAATTAACAGGAATCTGACACGGACATCCAAGGATCACGCCAGCTGCACAAGGTACAACTGACTAAATCACAAAACTATGACACACAGCAACATCGCTGCCGGCCCACCAGGCAGGCCTGGGAGGGATCTAGACCGCATATAGGTCGCGACAAAGTCGGCCCGGGTGCGGCGGAATAACACATCAGCCAACGGTGTGAGTGAGGGCGAGTGACAGGCGCTGCCGCCAATACGAGGACCACGTGCGGGCAGACCGTGGGCGGGGCGGTCTGACCCTCGAGGTTGAGGCGGTCTTCACGGCGCTGGCAGCACGCGTGGAAAAACTCCGCTGTCTTGGGGCCCATGGCCCCGAACTCCTCAAGGACAAAGGGGATGACCAGGTGGGGCCCCACATCGCCGTAGGAGGCAAACTTGTCGCGCTCAGCCACTGGGGCAGTAGCGCCGGCATCCACAGCAGCCCGGAGGATGTGGCGACCAGAGAGCGGCCGAGCCACGGAGACATCGATGAGCAGGTGGCAACCCTGCCCGTCGTAGTCAAGCACGGTAATGCCGGGGCGGTGGTTGGATGAGTAGAGGGCGGCCCCATCCGCGTCCTCGCATGCACTTGATGGTGGAGTGGGGAAAGACCGACCGAACCATAGCACAAACGACCCGGAGGAGAGCAGTATGGAGATATATATAGAGGAACCAGTTCCAGGGTTCTGCTGGCCACCCATGCACGCGATGTAGTGCGTCCCAGTAGTATCGAGAGCAAGCCCGCATGCAGCTGCCGCAGGATGCACCCGCCGTGATGAGAGGTTGCGGGGCATATATAATATAGACACGAGACTAACTAATTAATTTATTTATTAGTGCTTATGAAATGAGTATTCAGCATGCAGGCACGTGCTTATGAAATGAGTATTCATTCCCGATATGCTATCACAATACCTTTTTATCAACCAAGAGGCAGGCAGCAAACAAATAGCTGTCACCTAGATTTCCATGGTTTTAGTGTCTGCATCCGTGGCAGCACTTGGGCCTTGTCCACAATTCACCTTCTGGACACCCCCTGAATCACATATAAAAGCATGGCTGGGACATTCCCCGTTTTGTTCGTAATCACCCTGCAAGTCCTGAGCCGTCCACGACACCGCATATCAAATACAGGCATCGCGCAAGGCAGCGCTATTTTAATAGGATCCGCCGGCATATCCATGAGACAACCATCACAGGCTTGACCTTAACCTTAGAAGAGGTTGCCCTTGCAAAGCCCACACAACGACTGGCACAACATCCTGCCAATGCACCATCGAGCCCACTCCCCTCGCGACCAAGCCCCCAAACTCCAACGGAGGAGCTTTCTGCTCCCGTAATAATCTGCCCCTAAACCACACCCTCTCCGAGGCAACCCCTCCTCATGATAACACCATCATGATCGCGCCTAAAGATTGATGTAACAATGGGACCCTCACGACCACGCCCTACGAGGCACCCTCCTCTGCAGCCACCGCATCCACCGAAGCCACAGGGGCAGCCTTGACCTCCCGGTCCGTGATCATCCGATACAACACCATCGGATCGCCCTTGCTGTCACGCGCGTGCCGCCCCCTGTCACGATCGGATGACAGCCGGCCCTCGCCGCCGCCGCAGTACTTGACGGCACCCGCGAGCAGCTCACGCAGCTCCCGCACGGGCCAGGGACCCCCCAGAGAGTAGAGGATAGTGGCCAGGTCATCGCGCTTGATAACGTCGCCCGCGCCCGCGTCAAAGTACCGGAACGACGCGAGCAGGTCGTAGTCCACTTCTGTGCGCACAGGCGGCTCCTCTTTCTTCTCCTCCTTCTTCTCCTCTCTCTTCTTGCTGCCGCCTTCCTCGCCCTTGTCGTTGTCCTTTTCGGCATCCTTGGCGTCACCCCCATCGACGGCAGCACCATCTTCTTTGGGTTTCACGTCTCCGTTTTCTTTGGGCTCCTCCTTGTCCCCGTCCTCTTTCTTGTCCTTGTCCCCATCGTCCTTCTTGCTCTCGGTCGCAGCGGCGTCACTGGCGGCGGTCGCGGGCCCATCACCAAACCCGGACTTGGAACGCTTGCTCTCCTTGGGCGCGTCACTGTCACGCCCGCGCTTGCGGCCCGCAGAGGGGGGGGGGCGCGTCGCGAGCTCCTGAGGAAACCGGAGTAAAACAAAGGAGTTAAAAACAAAAAAGAACAACCAACAAGCCAACAAGCCATTGAGCCAACAGGCCAACAACCACCAGAGAGAGTCATAGATCAAGCCGGTACAGGAAAAGCATCGGAGGGAGGGGATAGTATAAAAGTCGGTCCATTTCCTTGCCAAGTCAAGCCTGTCCTGGTAGTCTCCTTGACAAAACGGCCACTATGCTTTACTACACAGTGACGCCAAGCGTCTCCTGGCTGTGTCATTGATAGACCAGTATTAACATTAGAGCTATTGATGGCATATGGTACCACTGAAAAGCACGCCAGCATACCATGCCATGCTGCGCCAACACAACATACTGCCATGCTCTAGATCACGACACAATACCGCGATATGCTACCCTTCCTACTAGGGCAGCGAGTACTACCTATATTGCATAGTAGTATACTGAACACAGAGTCATATTGCACCAACGCCCCTCAAGTGAGGCGACCTTGCGCCACTTGGCCGCATGATGCTACCCGTACTACTACTGCATGCTATTACATATACCGACACTACAACAGCATGGGCGCTGGCTATTGTATATTACACAGTATAAACGTGCGCGCCCACCCACCTTGAGCGAGGCGAGCACGCGCCGCGCAAAGTGGCACTGCAGCATCTCGTGTAACGTCTCCGCAAACAGCGACAGCTGGTGAGGGTGAAACAGATGGGAGGCAAGGGAGAGGAGGCGGGAGGAGGAAGGGGGAGGGGGAGGAGGAAGGGGGGGGAGGCGGGAGGCAGGTGGGGGGAGGAGGACCACAGTGTCGATGGGTAATCGCAGGAAAGACCGTCACAACGACAAGAGACAAAATGTCAGCAAAGCACGCTGCCGGCTAAGCGTGCCTGACATTCGACAAGCTGCTCTACCCAAGCCATCCGCGCCCCCTTGCGTTCTGAGGCAACTTGCTTGCTTTACTTATCACAGGGAAGACATTATACTATGGCAGCTTCGGCTGCCTGCCCAGAAGCCACCGGAGTTCCGTCCCACAACTGGAGGAAGGATGCTGCCACGTTACCTCTTCTGCCTTATTTTACGTACCTCTTTGCTCGCAACCTCTGTAACGTGTCGATGACTCCGCCTCGATGCCTTAATCCTAGCTGCCCTCGGATCCCCTTCCATCTAAACCTTACCCTATCTACCCTAGGACCTGTCGGATCCCCTTCCATCTAAACCTTACCCTATCTACCCTAGGACCTGGGGGCTTACTGCTCACGTGACGCAGTCTACATGTAAACTAATCTGCCCTAAGGTGCCCCCTGATGCCCCCGACCTGATCCGGTACGGACGCCGGACACCCATCAGCGGGTTAGCCATGCGCCTCGCGCAGGGCGCGGCAGCAACGTGGGTTTGGGAGCACACCAAGGACTGTTATGGCGCTCACCTCAAACGAGGGCTCGTCCTTGTCCTCCTCCTCATAGTCCAGCAGGCCGTCCAACGAGATGCAGCGGCAGCGGGTGCCCTGCGTGTCAAGCAGGGTCAATTACACACACAAGTGTACGGGTGCAGAGATGCAAATAAGCGCCAAGTAAGCAAGCAGGCAACGATCATGCGCGTACGGCCAGTGCATGACCACAGCGCTGGCCGGGCCCACCGCACGCAGATACACCAATTAGGCAAGGAGCATGCAAGCAATAAAAAAAGCACAGCGAAGGAGCAAGATTTGCGCAAGCAAGCATCAAACAAGCAAAGGGTCTTTCGACAGCTATGTTCCAGGGTAGGCAGGCGTGTGCTGCGTCGCCAAGAACGGACCAGCAAGACAGTAAACAGCAAACGTTACACAAACACCAAGTGAATTAACGAAACGAGCCAACACCCACCCATCAACCCACACCTTATTCAACATCCCTGTACACACAACAAGCGCCCATTCAGAGAGAAACCGCAATTACATCTAACTAAGTGACATAAAAATGGGGAAATCATGAAAAACATTCCAGTGCACCCAGAACAACACAAACCACTAGGGCAGGACCCGCAGTTACTTTGACTTCACATGATCTTGTGATTATGACTTTGTAATTGATAAACTACACACAGTAACTTTGATTACAAATGACCTTGTGATTTTCATTTTGTAACTGATAAACTACACACCTTCCCCCCCTTGGCGCTCTTCACAGCCACAAACAGACACCGCTCAGTCGGTGCGTCCGCCTCCAACACCTCCGACGGCGCTGCCTCCTCCTCCACCTCCTCCTTGTCCTCGGCGTCCGCCATCGGCGCGTCTTCCCCGGCCTTGACCCCATCCCCTTCCTCCGATGCTTTCTCCGAGGGTTTCGCATCCGATGCCTTGGCGTCCGGGGCCGCGCCATCCTCCGCCTTGACTTTGGCGTCGTCGGCCTTGGCCTTGGCGGCAGCTTCCGCCTTTGCGGCCGCTGTCTTCTTGGCTTGTTCCTTTTTGGCTTGCTTGGCCGTGGCCGCCTGGTGGCAGCAATCAAAGTGGTTACGGCAGAGTAGTGGCAATGCAAGGGGAATGAGCACATTTGATGCTTCACTTTTCTGACAGGAAACATGGGCCCAAAAGAGGAACCAATATGGGCCCCCAAAAGAATCCAAACGGGAGAAGGGACAAAATCGGGGGACAGACACTGTACAAACAAGAACCTGAGCGACAGCTGCGGCCGCCGCAGCCGCCCATAAGGGCCTGGGAATACGAGGCAAATCCGCAAAGAAATGGCCCAAACTGACCCAAATCTCTACATAAAGATACATGGAGACTGCCTATAGAACCATCCGCTAGAGAAGCCTATGGCAATGATGATTACGCCCGTTCACCCCCCACAATCACCCTCATAAACTTGAACCATGGGTCCTACCGGTCTTTCCCCCATGCATCCCCTCACATCCATCTATCCTCTGCGACCATTGGCCTCCCATCCCCACCTGCTGCGCCAACGTGTGTGTCTTCGTGAAGCTGGCGTCACCAACAGGGTGCGCGAGCGCGGCATGTACCCATGCGACAACCCGCGCTAACACAGAATGTATGCCCACCCAACCCACTTCCACCCACCCAATGTCCACAACAGTCATGTATGCCCAGCCAGCCCCGTCCGCACCTGCTGTGCCCGCACACGCGTCTCGTGCTGCTTCCACACTGCGGGCCACGAGGCCGGGTCTGGCAGCGCATTCCACACGTCTGGCAGCAGGAAGACCGCCACCTCGCGCACGCCGCCCTCGCGCTCGTAGTGGATCTGGGGGTGGCGGCCGTACGGGGGTGGGGGTGGCGACATGGAACCAGGGTGCAAAGAGAGGGGACGGGGATGAGGCGAGCGCATGGTGGGTGCCGGGCAACAGAGCAAGAGAAGAGGAAAGGGAAAGAGATGGCAAAGAGGAACAGGGGAGAGGGGAGGGGGGAGGGGAGGATGGCAGCAGAAGGGGAGGGATTGGGG
Source organism: Mesostigma viride (assembly GCA_009746045.1). Lineage (NCBI taxonomy): Eukaryota > Viridiplantae > Streptophyta > Mesostigmatophyceae > Mesostigmatales > Mesostigmataceae > Mesostigma > Mesostigma viride. The sequence continues at coordinate 4,884,072 of RPFO01000104.1, read as the reverse complement.
GTGGAACGAGGGCAACTGACAAGGGGATGGAGGGGTTGGTTCATATTGGCCGGTGCCTTACTTTTAGCGACTGGTCCCTATTTACAGCCAGCGGTGAGCGCATTGAGAGGGCGGGGCAGGGCGAGCGCACAGCGAGAGGGCATGGCGTGCCATGAGAGACCGAGATGGGGGATCACACGGGCGAGACATCTGCCATCCCTGATCCATCCAGGCTGAGATGCGCACATCTTGCCTGCGCTGGTTGCCTCCTTGATGCCGCCACGGCGCGGGGCCGTGTCTGGCATGGCCTACTCAGCAGCTAGAATCGAGCCCATCCAGCCGCCACACATCAACCCACCTACCATCAAGCAAACCAAGAAGAGGGCCATTGCATGACGGAGATATGAGACGTTTACGCATCATCTCATCATGTTTATGTACCCAGCATCCCAAGTTCTGTTAAGGGCACCCGAAGCACTGATTCATACACAACAAGGATGTCTTATTCATGCACAACCAGAATGTCTGATTGATACACAAGAACAAGAAGCTAAGCTGAGCGTACCTCCATCACATGCATCTACGCCCAGCAAGCCCCGTCCCAGGCAGAGAGAACAACCGAGCCGCCAACCATCGGGCCACCAACCATCGGGCCACCCACCCCAAACATCCAAGCATACCTCCATGACGCGCGTCCATGTCTGGCACCCGCTTAGATCGAGCCCGACGCGCTCCCTGGCCGCGCGCACGGCCGTCCTGACCAGCGCCGACTCATCCCCGACATCGCCCGGGTTGCCCCCATCCACCTCCTGGCTCCACCACCCACTCACGGGAGCGATGTGGTCCGATTTGATCAACAGAAACTTGATCAACTGGTGCAGGTGCTCGGGGTTTTCCCCCGCCCCGGAGTCACCCCCCTTGGAGCTACTGGCAGCTGCCACCGCGGCCTTGAGCGCTGCCGCGTACCGTTCCGGCTCGATCCCCGTCATGAGCATGACGCACGCGCGGTACTGGGTCGGGGCGCCCGTGGCCGGGTCCGCGACAATGCTGCCATCCTTGGAAGAAATCGTCGCCTCCGTCTCCCCCTCGTCAAGGTCGATCGTTCCCATGTCGAACTTCACTGCGTGGTGGAATGGGATGGGAGGCTCAGGGACGCTGCTGCCGTCGTCCCCGCGGGCCAACTCAGCCCCCTTGGACGCGTGGATGCAAGGGGACAGCCGGCAGAAGTCGGTGGATATGTGGAGCTTTGGGTAGCGGCGCTTGAGGTCCAGGTAGGAGAGGTCACCCGGGCGCCCACACACATGGGGGAGCAGCTTGACCACGTACGGCTTGTCTACCCGGTCACTTCTGCGCACGTGCACACCGCATAGGGCATTCTCACAACCCAACCCCAGCCGTAGTAAGACATTCTAGAGCATGGCATGGCATGACATGACGTAGGATGGGGTGATAGGAATATAATGGTCTCACCGGTCCTATAAGAATATAATGGTCTCACCGGTCCTGGGTTGTGTTGATGCAGGATAAGGCGCGGACACAGGATGGATCGTTCCAGGGCATGGCATGGCATACGATGGGGAAAGGAGTATCATCTATCATCCTCCGACCGACCGGCCCTGGTCGTGTGCAAGTCCACGTGTCGGCAGCGGATGTGACATGGGAGTGAAATTATAGGGAAGGCAATGCCATGGTGCCAGTGAACGTGTCGTGGTGCAAGTGAGCATGTGGCAGTGCCAGGGAGGATGTCACGGTGCCAGTGGACACTTCATCGTGAAAGGCTTGCCCGGCCGATTGCCTCGCGTTGATGGGGCAAAGCCATCGGGCAAAGGACTTGTAGCCCACATCCATCTCCCGTAGTTACAACTACCAACGCGGGCGGTCTGGTCCATGTCCACCCACCTGCGCGCAGGCGACCGGCTGCGCGCCCGGTGTGACGACTCCTTGGGCGGCGAACGGCTCCGACGCGATGAACCCCTCCCTGATGATGACGGCCCGTCCCTGTCCCGCCCGCTCCCGCCCCCACGCTCCTCTCTGCTCCCCCGATGTGACGGGGGGGAGCGGCTACGACCACGAGGCGGCGACCGGCGGCGGTCGCCCCCACTTCCCCCCCCTAACCCCCCCCTGTCCCGGTCCCTGTCCCGGTCCCTATCACGGTCCCTGTCATGATACCGGTCGCTGCCACCGGGCCGGCCGTCGCGACCATCCATCTCCCGCCCTCCTCTTCGGTCATCCATCATCCCCCCCCCGCGCGAGAGCCACCGAATCCTCCCCGAGGGGCACCCCCCCCCATACCAAAGGAGCCCCCCATACCTGGGGCGCCAAAGGGGGGGCCGCCACCCGTGCGGGCCGGGAATGAACCCATTGCCCCGCCACCCCTGGCCCCGTAATCACCCCCTCGCCCCGCCCCCGCGCCGTAATCCGGACGGCCCGACATAGTGGGCAGGCCACCCCCCCCGGCTCCCCTCCCACTCCCCAAGATCCCTCCAGCAGCCGCCAAAGCCCCAGGCTGGCCCCAAGGTGCCGTCTGCTGCTGTTGCTGCGAGCGGCCGTAAGGAGACGCCCCCGCGCCCTGGGCAGACGCGCTCGGGGTGGCACCGTAGCCCCCCCCCGCAGAGAACGCCGCGCTGCCCCCCCGTGCCGCCATCGCCGCAGCGCCCGCAGCCGCGGCGGATGGGAGCGGTGCGTACGCCGATCGACTATCCGCTCCCCCGGACGGCATGTCCGAGCTGCCATACCCAGACCCCCCCGCGCCCCGGCTCTGATCATACCCTCCGCCGCCTGTGGTCGCCCCCCCGCCCGGTCTTGCCGTTGTTGTGCTGGGCGCCGCTGACCCGTACCCAGGGTACCCAGCGTAAGGTGACGAGGACGTGGTGGTGCTGGCCCCCGAGGACACCCCTGCCGAGACGGTCCCGTAGCCCCCTGTCGCACCCCCAGAGGAATACCCGCGTGCCGCGCCCCCGGCCGCAGCGGCACCATATCCCCCCGGGGATGCCCCGGTGGAGCCGTACCCAGAGGCGGCGGATGCCCCTGGGTACGCGCTGGAGGCGTGCCCGCCGGAGAGGTTGCTGGTGGGTTGGGACCCATAGCCCCCCGTGGAGGCACCTGTGGAGGCCGCGCCGTAGCCACCAGTGGTGGAGGCGTCCTGTGGGAGGCACCGGGGGGGCGTCGGGGGATAAAAAGTGGACCCACGATCACGAGAACAACAACAACAGCAACAACATGGGGAGAAAATAGCATGTAAGCCAAGACATACGGTTGTTAGCTTGAGGAGGGACAGCAATGCATGATAATGCGGTTCATGACGGGGGGCGATGGATGACCGCAACGTATGATGCCAGTGGACACAAAATAAGCCGCCATGGGCAGAACCGGCATGTTTTCATAATGTTTTCATAATGTTTTCATAATGTTTTCATAGTGGGAACAAGACGGTATAATCGGTGGCTGGGTGTAGTTGGTGGCTGGGTGTAGTTGGTGGCTGGGTGTAGTTGGTGGCTGGGTGTAGTTGGTGGCTGGGAGTAGTTGGTGGCTGGGTACAATGGGTGCGGGAACGGGGAGAGAGAGGGGGGCCAATGTGCGCAAGGCACCTGTTTGTAGCAATTAACAATTTGTGGCAATAAACTACATTGGCTTGCTAGTTGTGGGAAAACAAAATGAAGTTCCCTATCTCTGGCCAACCCTAAAACCCCCCACCCCACCCCCCACCCCATTATCACCCACCCACCCCATTATCACCCACCCACCCCATTATCACCCACCCACCCACCCACCCACCCACCCACCCACCCACCCACCCACCCACCCACCCACCCACCCACCCACCCACCCACCCACCCACCCACCACCCACCACCCACCCACCCACCCACCCACCCACCCACCCACCCACCCACCCACCCACCCACCCACCCACCCACCCACACGTGCATGGACGCATGCATGCGCATGAAAGAGCAGAGAGGCGGGTACTCAACAGCGTCCAGGTGGCACCACAATTTTCTGGAGCAAAATACACCGGCAAAACCTTCCCACCCACCAACCCTCCCTTCTGGTTTCAGCTTCCTCTTGAAAACAGAAGGCCATACCACCACGACAGGAAATACTGGAAGCTGGAGTCGCTGCGTAAAAACATGTAGCTATAAACAGAACATGATTTTGAGTGTGATGCATGTTTCCAAATATGTACCTTCACAGCGCCATAGCCAGCCTGGCTATAACCCCCAGAGCCGTACTGTTGCTGTTGCTGCTGTTGTTGCTGGCCATAACCCCCCTGGGAGGTCTGCTGCCCGTAGCCACCCTGGGACCAATCGGTCACGCCCTGGGAGGGGGCACCCGTGGCGCCGTAGCCCTGCAGGCGCAAGGCGTCCCGTGTGTGGGGCAGCAGGTGTGCATCGCGTGCGGAGATGCGCAGCGAGGGATGAGGGATAGACCACATGAAAGATGGCCACGGAACCCCCAGTGCCGATGGAGGGACCGTGAGCCCCTAATGCTGATGTAGGGACCGTGAATTGGCACACAAGCACACATATTCATGGTTGTCTCCTTGACATACCTCCAGCGTTTAACATTTCACATGGGGTGGCATGCTGCAAGACGCAAAAGACACCAAACCAAAGGGGGCAAGCTGTCCATGTGCTTATCCGATAACAGATTAAGGTACCACACCTTGGCTGGAAACGCCACGGAGCACGTTGCATCCGAGTAAAAAGAACAAAGGCACTGCTAGTCAGTTCCTAGTTACTTGGCGACAATGAGGGCCCTCCCGGTTCATCCAAATCCAACCAAACCGCTGTATTTAGGTTGTGTGCATGGGAGTGTGCATACAATGTTGTCGTCAGAAAGCAACAAACGTGAAAACGCTAGCTGCCCAAATCTGAGATTCCGCGGAAGAAGGAAAGTAAGAAAGCCTAGAAGCTACCAGCAAGGAATCGAACATAGGACCTTTGGCATGATTTCGCGGCTGTGTGAGTCTCCTGATCCGAGGCATCTCACTTGAAGTTTCGAACAGCCCAACTGCGAAAAACCTCTTTAGCGGAGAGGGGTGCCAATATGTCCGATATTGCTGAATCTATAGACTGACTCACCACTAGACCTAAGTGCGCAGGAGTACTACGCACGGACCCACGCGATATTCTAGTATAGAGTATCGCCGAAGTAGGCAGTGCATACAATGTCGTTGAGATTACGCGTGGATGCGTGTGCATGCATGCAAGCTTTGCATGTGCGAACATGCGTGCGCGCGTCTGTGTGCGGCCGATAGGTGGATACGCGAGTAAGCAGAAACTCAGAGCATGCTGCATCACAGGGAAAGCATGCACAGACCGCGTTACAGGGAAAGCATGCACAGGCCATGCCCCAGGGCAGAATGCCTACCTGGTACTGCTGTTGCTGCGCTTGCTGCCCCCCCTGCTGGTAGCCCTGCTGCGCATACGCCGCGTAGTCGCCGCCATAGCTTCCGTCACGGCCCTGGTGACAAGGAACGCCGAGAGGAGCATACAACAAAACATCCAATAAACAGGCCATTGACAGTCAGCCATCCAACCGGCCGATGAAGTCAGCCAATCAGCCAAACAGTCCGGGGAAAAAAACAGAAAAATTCAATTCGGAAAAAAACAGCCAGCCCATCCGGCCACTGACACCTCCCTCCAAGAGGCACAACATGTATCCAAAGATGTAAGCCAACCAGCCTACGCACAACCAAGCCATCAAGCACCTTTGCCCAAGAAAAAGATGAAGATCAAAGGGTGAGATGAAAAACAGGGGACAATAATAACAACGACTACAGTCATGGCAACCTGATTTTCCAACAATCGTGACACTGATCACACATGCAAGCAGTACGCACACAGCCCGGACTCCAACGAACGATTGGGACAAGAAGAAGATTCGGAATGTCAAATAGCAGCTGAAAGGGAAAGTAATAGAATAAAAGGGGGTCTGGATTTCGCATTTCCAACACACTTTCATTTTTCAGCTACGTTGTAGCGTTCCATAGTATCGACTAACCTGATCAGCGAGACGGAGCGAAACCTAAATTGCTTAGAATAAACAAACTTTTTAAAATCAAATTGCCACTGGGCAGTCTCTCAACAGTAAAAAGCAACAGTAGCCGATCTCATTTGCTAACTTAAGACATCCACCAAAACTTAATAATTATAAGTAAAAAATTTCTCCACACGTCGGCTCCACAGGAGACCCTCTCACTTTCATGAAAGTGAATCACAAATAGGAGCCAGCTTGGCAAAAGATTTGGACGTAACCGGCGTAATGGCAAAATCTTTTGCCTGAACTATGTCAAGCGATATAACCGGTCGCTACCGGCTGCAACCGACGTATCTGAAAGTGAAAATGAATTGGAAATACGAAACCCACTCCCTCGAAAGTTTTCCGTACAAACCGACGTGATCTCAAGTTCATGCTAGCCACCGCAGCAGTAAAAACAGCCGTAGCAGGAATTATTGTCAATGTCACACAAACAGGTTCTGGATTCCACCGAGGAGATCCATACGAGTAGCGAAATAGTCGTATTTTGGTCCCCAAAAGTAGAAGGAGAATGAGAAAGAGCAAGGGGGGGATGCGTAAGAATTGGTTGGGATACTGGAACATGGCGGCAGCAGCACAACCAACACTATCCGTGCCCAGGTGCCCACAACAGCGATGCCATGAAATTGGAATGAAATTGCACAACAGACGTGAGCAGTCCAAACGTGGTAGCCTTTCAAAGATATAGCCGTAACAACCATGGTGTTGTGATAATGGTGGTTGTCGTGATGAGCAGCAAATTTAGGATTAATAAAGAGAAAGGGAATACAACGGCGGCGCATATGGCCATAACAATGGCATTAATTGTAAAATCAACAGCGATTTTGCACGTCATAAATTTTGCCCGGGTGCCCAGTCGACGATGCCCTGGATGCCTATAGTACAGCCCAACATAGTGACCCTCAACCCTCAACCCACCACCCACGACTAAACTGTATGGTGCACAGCAGGTAGCACCCTTCTGCCGTTACAAATTCCAAGCCGCCTGCCAAGACATTCCACAGCTTCCCATCAAATACACATAACATGGGGCATAGGACAAACTATAAATTATCAACCCTGACAGACACGGTAGTGTGCTGAATGTGTGCAGAGTATGTGCTGGCGACTTAAAGGCTGGGTTGCTCAAGGTATATACAGCAGAGTCGGAAAAATGCAGTGGAAACGTCCTCCGCAAGTGCGTGCACCTTAATACAGATATTGGTTACAGAACGGGATCACAAGCTTGAACATCATGCAGCTCCCCATCAACGTTGCAAAAGACATCGACGAACAAGTTGACAGCAGTAAAGACAGCACGCAAAATGCGCTGCAGCGCCGGATTGGTCGTATCGACAAGCCTAGCGCAAAGAGGGGAAAGAAAACTAGAAAAATAAAATTATCGTGCTGATGAAAACCAGCGCTGCCAAACTGCTTGTCAGAACCGTTTCTTTCTAACGTTGAAAACTATCCCCTATAGTGACTGCATCTGAAATTATGACACTTGACACGCAGGGCAGGGCAGAAACCCAGGACGCAGGACATGTCAAAAGAGGACTCGTGCAAGCTCGCATGTGCATCTAATAACCACAAGAGGCCAAGTGAAATCCTGCAGCGATGTTTCTCTACCTGTGCGGAGTACCCGTAGTTACTTGAGCCATCCATTTCAAGGACGCCGCTTGCGCGTCCTAAGCCACGGCTAAGGACGACTTTTTAAGCTGGACTATGCTCAAATGAGGCGATTGAATTACTTGCAGGACTGCAGTGGCTTTACACGCCTTCCTGCCTTGTCAAGCTCTTTCCGTGCGCAAATCACACGTCAGTGCTCGTGCAGCCTGGCGCCATTGCTACCTTGTGCTGTTGCAACGCATTTGGCAGCCCCTGGCATTTCTTTTTGCCTGCATGTCGACGCGCGAGCGGGCCGTGACCGGAATCGTCCCGCCCCTGGCCCCCAACCTCCCCCAATAAAAATGCCGGACTTCTGCTGCACGACCTAGTACTTTAGTAGGTATGCAATCGGTACTTACGACCTGTTGCTGCGTAGTTCCACACGCAGAACCTGACTGTCTGACCGACGACTGCCAAGCTTTCCTCGCTCGCTTGGACACAAGAACTCGTGTCGAAACTGATCAAAGATACGGCATCAAAGATGATTCATTGTTGTTGTTCGTCAGGCAGGCCAACTCAGCTGACCGTCCTATGCCCATCAAATCGCCAGTCCAATGGTCGTTGCAACTCGGACTGCACACTCAGCAGTCAGCACTCTTCAAGTCTGCAGCACAGGCGCTGGGCCTATCGTGGCAAACCGGAGCTTTCGGCAGGAGCTGATGAGCATCGAAGCAGATCAAAGCTGTAGAGCATCCAAGCCAAAATGCCAAATTGGTAATGAAATGTGCTGGGCAAGTTTCAGGGAGAGAAATTGAGCGACAAGGGCAGTGAGACTCAACAATTGAAAGCGTATGCAAGCATTGCAAGAGAATGGCGAGAGAGAATGGGGCAGGCTTCGTCGTTGCTTGAGTATTCTGTGCGAGAACTAGGAGTTTGGATATCAAAATGTTGCTCCTGCCCAAGTTTGCTCTCGTGTAGGTTACGCTTTTTGCCAGAAAGACGTTGCCACCAGAATTATCGCACTAGCAGCTAGAAAGGACTACCCCTGCTCGCCATGGAGACTTCCACACGCCGCAATCTTATCCTGCGTGCACCTCGCTTTTTGCACGGGGTCGTGTGCGCTCTACAAGTAATCCATGGAATTGCACGTCTGGTGCATGAGCTCAGGTTACGACCACAACTTTGGGGCGCAGTGGGGGAGTCTATGGGGACCGAAAGCGAAGTATGCGCATCTTCGAGTATTGGCGATGGCGACTTTTCTGGAAATGTTGGACGCGATATTTTTGCCGACCATCACTGGATGACGCTGCTGACCTTGTACAAATACCCTCGGGTGACGCTTCTCCTTGTGCTTCTGGGAGGCGGCTCTCCATTCAAGGGCATATTCACTGCCAACATGCTAAGCTCCCCGGCAGACTTGGGCATGTTTCTACTCGTAATTTTCCTCCTGACCGTCTGCCCCTGGTCCGTCTCGGTGGAGTGGGCGTTTCGGTGTGGCTACCACCTCGGTAGCGGCAGGCGAGTCTCCAGATTTGGACCAGCCCCGATATTTTTTAAATATAAAATTGGCACGCAGCCTGTTCCTGCACAGTTGGAAATTGCGCTTTTGGCTGCCAACCAAGATTTTGGGGATGATCTCGATATCATGATCCACCATGCATGAATTTCTTCTTTAGGCAGCGTGAAAGTAATGCTGATGCCCCAATATATGCCGCTGTTTCACTCTATCCCGCCTGTATCACTGTATTACAGTAACCACACAGTTGCTCTTTTTTGTGTGCATGTGCGGGCTAGTTTCTTCTTTCCGTTTTCCTTTGGCGGATACATGGGGTCTGGGACATACTCGTTTTTCTTGGGGCGCCAGGATAAAGGAACCTTGGTGCTGCGTTAGCTCTGGCAGCTATTCTGAAGTTGCCAGAAGAACCATGTATTGGTTTACTCGCTGGCTCAGGCGTCGCTGGCTTGTTGGGCCACAACGGGGTCGGACGGCGGGGGGGCAATGTTAGCCCAATCATGGTCGAATTGAGACTGGCTAGGCAGCATCGCGGTGAATGGTTTCGTCATCTTTTGAGATGTCCCTTTGCGCTTTCATTGTGCATGTCTAGAAACCTGGGTGGCATACCGACACCTCGTTCTTTCCGCCCCCTCTGCCGGCTCCTTTCCGGCCCCTTTTCGTGGCTAAGAGAGCGAGAGCAGGAGGACCGTGGAGCAGCAAATGAGTGGACCGTTGGTGGCCCTATCATGTTCCACGTCGTCTATAGCTAATGAGCGCTCTTATCTGCCCTGTGCTGTCATGGCACTTACGTCCCTACATTCAATTTGGTTTCCCTGATGTGTTCCCCCTCTCTCTCGGCCGTTTGCCCGCAGGCCGTTTGTGCTGGGCGGCTGCACCTGGTTCTGCATCAACGCCGCCGTGGAGGTGAGCGCCTTACAATCGCAATTAATCAGGCGCCTTAAACAGCACACTGGGTGCCTGAAATAATAGTACAGTACCTCTGGAGTTCACCGAAGTATCATCAAAAGGGCAGAACTGGTGCCTGAAGCACTTCTGAGAGTGCACGGTAGCTGCTGGTTGCATTATCATGTAAGAAGCTTGCTTACAAAACAACTTGAAGACAACTTCACAAATGCATAGCAAAAAAGAAAATGCTCCGCAGTTTCATTACAAAGGGTTAGCTTCTCGGCAAGCGCCCGGCTCGTTTTAAAGTGCAAAAATGACTATTTCTCTCATAACATTATGGCCGACAATTTCTCTCATAACATTGTGGCCTGACGTTGTGACGCCTGCACAGAAACAAAAAGCCAAAATGCGTAGAGCGATAGCAATATAAAACATGTGCCTGGGTTGGTAAATAGCAATAAAAAGCTTGTGCCTGGGTTGGTAAATAGCAGTAGAAAGCTTGCGCCTGGGTTGGTAAATAGCAATAGAAAGCTTGTGCCTGGATTGGTAAATAGCAATAGAAAGCTTGTGCCTGCGTTGGTATGCCCCGCTCCGCCCACACCAGGTGTACCGCGCCGATCCCTTGTTGGCACTCGTCGATCGGGTTGCCATACTGATCGTGCTGCATCCATCACTGCCTTACCCCACCCCACCCCACCCCACCCCCCAACACACAAACACACGCTCAAACATACGTTTGCTTAATGGCATTCGACCTTGCTGCCATTTCTGATAATGTTATACCCGGTGCCGGCACACACACACACACACATGCCCTTCCCCCCCCCCCCCCCCAACCACCACACACACAAAATTGCACACATAATTACACAACCACACGCACAGCTCTACCTGCTGGCGCACGGCCCCTGCCGCTTCCGCGAGCACCTCCAGCGCCAGCTGACGTCCGCCACGGTGCACGTGGACAGCTACATCGAGGTGCCCAGCGAGGTCATGTCGGACCCGGACGTGGCCAACCGGTTCTTTGAGACGCTGCGGCGCGAGTTTGCCTCTTTGGCGGATGCGATCGCCGAGGGCCGCGAGGGCCGCGTGTTGGAGAGCGCGTTCCTCGAGGGGGACCTGAGCGGGTTGAACGGCGCGCAGCTGGGCACGTTGAGGCAGCAGTGCCGGCACCGGCTGTCGCTCGTCAAGCAGGTGTGTGTGTGTGTGTGTGTGTGTGTGTGTGTGTGTGTGTGTGTGTGTGGATGTTTATATGGGCTCGATCAAGCAGGTAGGAGGGGGGGGGGGGTTGTGACTAAAGGGAGTTGATCTCATGGGGGGAGGTAGAAGCAGGTGGGGGGCGGGCGCGGGGGGGGAGGGGGAAGGAGTTTCATGGTTGTGGCAACATTTGGAGCTGCTAATGTTTTGCTCATAGACGTGCATGTGTTGGAAGGCGAGCAATCGCTGGAAGCTGTAAATATTGTAGACCAGTAAACGATTGTTAAGTATTGAAGATCACGCACGCTTTGGTGTGCTATGAAATGGTGCGCCCAAATGATCCTCTTGTCTTTGCCCGCTGATGTCTTTTGGTTTTCAACCCACCCGCCCTAACCTCCCCAAGGCATAGTGCCTCAACGTATCGTGACGTTCAACAGAGGCATGTGCTTGAGAATTCAGATTATCTACTAGTGACCAAGCAATCCACCAACCTGGCCAAACCTACCAACCGGTTCACTAACTAACTAAAACCAAACATACAAATCAGAAAATACTGACTAACCAAACCACCCCCCCACCCCACCCCCCACCCACCCACCCCAATCGCCCTATCAGGCCCTCGCCCGCCTTCCCCGGGAGCGCTGCGCCGGGGCCGCCCCCCCCTCCCACGAGGACCTCTGCGTTGTCTGCCTCGACCACAAGCCGACCGTGAGCCTGGTGCCCTGCCACCACGTCCCCTTCTGCTCGCCCTGCTTCAACCGCTGGCTGCATGCTGCTGGTGACGAGTCCCTCAAGCGCTGCCCCGTGTGCCGCATCGAATGCTTGGATTACTTGCATTATGCGCGGTGCTGCCGGCCGGGCGGGTGGCTGGGCGTGCGGCAGGCGGCGTGCGTGGTGGAGGAAACCACGCGCGAGCAGCTGGGGGAATTGTACCGACGAGTGCTGACCGACGCATCTCTGCTGGACAAGGTGGGGACCAAAAGGGGGGTAAAGAGGGGGGGGGGGGGGCGGGGCGGGGGGGGGCAAAGGGGGGGGAGGAGTGCTGGACAAGGCATTAGGGGACTTGGGGGGAGGTTGCTCAACAAGGTTGGGGCAAGGGGCCACCGTTTTGGATGGCGACCACCTATGTTTAGACTGGGGCAAAGAGGGGAAGGGGGAAAGTGCTTGGCAGATAAGGGGGGCAATACTGCTGCATGGAATCGATACCGTAGTGGCCTAAGTACACAATGCTGCATGGAATTGATACCGTATGGCCCTAATTGCATAATTATGGTACAAGGACGCTAGGCGAATTCTGCTACGTGTAGGGGAACTTGCGGGCATTAATTCCACTGCACATATGTACATGGTCAGGGTATACTCTGGGCTTGTTACATCGAGTGCATCGCGCCAAAAGCCTTGTGGTATGCCCTTTCATGTTTGGTATGACATCTGAAGGTGAGATGTTGGGATGGAACAATCGAGGAGGGTTTGGGGGGCCTGTACAAGGGTGATTTGTACATAAGGAGTTGTGCGTGTTCATATCAGGGCCACTACAGTGTGCGTTAGAGTGGGGATAAGGTGGGGGTATTAAGGGGAGGGAGGGGGGAGAAGGTTGCTGAACAAACTAGGGGCAAGGGAGCTGCTGTGGTCCCACATGGCAATTACTTCTTTCATAGTGGGGTCAAGGGGGGGCGGGAGGTTGGGAGGGGGGAGGGGTGAAGGAAAAGGGCTTGCAGAGGGGGGCTGTGGATTGTAGGGCCCGGGGTGGGGGGTGTTGGCAGACGCTGTAAGGTTGTTTCCTGTTTCTGGGTGTGTTTGATTTCCCTTTGAGGGGGGGAATTGATGGGAAAGAATCTTTTTTGCATGATGTACGAGCAGTAAGGGTAACTGCGGTGAGAGGGGTAGAGAAGAGCTCCTTATCTGACAACCATTCTCCTGCTTTGCTCCTATCCTCCTCCTATGCTCTTTCCTCCTTCCTCCTTCCTATCATCCCCGGCATTGCAATCCCAAACCCTCAGGTGGAGAACAAGGAGGCCGTCTGGCGAGAAGCGCTCCACTGGGGGGCGGCACATGCGGCAAGTGTAGCGGGGCCCTCTGGTCACGGTCAGGGCAGTGACGATGCGGCCAGTGGTGATGGCAGCCAGGGCGAAGTTGTGGGGGAGGGGGGGGAGGAGGGCCGGCCATGGGACCGCTGGTCGTGTAGCGAGAGCGGGCTGAGTGACGACTGAGGAGTAACTAGGGCGGCATGCAGTATAGGACGGCATGATGTAAAGGATAATATGCTCTATAGGACGACATTCTGAATAGGATGGCTTGCTGTGTAGGATGGCATGCTGTACAGTTTAAATTGCTAGTGTAATTATGGAAGGCTGATTGTTGTATGAATCAAAACCACGGAACCATGTGAGTTGCTCATACAGGAGCGGATGGCCCAGCCACTTTGGGGAATGGAGGCGTGTTACAGGGGTTCTCTTGCAATCGGTAGTTGGCACTGGGCGCTGGGTCGCTGACGGCGACCTTCGGATAGCAGTCGATGACGGCAAGGTAATTAATTAGATGCCTAATGAGGTTCGCCTCCTCACCGGTCAGGTCAGACAGCGGGTGGGTGACTGTGAGTTGCAGGCCAAATTGATGGGAATACGGCAGTGGTGCATGTATGGCGCCATGTTGCGACACGCGGCGGCATGCCTGTTGGGCGCATGCCCATGGCGCACTGCCACGTTGGTGCCTAATCAGTCAAGCATGCCGGCGAGGTCATGTGGGCCACGTGCTCAAGTGAGTAAGTATAGCTTGCGAGTCATGTGCATGGGCATGACACGGAGTACTACGCTAGTCTCATTATAAAATAATTACACGAAAGTTACAAATATCGTCTGCATCATGCCCCGACCCGCATATAGTCACTAGATGGGGATTTGATCCTCATCTGAGCTGTCCTCTACTGTAATGGCAGACGAGGCGGTGGTGTAGCGGCTATCCTCAGCAGCAATAATCTCCACCTGCGGACTTCTGCCCTGCATTCTAGCAATGGGCCGCGGGGCCCGTGGGGATAAAACACGAGCATGCCCCTCAGGAAGGTGCTTATCCCAGACGGCAGCCAATTTCTCGATTCTTGTCTATCATGCGGGCGCGGATCAGTAAAAATAGTCCCAGAAGCCCTGCATCCTCAAGCTATTGTGTCACATAGGTCCGGGTCGCGCCGCGTCGGTGCGGGGCGCGCGCAAGTTTATAAGCCCGTGGGTTGCGGCGGGACAAGGGGACCCTGCCATAGGAGGAGGTGTCGATCTACCTGGTTGGCCAGTCCTAGCTAAGCCCGCCCGCCCGCAGGGCCCACATCGGTATTCACCTGGTCTGTGCGCGGGCAAGATGGCCGGCAAAGAGGAGGCGGCGGTGTCGGATGGTATCAAGGAGAAAACCAGCGCAGGCCAGAAATCGGGAGAATCCGGTATGGGTGACAATTAAGAGGGAGCTCGCAGTAGAGCTCGGCCCGGCTGCACGGCGCTCGTGGTATAGCGGATGCCAAGGATGTGACGGAGCATTCGAGTGATGTCCAGTGCCGTCAAGCTGCTTGCTCAGCGCCGGTGGTCCAGGGTCCGCCACGCCTCGCAGCCGTAAAGGAGGATGCTGAGGACAAGGGCCTTGATCGACATGTAATGCGCTTGCGCCGGCGCTCACTCAGACCACTAGCGACATGTCCAGAATCTGTCGAGCCAGCGAAGGGCCGCCCAGGCCTGGCCAATGCGGGTGTTGATGTCGTCAGCTGTGGAGGGGAGCCAGCTGCATCCAAGGAGCTTGCATGCATGAAGTGAGTCGCCGAGGGGTGCATGGGCCAGGTGGTCACATTTATTAACACGGAACAGCGTTACGTGAGCATAAGTCCTCAGTACGTGGGAGGGGAACATGGGATGGAACGAGCCACAAGCCACGAGCCACGAGGTAGCCATGTCTGACGGCGGAGCTCATAACTTTCACGTTTGAGCGCCGACTTCGGCTGTGAACATCACTATCGCTTCGATCGTCTTTCTAAGACGCACATGCTGATATAATTTTCCGAAGCTAATACGCAATATATGACGAGCAAACGCTCCTCGACGCAACGCAGCCTGGCGGCTGCGCTCGGCCATGAAAATACGTCTGCAGCTCCGGCTGCAGCTTCGCCATCCCGGTCCGGCAGGCAGCGGTGACACTAGTCGCGCACTGGTGGTCGCCCCAGTCCCTCCCGGGCTTGCCTCGCCATCTGCATGCATCGCCTGATCCTAAACGCAGCCGCTCAGCGCCGACAAAACAGGAGGGGTTTCACGCCCCACAGAACCGCGCTTTCGGCCCCAACCTTTCAAGGTACGTCGACGATCACGACTGGACCAACAAGTCCCCGGCAACTGCTCTGCGTTGCATCTTCGCCTCGCTTTACGACCTGTGCCTCCATCTCCACGACATCAATCGCCTCCTCCTCCCGGACGGCACATTTTGGTTTAACACCGACACTCTGCTTGGGTGCGCCCGCCCCCAACTCCAGCACACCATTCTCAACTCCCTTCTCATGCGCTCTGACGACGAGATCTGGGCTCCATCCATCTCCGCCCCCACCCTCCGTTCCATCCTTACGGAAGCCTTCCAGTGCTCAGCACGTGACCCCCCTTGCTACCGATGTGGCAGCACTGGGTGGCACGCTGACTGCTGAGCTTCCTCACCTTTCAACCACCGTCGCCTCGATCCGCCTCCACCACCATTTCCGCCTCCACTGCCGACATCACGGCCCAGCTCCTCGACCTCCACCAGCGCCTCCAAGCCACCGCCACCGCCCTTGAGCGCTTGCATGACACCGCAGGCCTCACCGCCCAGGCGGTGAAGGAAATCGCTGCCCAGCCGCGGCATCTGCTGGCCCGGCCAGTGATGCTCCCTCCACCTGGGCGGACGTGCTTAAGCATCACACCACCTGCACCACCTCCACCATCGCGGCACAGCTCAAGCAACAAGCACTCGACCTTCGATCGCGAGGAGGCCGACATCACCCAGCGCAGCCACGATGTCATCGTCAAGCACTTCGACCAGCCGGTAGGTGAGACCTCGACGAGCCTTCTCACGGCATTTAAGCGCGACATTCTTGCCCCCATGCAACTCACTGGTGAGCTGCGGATGTCGGCTGTCCGCCTCCCCCGCGCGCGGGGTAAGGCTGGCCCGGGGCCCCCGTGCTCCTCGAGGATCACCTTTAAGTACATGGCGGACAAGCTGTCGTTGCCGCAAGAAGCTCTCGGGGTCTCGCTTCACGCTGGACGACGACTTGACCCTGGCCCGGCCAGCAACAGCGGCGACGCGAGCTATGGCCGACCTACCTTCAGCTCCGGCAGAGCGCACGGGGGGAAGCCGGTATGCTGGAGGGGGGCGGTCATGAATCCACGTTGACCACAAGCCATGGCAGGCCCCTCCTGCCACCTCAGACTAGGGAATATATACCAGCAGTGTAGATTAGTCAGGCTTAGCCTATAGCATGTGGCCCACGCGCATGTGCGCCCATAATGGCCCCCATGGATGATGCCTTCAACATTTAGCCACGCCATGCCTATAATATGGGACCTCCCATGGATGTTACATTAAGAATTTAGCCACTGATGCTATGCCTACTATGCAGAGAGACGCTCTCTGTTGAGAAGCCATGCCCTAGCTCTTGTATAGCCATGATGATCTTCCTCCCCCATGCCGGGATCCCCTTAGTTGGGTTGAACCCGAGACAGCATGGTGGTGCCGGTGCCCTTGAGGAGGCACCTAGAGCAAGTGTTGCTTACATTCCACTCTTGCAGGCAGTAGCCCAGAATGTATTAAAAGCCCATGTATGCCCCTTCTCCGGGATATGTGCTACATGTACTCCCAACGGAGTTATGTTACTAATTAATTAATTAATGAGATGGAATGGATGGTGCATGTAAGCTATCTATAGGTGACTCCTCGAATTGAACTCAACACGGCTTAATTACCCCGCCATGCGGCCCTGGCCCTCGGCATGGCAGGGCCCCCACCCACACCCCGCCTCAGTCTAAGTTAGACGACTGTCACAGCGGTCAACTACCCTACTTCAGGCCGCTTCAAGCTGCTCGGCATTTGGCTTCCCGACTGCGAGGACGATCTGACGACCCGGATCAGCCTGGACATGTGCTATACACTAGACGTGACGGGCTCACACCCGGGCAGCCTCCTGGTTTGCATGTCTGTAATATGGAGGCAGATGGTACGCAAGGATAGCTAGATGGCAAGTAGTGATGAAGGAGACCACCCCCAAGTCTGTGGGGGCTCCGCGTGTGACCGCGTATGGCATTCATAGCGATTCGGGCCCCGCGGTGCCCACAAACCTGAAACTAGGACCTAGATTAATTGTGTTAATTAATTATTAATAGACACGTGACTGCGTCCTACTACTAGGACCTAGATAGCTTACATCATCCATTCCATCCCATGTTCCCCTTCCACTGATCTCTTATGCTCACGGGACGCAGTACGTCACGTGTCTATTAATTAATTATTTAATCTAGGTCCTAGTTACAGGGTTGTGGGCACCATGCACGGCCCGAATCGCTATGCATGAATGCCATACGCGGTGACACGCGGAGCCCCCACAGACTAGCTTGGGGGTGGTCTCCTTCATCACTACTTGCCATCTATCCTTGCCTCGAGATCCATATTACAGACAAACCAGGAGGCTGCCCCGGCGGGTGTGAGCCCGTCACGTCTTAAGTAGCACATGTCCATGCCGAGTCTATCACAAAAAGTCCGCGTGGGATGGGATGGATGGTGCTATTATCTAAGACCTAGCGCCGGGTAGTTACAGGGTTGTGGGCACCACGGCCCGAATTACTGTGAATGCCATACTTGAGTGGTCACGCGTGGATCGAGCCGCCACTGGCTTGGGGGTGGTCTCCTTCATTACTACCTGCCACCTATCCTTGCGAACCATCTGCAGCTCCAGATTACAGACATCGGAGCCCATTGCGGCGTAGGTCATTACAAATATCCATGCATGCCTACTAGTCTATCCCGGAAAGTCCGATATGGGTGCCGGGTGCATGGCGCCCCCGCCCTGCCGCGCACGGCCTGGGGCACGCCATATGTGAGAACAAAACACCCAGGTTGGGCGGGCTTGGTGCCTGCTGAGCTATCCATAGTGTCTACCTGATCTGTGTGTGCGAGGTGCATGCCCGGCTGAGCCCAGGCGCCTGTGCCTAATAATATGGGAAGCGTATGGTAAATCAGCATACAAATCTTCATGGCGAATGTGCATGCGGAATGGAATATTAAGCGCATGCACTACGTAGCATCTAGCTTGGTGACCGCACCGTCGAGTTGCTGCTCTAGAGCTCTCCTGCGTCAGCGTCCACGTCTCGGCTCCATAGGTCAGGATCGTCAAGATGACGACCTCATGCAGTGAAGAGGTCGCGTTTGACAGTCCGGGGCAGGGCGGGGTTGCTCCTGGCACCAGCGTCGGTGCTCGTGGAGCTGTGCGGCCATATGCCGGACATACCTGATACCGGCCGGTGGTGGCATACGAGTATGTAGGTGTATGCGAATACCTACTACTAGCCTCTGGTGGAGCAACCCTTCCCTGCCCCGGCCGGATTGTCAAGCCCGCGGTGACCTGTTCAATGATCCTGACAGGTCTATGGCGCCGAGAAGTGGATCACTGACGCAGGAGCTATGGAGGATCGGCTCAACGACCGGCTGTCACCAAGATGTTGCGTAGAGCCCAGGAGTGAGCGACGCAAGCGCATTCTGTTCAAGGCCCTTGTCCTCAGCAATTCCTCCTGTACGGCTGCGAGGCGTGGACCCTGGACCAGGCGCTGAGCCAGCATATCTTGACGGCACCGTCACTAGAATGCTCCCTCATATCCTCGGCGTCCGCTACCAAGAACTCCGCACGTCCCGGGCCGAGCTCTACTGCGAGCTCCCTCTCGTCACCCATACTATCCGACACTGCCGCCTCCTCTTTGCCGGCCATCTTGCCCGCACAGACCAGCTAGGTGAATACCGATGTGGGCCCTGCCGAGGCCGGCCGGGGCTTAAGACGGGCCATTGAACCAGGTAGACACCTCCTCCTATGGCAGGGTCCGATTGTACCATCGCAACCCACTGGCAAACTTAAGCGCGCCTGGCACCGGCGCGGCGCGACCAGGACCTATATGTGACACAACTGTTTGAAGATGCAGGGCTTCTGGGACTATCCGTACTCCGCGCCCGCATGATTGACAAGGAGAAATTTATGGGCTGCCATCTGCGACAAGTGACCTTCCTGAGGGGTATGCTCCTGCATGTTTTCTCCCCACGGGCCCCGCGGCCCGTTGCTAGCCAGGGTAGAAGTCCGCAGGTGGAGGTTATTGGCCCTGAGGATAGCCGCTATACACTACCGCCACGTCCGCCATTACAGTAGAGGACAGCTCGGATGAGGATTACATCCCCATCTAGTGCTTAATGGTTGGGGAATGATGCAGACGATATTTGTTTCAACTTAATTTGTGTAATTATTTTTTCTAATGAGATTCGCATAGTACTCCGTGGCATGCCTTCAGTTTGCGCATGACGCGCAAGTACTTACTTACTTACTTACTTACTTACTTACTTACTTACTTACTTACTTACTTACTTACTTACTTACTTACTTACTTACTTACTTACTTACTTACTTGCTTACTTACTTACTTACTTGCTTACTTACTTACTTACTTACTTACTTACTTACTTACTTACTTACTTACTTACTTACTTACTTACTTACTTACTTACTTACTTACTTACTTACTTACTTACTTACTTACTTACTTACTTACTTACTTACTTACTTACTTACTTACTTACTTACTTACTTACTTACTTACTTACTTACTTACTTACTTACTTACTTACTTACTTGCGTAGAGAGTTTAATATTCAATTTAGTTTGCACATTAGCAATGAGGATTTTTATGCTGATTTACCGCTTGTATAATTAATTAATTAATTATAACATATCTCCATATTGGGAGTACAACATGTAGCACATATCCCCGCTGAGAAGGGGCACATGGCTTTAAACACATTCTTGGCTACTTCCTGCGAGGGTAGGGTGTACTGAACTACGCCTGCTCTGGGTGCACAAAGTGCACCTGCACACCACCGACTATGTATTCCAGCACCTAGGGCGCGGACATAGGGGGGCCGGAAGATCATGTCATGGCTCTATGCAATATGGCTATAGGGCATGGCTTCTCAGCAGAGAGTTGCTCTCTGCATAGGCAGAGCTTGGCTAAATTCTGTCAGTTTGCATCCATGGGGAGCTCCATTATAGGCAGAGCTTGGCTAAATTCTGAGGGCATCCATGGGGCCACTATAGGCGCACATGCGCGTAGACGTGCCGGTGTACCGGCCACGTGCTAGGCACTAAGCCTGACTAATATACACTACTAGTTATCAGTAGATTGCCTAGACTGGTTTTGCTGGGGTGGCAGGGGGCGCCTGCCAGGGCTTGTGGTCGACGTGGATGACCGCCCTGGCCCTCCAGTATACTACCGGTTTCCCCCCTGCGCTCTGCCGGAGCTGGACGGTAGGTCGGCCATAGCTCCCATCGCCGCTGTTGCTGTGCCAGGGTCAAGTCGTCGTCCAGCGTGTAGGAAGTCCCCGAGAGCTTCTTGCGGCATTTAAAAGACAACAGCTTATCCGCCATGTCTTAAATTAAAGGTGAGGAGCATGTCAGGGTGCCGGGCCAGCCTTATACCCCGCGCGCGGGGAACTGCGGACAGCCGACATCCGCATGGCTCACCAGTGAGTTGCATGGGGGCAAGAATGTCGCGCTTAAACGCTATATGGCAAGAGACTCCGAGCCCTCACCTGCCGGCTGGTCGAAGTGCTTGACGATGACATTGTGGCTGCGCTGGGTGAGGTCGGCCAGTCCTAGTCGAGCGAGGAGCGTTTGTTGCTAAGTGAGCTGTGCCGCGATGGTGGAGGCGGCGGACTCAGGTGGTGTGGTGCTTCAGCATGGCCGCCCAGGTCTGGGTGGAAGGAGCATCGCTGGCCGGGCCAGCAGATGCCGGCTGGGCGGCGATGTCCTTCACCGCCTGGACCTGATTTACCTTTCACCACAGCCCGAATCGCTATGCATGAATGCCATGTACGCGGTCACACGCGGAGCCCCCGGCCACAGGCTTGGGGGTGGTCTCCTTCAGTGATCGATCACTACTTGCCATCTTTCCTTGCGTACCATCTGCCTCCATATTACAGACAAACCATGCAGGAGGCTAGCTGCCCGGGTGTGAGCCCGTCTCGTGTACGGGGTAGCACATGTCCACGCCTAGCCTAGCACGGAAAGTCCACGGATTTACCTTATGTTTCCCAGATTCTCACGTAACGCTGTTGCTTAATTTTTAATTAGGAACCCCCCATATTCTTAGGCCCAGGCGCCTAGGCCTAGCCGGGCACCCGGCTAGCTAGTAGGTGGCCGCCCGCACATGCATGGATCATGGATCAGGTCGACACACCAGCAGATAGGCTAGCTGGCACCGAGCCCGCATAAACAGGGCGCTTCGTCCTCACGTGCATGGCGAGCCCGGCTCACCATGCATGCACGCGCGGCAAGGTCGCCACGTATGCAATTCGATCCCGGCCGGTGTACGCGCCGACGTCACAGGCTGGGCATGATAGTGGACATGTATTATACCAGCTAGACGGGAGGGGCTCACGCCTAGCCGGTGCCCGGCAGCCTCTTGGCCTGTCGATCTGCATGATGTAATTTGGAGGCCAATGACTTGAAAAGATAGGTGGCAGTAGGTTTTGATCGAATGACACTGCCCCCAAGTCGGCCGGTGGGGTCTCCGCGTGTGACCCATGCAGGTTGGAACCATACCACTGCCCCCGGCGCGGGTTGTGGGCACCACGGCCCGAATCGCAGCTATGAATGCCAGACGCGGTCACACGCGGAGCCCCCACAGGCTTGGGGGTGGTCTCCTTCTTTATATCACTACTTGCCATCTTTCCTTGCGTACCATCTGCCTCCATATTACAGACAAACCAGGAGGCTTAGTAGCTGCCCGGGTGTGAGCCCATCTCGTCTAGGGTAGCACATGTCCATGCCAAGCCTAGCACGGAAAGCCTCCACGGATTTACCTTATGTTTCCCAGATTCTCACGTAACGATGTTGCTTAGTTGTTAACCCTTTAGTAGGAACCCCCCAGATTCTTAGGCACAGGCGCCTAGGCCTAGCCGGGTAGCACATGTCCATGCCAAGCCTAGCACGGAAAGCCTCCACGGATTTACCTTATGTTTCCCAGATTCTCACGTAACGATGTTGCTTAGTTGTTAACCCTTTAGTAGGAACCCCCCAGATTAATTCTTAGGCACAGGCGCCTAGGCCTAGCCGGGCACCCGGCCAGGTGGCCGCCCGCACATGGATCAGGTCGACATATCATCAGATAGACTAGCCGGCAGCCCGGCACCAAGCCCGCACAAACAGGGCCGGCGCTTCGTCCTCACGTGGCGAGCCCCTCACCATGCATGCACGCGCGGCAAGGTCGCCACTGGAATTTCCGGCACGTCATAGCTATAGGCTGGGCATGATGGACATGTATTACCAGCTAGACGGGAGGGGCTCACGCCTGGTGCCAGGCAGCCTCCTGGCCTGTCGATCGGCATGATGTAATTTGGATCGAGGCAAATGACTTGAAAAGATAGGTGGCAGACGGTTATGAACGACACTGCCCCCAAGTCGGTGGGGTCTCCCCGTGTGACCCATGCTGAGGTTGGAACCATACGTATACGATCGGCCGGTGCGGTGCCCGCAACCGGCCCTGTAGCTATAGATCCATCCACCACATCCCATATCCATGCCCCACAGAGGACTTATGCTCGCGTGATGCAGACTGACTATATCTACGTGTAATCTCTATCAATCTGACTGATATTGGGGCCGGCCCGTCCCAGTTCTACCACTAACTCGGATTCTTTAGTACGTTCTAATTAATCTACATGTAGACTGCGTCACGTGACCATCAGTCTTCAATGGACCGATCGATGGAAGTCCTCAATCGGAATTCTAGCTAATTGCCTCGAATAATATAGGGGATAACTAGGACCTAGATAGCTTATACCATCCATTCCATCCCATGTTCCCCTCCCACTGAGGACTTATGCTCACGTGACGCAGTCACGTGTCTATTAATTAATTAATTAATTAATTAATTAATATAGGGGATATACAGGGCCCCATGTATTGGCACAGTTGAAGCCACGGCTCGGGTCAGAAGTGCCTTCCCTACCGGAGAAGGCTTGTCCTCTTCTTCAAGCAGGCTGCAGCCCTGCGCTGGGCCCATGGGACGTATCTACGTACCTGATTAGTTGGTGCGGACCAAATGCGTACTAGCTGCCAGTTGTAATCTACGTTGCCATGGCAAATGATGCGATGCTCCTCCCATCACGACCTGGGCGGACATGCTTAAGCAACATACCACCTCCACCACCTCCGCCGTCGCAGCCCAGCTCCAGCGGCAGACGCTTGACCTCCGCGAGGAGGCCGAGCTCGCCAAGCGCAGCCTCAACGTCATTGTCAAGAATCTCAAGATGGAGGAAGGTGAGAATTCCGAGAAGCTTGCGCGTGCTTTTGAGAGAGAAATCCTTGATCGCATGGGCCTTACTGGTGAGATCGAGCTGGCCGCCCACCGCCTTCCCCGCGCGCGGGGTAAGGCCGGGCCGCCCCCGCTCCTTCTCACCTTTAAGACCCCGGCGGACAAGATTTCTTTTCTCAGACGCCGCAAGCGGCTCGAGAAGACTCTCTTCACCCTTGACGACGACTTGACCCTGGCACAGCAACAACGGCGACGGGAGCTATGGTCGACCTACCTCCAGCTCCGGCAGACCAAGGCGGGCCAGCCGGTGTACTGGAAGGGGGCGGCCATCTACGTCGGCCACAAGCCCTGGCAAGCGACCCCCTCGACCACCGCGGCCCCAGCAACTCCAGCCCCAGCCTAGGGGAATACAGCAGTAGTGTAGAATAGTTAGACCGTGGCCTTGTACATGCCCGCCTCCTACAGGCACTATACCAGCTGAGGCCTAGCCTTTTTAGTCATGTACATGTGTGCCTATGATGTGCCACACTCCAGACGATGCCTAGCCTTATTTAGTAATGTTGTGCCCATGCAGGAAGTCACTCTCTGCTGAGAAGCCATGCCATAGCCCTTGTATAGCCATGATGATCTTCCCCCTCACAGGCATGCTCCCCCCTTACCCGGGCATAGCGTGATAGACCATGAGGGTGCGGGTGCCCTGGTGCACCTAGAGCAAGTGTTGTTTACATTCCCACCCTTGCAGGAAGTAGCTTAGAATGTATTATAGGCTCATATGCCCCTTCTCAGGGCTATGTGCTACATATACTCCCAACGGAGTTATGTTCCTAATTAATTAATTAATTAATTAATGGCAAATGATGCGGCAGCAAAGGCGCTTCATTCAGTGGGGGATCCCCCTGTGACTCAGTTTGCCCATTAGCACAGCAGTGCAGGCCACGGCGCCGGCCCATGTACAATGTTCAGTACTTACCACATTAGATAGACCGTTCAACACTCCCACCCGATCCATCGATCCCACCCCAGTCTATGCCCATGTGATACACTGGTTTGATAAAACGGTTTTGACAAAATAGATAAAATAAATACAATATATAGTATATATCAAGGAGACAACCTATACCTAATTAATTAATTAATTAAACTCGTGCTCCCGTTGGGGAGTCACGGAGCACCGAAGTGCTTTTAATCCCTGTGTGTGCACAACAGGAGAAAGGGCAGAGACCCCCAGTCTCCTTCATGCCAAAGGCATGCCACAGCTGCATTCGGGCACGTTAGCTAAACGGACACGCTAACGATCCGGCAATCTGTGGGTGCAATAAGACCCATGTGAGCATGGCATAACAAGGAGCGTGGGCGAGTAAACTGATCATAGCCAAGACGTAGCATGGCTGTACCTAATAGTATATATAACAATAGCTATATAATTACACAAGAACTATATAAAATATATTATAGTCGTCTAGCTCACTTAATACACTGAACAAGACACATTTACCGATTTGCCTGAACCCACATTCCATATGTTGTATGTTGTAACCCTACATTCGTGAGCAGTACAGCAGGCATGCACACCATGGCAAAAATGTTCATTGCTGAATTCACGGTCAACAGGGCATGCATGCCCCATTGATCCATACATGCACGTCATGGCTGGCTCCTTGGACATTAAGTACATACATGGGTACTGATCGAGCAGCTCGCTGCTGGCATTAATTTTGGTGCCGAAAAAAAAATTGGCCCGAAGGTATTGCAGGCGATGTCTGGCAAATAATGTGGGCACAGGCTATTCTGCCACATTCACCTGCAGCTCCAAGCATCTCAGAAGGTTGCTGTTGACTGTGGCTCCAGTGGTGTGGGCTGGAGGCTGAAATTTTATACTGCATGCGCACGGACACGCGCTTGCAGCTCGGGCCCTAGCTGGAAAAGTTTCCCGCGCATCTGGATCATGGTGACACCGCATGCATGCTCATTGGCTGCCATGCGTGGACTGCAAATTAGAGAGCTGAACGCAATGATACAACCCCAATTGTGCTGAACTTTGTAGATACTAGGGCAGCTGCTCCTTTCAATCTCTCGAGACCCTGGCACCCTGGCCTTGTCCTTGTCCATCCAGGTCAATATGGAAAATCTGGGCATGGGCACCATCTTGGCGATACGTTACCGCCTCTCAACATAGTCCGGTAGCACCCACGTGCAGCAACGATGCTCTCTAGTAAAACATCGAGCGTGTCCCATGCAGATCAATAGATTTCTCCCCGAGGCTGACAGCATGTATGCTGTATCATGCAATCTGTGGTGACTGGTGACCACCCACATCATGCATGCGTCGCCATAAGAAATGTATAGGCAGCTGGGGAATGCTATCCCCCTCTCAATGCAGCCGTGGTGCAGCGCTGTATCACCCCGTGTGCACCCCTCTCTGCCGTTCGCAGGTCAAACGACGCCCGTGCCTTGTGCAGCAGCTTGCGCTGCGACGCAGGGCCCGTCTGCTCGACCATCGCCGCAAGGAAGCTGCCGGGCCGGTCCAGCAGCTCCTGCAAAAGAAGATTAAGGTTTTGTTCATTCAAAGGAAAATGAAGCGGGTGTTTATAATAAGGAAGGTGCATGACAGGAATCATCTTATTTAATCATTTCGTTATAGCACTTCTGTAGTTTGTTTCATTACAAGGCTGATTATTGCTATTAAGCCAACAAATAGACATGTCCAGTGCTAACGAGACAAATATGTGCGGGCTAGTACCCCAACATCCAGAAATCTGCCTTCTTCACTGTGCAGGCTATCCACAGTGAATCGCACCGCGATTTTTACACGATGCGGTTGAGGCGTTGAGGGGCCCTTACCCACAGATTTGAAATATCAGACATGGAGCCCAGCAGGTGCCCATTCACAATTGCAGATGCCTATCTTGCTGGGGTGGGTCGTATTACCATCCTTACCATTCCAACACTATTCTGGCGTGTAACTGCGAGACCCTCATCTTGGGCGGCCAGTATACCCTCTTTCCCCAACTAGGCCCATGGTTGCTATGCATAGCCTGCAGTTTGTATACTACTATATAGTACAAATATATATCTTGGGCGGCCCGTACTCTTTTCCCCCAATAACTTTGTAGTAATGAAGGTGACCACCTTTGGCGCCCAGTACTCCAGCTCCCAAACTGGGTCCCTGGCTGTCAGAACTCGTGGTCACTATAAGGTAATATCCTCAGCAATTTAGTGGCCACATTCGGCCATGCTCCCCTTGCCGAGCCCGAGCCCGAGCCCGAGCCCGAGCCCGAGCACGGTTTCCCTGCGGTCACTATCATACAGGATAGCCTCTGGTCACTATGCGGTCACTGTGCTCACCTTGGGCGGCCCGTACTCTGCCACGCTCCCTTTGTCCAGCACCAGCACGTTGTCTGCGTCGATGATGGTGTCGATGCGGTGCGCGATGACGAGCACTGTGGTGCCCTGGAACATGATCTCCCTGCGCGGGTAGGACGTGCGCAGGTGGATATACTGAGTTGAGGTGAGTGGTGTAGTATAGTATCAAGTAGTATATTATAGAATAGTAGTAGCGCATTACTAGAATTGGCAGCAGAGCGATTACTAGTATAAACATACTAGTAGTAAGATATAATACCAGCAATACCCAGCAAGCTAAAAATAAAGCAACTTATCGGCCAGAAAGCAGCCATGAACTAAGTCTTTACATGCAGGGTACTATCAGCTTTGTCAGCGGCAAAGTTGTGCGGCATGGTGCATTTTCTACCAACCTGCATGGTAATATGTTGACCACGTTATGGGTGGTGTCACCGACATTTGGTATCAAGGTCACAAAGCTCCCAAGAAGACCAGCATTTGATTGATACTATAAGCGGAGCCCTGCCACAAATGCAGCAGTTACAGGGGCCTTCAGGTTTCTCAGTCCGCACGCGGAAGAGAAAGAAACAAATGCGCATCCTTGCCCGCCTAGCTTGCTTAACGCATGGTCCGCCGGTACACGAGCTGACATCATCCTAAATTCAGTGACACCGGCATGCGTCACACGCCGGCATGAACGGTGCTGAAAATGCCACTACAAACTACTGTGGCCATGCACCCCCAGGCTAGTACGTTAACCGTACAGGTAGTAGTACAAGGTTCTTAGAACTGACAAGCATAAATCTCGCCCATCGACCCCTCGGGTCGGTCCGAGTCTACTATACAATAATTCATCACGACTCACTAAAACAATCATCCAAAGATTTGTTAGACTACCAGCCGACCCTACAGGTCCTTAGCTTCACAGCCGGTGCAAGCAATTACCAATAATCGCAAGAAAGTCGCATTAAGCCTAATATTAATTTTCTCAGACCACTAATTAATAGCCACCAAGCCTTAGAAACAACCGGGTCTTTCAAGGAGAGTTCAGGCGAGGATGACACCCTTTGTACAGAACGGACTAGTACGCCTTCCACATGCAGGCCAAGGCATAGCCGCCCAATCTTCCCGCATGCGTTAATTAAACTATATTCAGAGAAAACCGATCGCAAAGTTGGTTCCAAAAATGCCTATTACTACTTGAAGCTAGGATTGGACCAGCGCCGTGATGACAAACATAGGGTGGCACCCAAACTAAGTGCAGTGGCATGCAGAGACGCCCCAGGTAGAAACGGTGCGTTATGGATCAGAACATTAAGCACTTCGATAGTACAACATGCAAAGCTGGTGAGGCTAAGCCGGCCCCTCCGCAGTCGGCACACGGTTGCACACACAGCGGCACACAGTCGTACACACAGCGGCACACAGTCGTACACACAGCGGCACACACACATGCGCACCAACGTTCACGCACTCACGTGCGGGAGAGAACAGCAGTGACGGAGGGATATTACAGGCAGGATGGCCTCTAAACATACAAGTAGGTATATACTAGTACATCTGAGCGTGTATACATCTATACCTCAGCATGGCCTGGATCATTGCGTCGGTGGCATAGTCGGCGTTGGCGGTGGCTTCGTCCATCACCAGCACGCGGCAGCGGTGGAGCATCGCCCTGGCAGGCGGCAGCACGGGGCACAAGGGCAAGCAGGAAACAAGTAACAAGTCAGGATGAAGGGCTTATAATGGTTGGGATCAAGCGGTGGAGCATCGCCCTGGCAGCGCATATGGCATGACGGCTAGCATTACTTAGAGATGAAGGCGTTTCGTGGAGGGATCAAGCAGTGGATCATTTCATCTGGCAGCAAGTCACAATTGCACGTTACAAGGATGATGCTGCTTTCACATGAGGGGATCGAGCAATGGAGCCTCACCCTTGCATGTAGCATGGCAAGCAACACAAAGCGGAAAGACGACCAGACTGAATGACACAGGTGCGGATGACTAGTAGGTTACTAGCTCAGTAATCAGTGGCTACCGACGCATGCACTGGCAGATTAGGCATGTGTTCGCCGTGACATGGCTTGAGAGCCTATAAGGATTAAGGACGAGAAAGGCAAAATATGCTTGACGTGCAACTGGCCAAGTGCTCTCACATAGGCCATTTGCAAATTTGGCTAGTTGCACAGCGGCCATTTGCAAATTTGTCTCCCTCACCTGAAGACAAATCGATGACCAGAAAAATTATCGATGTTTCTTTTAACTGGATAATTCTAGCCTGGACCTTATGGCCTAGTAGCTATCCTATACTTCTGTTGCATCCTCTGGCTGATAATCTGGCTAAGACCCTGGCTAACGGCACATGCTATTAATATCAAATTTTCTCTAATAATCCAGCCGTCCACCCCTGGCCATGCAGAGCAGCACGCGCCAGTTCATGATGTAAGTCCATTGGCTACCCTCACGATCCACACCTGGCCATGCAGAGCAGCTGGCGCTCCCCCACCGAGAAGTTGTCGCCGCACTCAGACAGCGTGCCGTCCAGGCCGCCCTCCAGCTGGGACACCTGCCGTGATCATGGGGCAATCCCGCCAGGGGCGACATGTGCACATTACCATCATCATTTGAACTAGCCTTCAGCAGGGAACTGGAACTTCGCAGGCCGCCTAGCGTTAACGTGGCTTAACGAGGTTGTTGGATGCAATCAGCCGTGATCATCACACCAACACAGTATCTGCCATGTTTTCCGTAAAGTTCGGCATAATGACGGTGCATCACGCTGAAATTATACCACTCAACACAGCAAAGTATGTGGGAGGACGAGATGCCGACACGTGGCGTCGTTATCTACCTTTCCTTTCAGCTGAACGGCTGCCAGCGCCTTCCATGTGTCCTCTTCCGTGTATTCCCTGCATGCACTTGTAACGGCACACAAGTTACCCCATGCAACGACACCATCAAATCAGTTCCAGGGGGATTGGATGTAATCTGCATGCACTCCATTCCACCAGCTGCATTCCATCTGCATGCACTTCACTGTCGTGCAAGCAGGAGGCTCCGTGGGTGTCGCAGTCTTGCCGAGCGGGCCCCAGAGCAGCGTGTGTGATAAAACACAAAAGCAGCGGCAAATGAGCAAGAATGATGCGGCAACAAAGGGAGACTCCCAGCGCACCGGAAAGGATCTAGGTTGAAGCGCAGGCTGTTGCCGAACAGGATAGGGTTCTGTGGGATGGCCGCGATCTGGTGGGTCAGGTGGGTTTGGGGCAACAAGGGCAACAGGGGCAACAGGGGCAACGGGATGGCAGTATCAGTTCAGCACAGCATGCATGAGGAGGCCGTGCAGAGCACAGAATTCACCATAGAAACAAGGCTAGGACTTCAAGAAAAGAAATCTTTCTCAGTGTATGTACCAAGTGCCTAATTGGCATGAGCATAGTAAATAGGTAGCCATGTGATGTGCACAAATGGCATGACTCAGCGATAATAACAGAGATGGCAACACATTTGGCGCAAAGGAACGATGCGTGCATGCATGGGCGGCTGACATCAACCAGTCCATCAAATTGTCATGCTGGGAGAGTAGGGAGCAGAAAATCGGAGGCTGTACACGCACACTCCTGAAACATGCAGCAGGCCCTTAGATATCAACAACCAGCCTGGAAAGTGTCATGCCAAGGATGACTAATTCCTACAACGTCTTGCCGGGGATTACTAACTCCTACAATGTCTTGCCAAGAATGACTAATGGCTGCACACAGGCTGGGGACGCTGACGCGCAGAGGACGCTGAGCGTACAGAGGAGTTTTGTACTTAGTTTGCAGGGAATTTCACGCACGCACAAACAATGCTTCAAGAAAAGGTCCTTGGCTGCACTACTGCTCGACAATGCTGACTAGTTCCCAGCCATCAGGTCGGGCCATGCACCGCTGGGCTGGCCTTGCAACGCAGGCCACAGAGGCCCTACCTCGGAGCCCAGCATCACTTTTACTACCTACCCTAGCACCACTGGCTATAACCGAACACATAAATACTCCCCTTGCATACGGCACCATTTCCGCCCACCTACCCTCTGGTACACCATTGCTTCTTCCAACCTTCAGCGATGCACCACTGGCTATGAACAATCTGGCCATCCATCCTTACCGAACCTTACCGTGCGCTCTTTCCCTTTTACCTTGCGGCGCATGACTGGTTAAAAACAACCCATCACTGCCCACCTTGCGGCGCACCACTCGCTAAAAAAATATCATCACCGCTCACCTTGCGGCGCAGGTCGTGGAGGCCGATCTTGCTCGTGTCGACTCCATCGATGACCATGCGGCCCGTGAGCGGCTCCATCAGCCGGAACAGCGCCAGCATCAGCGAGGACTTGCCCGCACCTGCGTATATTCGCAACCGTGCAGTAGGCGCACAACAGCAACAAAAGAAAAAGTGATGAAAAAGTAATAATAAAATAGTTGAGATCACCAAGCTCCCAAGAAGACCAGCATTTCAATAAAGCCATAAGTGGAGCCCTGCCACAAAAGCAGCAGTTACAGTGGCCACTATCTCAGTAGTGCAAGTAACGAGCTTTCTAGCTCCAGTTACACATTTGCTAGGAGAAACAGTTCTCGCTAATCGACTGCTCGCAGATGAGAAATTCCACCTTAATGTGATTGTCGAGAGGAATGCCTCTGCAACAATTACACAAACGACCACATCCTTGGTTCAGTATCACTCTCTGGTTCATATTGGAGAATTTCGAACGCAGTTGCACCGCTCTCCGGTGAAGAGCTTTTTTCGCAGTTGAGCTATCGCTTGGGATGCCTTCGGATCAGGAGACCCCTACAGCCGCGAAATCATGCAAGAGGTCCTGTGCTGGAATCCGGTATGGTACCAAACTATTTAACAGTAAACGATACCCAGAACGTTCTTATCTAGATCGCAGGAGGCACAGTCAAATTGTGCGACAGTGCATGGCGTCAGGGATAGCCGCTAATGGGTCTCAGAACGACGGTCCATTTTGAAAATGCAAACGGAGGCTTTTACCTGACAAATCAACAAATCAGGAGGGTTTTTTAAGCCCTACAGTGGAAGTGCCGTGAGAAGCAGGATTGTCACAACTACAACCGTATCTTATTTTTCAAAAAGGCGCACCTCAAAATCACAGATTCTTGTGCATAAAACATTCTTCCCTGCATCCAGCAAGCCACCCGGATGATTACCACGCTTCATGCCGCGGGTCTGATCATTTCCTGACCCCGAAACCAAGATGCCCTGCCATCCTAATACCCTGAATGTCCCAACTTTGATATCCAGTTCTTCCATGTTCAACACCACACCAGGTGCGTAAAGATCCTGCAGCTTGCATCGGTCACCCGCTACAAAGAGCAAACACCTACACCACGCATACCTGTCCGCCCGACGATGCCACACTTGGACCCTGCGGGTATGTCCACCGATACCCCCGTGAGCACCGGCGGCAAATCCTCATAGTATCTCACGGTGAGGTTCTGGATGCTGATCGCCCCCGCGTGGGGCCAGCCAGGGGGCGGCCGCTGGTCCGGCACCTCCAGCGCCGCCTCTTGCGGCAGCTGCGTGTATTCCAGCATTCGCTCCACGCTGACAAGCAAGTTCTCCAGCTCTGCGCTCTGGCGCACGGTCCACTGCAGCATGCCGGACAGCTGCAGCGAGTACGTGAGCGCAAGGCCCACCAGGGTGGGCGACAGGTGGTCGCGCGCGATCACCGCGACCAGCGACGCCGCCAAGATGGTGGCCGCGACCAGGCTGCGTGACGAGGGGGGTGCGTCACATCATGCATTCAGTGAGACAACCACCTCTAGATGCATGGCAATGTAGTTACTTGACATACAGCCTTGGGCAGTGCTTGTGGGTGGTCATGTGTTGCCAGGACACAGGAAGCGAGGGGAAAGGAAGGCAAGGGCACAGTTTCAGTGGATCGAGGGCACAGTTTCTTGCAGGGGAGGGCCCTTGACCCATCCACGGTTCGTGCCGACATCACTTTGCGTGCTTGCGGCATTATCGCTCCTTCCCTGAGGCCCCTGAGCTAAAGTGAGAATGCATTACTGCATCGAAGTGAGTGATTAAGGTTTACTGTATGGGAATGAGTAAGTTAGATTGAAAAAAGCTGGCAGGCGAGTGGGCTTGCCAGTCTGAGTCCTAGTGGGCTGAGTCAGCCTATGTGTGTTGTTACGAAGCCAGGCTTCCCCAACAGAATAAAGCATGCTTTCAGTTAGGCTGTTTTTGTTCTTCGTTAGCTGGTTCATTTCTCGTGTTGTACAGAGTGTACAACACAAGAAATGAGCACGTACAATTCATTTCTTGTACAGGAAATGTACCCGCACTGGCACACATCAGCCAAATTGTGTGCCAGCGCGTGCACCAGTGTCACAATCGTTAATTAAACATTTCCTATCACTACATGTCAAACCAGGTGGATCCCCATCACAAGTAAGATTGCTTCACACACTTGCATGCTCGCACAGGCAAACAAGTCACGTACAAACGTACCCTACATGGACACATTAATTACTGCGAGATATCCTTTGACACATTGCTGCCAATATTTGTTGAGCTTCGCTCTTTTCATATATGACGCGTGGACGGGCTCAAAGGGGACCGACCTGCCGTAGGTAGCGTAAGACTAGCGCTTGTCACGAGGGTACTGCACCGGCCGGCCCTTTTTGTGCCGAGGCTGAGTGTGGTTCCGGAGTGCAGGCCTAGGTAGCTTCTAACGTACGTCACTAGACCTTGTACCTGCGCCAGCCGCCAGGCGTGGCGCAAGTGTGATGGGCAGTCATTACACCCCCCTACCTGCGCCAGCCGGCAGGCCTGCGTGGCGCAATGTGAATGATAATCAGTACTTAGAGTGGTGTAGGGGACGTAGGGAGGCCTCTATTCAGCTTCGCAACTTTATCCCAGCATTTGCTGGCAAGGTCGGCTGGCCGGTATGGCAGCTGCGCTGAATGTAAGACGATGCTATCGGCCTCTCCGGGCGTGGAGAGGCCTAGAATAAATTTCTTTATGTTCGCCACCAACCGTTACAGGCCACGGTAATGGTTGGTGGGTGGGGGGCTCTAGGATTGAAGTAAAAGGGCGTGATTTCCGGCGCTGGGCCCACTGACGATTCCCCTCTACCCCTGGGTGCGGCAAGCAGCTTCCTGACACTGGGCAAGCTGCATTATAAGTCGGACAGCGTCAGGGAAGGAGCCATACAGGCCAGGGCCAGCGGCTACGGCGGAAAGAATCACAGGTGGAGGCGAATCTGCCTTAAACGTGGAGATGGCTAGCGCGGGGTGCCAGGGTAGCCCATAACTGCCAGGAGCCTGACAGCGGACCCGATCTTTTGGCCTGTGGCCAGACGGGAGTTTCGGGGAGGATGCGGGGCTGGAGCAAATCCTGGTGGGAGGAGCGCGCTCTTCATCATTGCCCAGTTTTTCAGCAAAGAATGTTCGCCTGGCGGGGCTGAAATTCTGGCTGTTTTATCGCCTTTGTTTTCATCCTGTATGATTCATTATAGGAAAGGCAATAAAGAGTTCGGTTCAGCCAGGGGGGCATATCTATAGCATAAAAATTTCCTTCAAAATCACAAGCCCTGGTCGGGGCTTTGGCTAAGCAGTTCCCAAGCCAAGGCCTTGGTAGGGTAGAGGGCCTATCGCCACAAAGGTTTCAATGCGCCGGGAAATCCCAGCCTCAGGGGTGGGGCCGGTGATGGGTCCTGGGCTTGTGAGAGACGGTCCGGGGGTGTAAGGCCTAATGAGCAGCTGCTGGAAACCGCCCCCCTAACGGGGGGAACGACATGGGTGCCGCCCTGCGTCCGCCGGGAAACCGTAGCGGCCACACGGGGGCGGCAGTACAGCCGCGGCAGCATGCGGGAGGGGGGCCAGGGGCGGAAAGAAACTCCACCAAGGTTGGCGACAGCCTTGGTGACCAGGTAGGAGGTGTGGGGGCAACACCTTGTGTTCGAGTATGCTGGGCCCCCAGCATGGTGCTACAGTAACCAACTTGATAATGATGTGCACTGAGTTTGAAGGTGTGGTATAGGCTGTCCGTATAAAGCCTAGCATACAAAAATGTAAAATAAATGTTTCTCTTGGTGGGAAGGAACTCCCATGGACCAAAAACAAGAAATGTATAGCCCGTTTCCTTTTTTAGTGCTAAGCAAGCTTTAAGGACATGGGTCACTACTATCTATATCCTCCCGAAGTACTACGAAGTGCGGACATGATCGTATATAAACACTGCAGTATGCACACATGCACATGCACATGCACATGCCCATGCCCATGCCCATGCCCATGCCCATGCGCATGCGCATGCGCATGCACATGCACATGCACATGCACATGCACATGCACATGCACATGCACATGCACATGCACATGCACATGCACATGCACATGCACATGCACATGCACATGCACATGCACATGCACATGCACATGCACATGCACATGCACATGCACATGCACATGCACATGCACATGCACATGCACATGCACATGCACATGCACATGCACATGCACATGCACATGCACATGCACATGCACATGCACATGCACATGCACATGCACATGCACATGCACATGCACATGCACATGCACATGCACATGCACATGCACATGCACATGCACATGCACATGCACATGCACATGCACATGCACATGCACATGCACATGCACATGCACATGCACACATAACAGGGTCAGGCAGTCCTTTGCGCGGTCGAGCGAAAAGCATCGCGCATGCACAGGCCACATCGGAGAGCATAGAGGAACGTTGTCGTGTCAGCACAAGGCTGAGCGATAATCATCTGTGGTACAGACAATGCCCTCCCAGGTGCACTTGCCCGGAAATCTCAGATGCAGATGATAATTATTTAGATTGATTCTCACCAGTCGCATCGGAAGCCAAGCCAGCGCTGGATGGCGCTCCAGGAGTAGAATGCCCGGCTGTTCCTGTTGACATGAACAACACAAGGTGCCATGCATGCAACGGGCACGGGTGTTTTAAAAACACCGCCCAACGGAAGAGCGACCGCTAGTAGGCAGTAGCAGGTGAATTCATAGTAGGCAGTAGCAGGTGAGTTCATAGTAGGCAGTAGCAGGTGAATTCATAGTAGGCAGTAGCAGGTGAATTCATAGTAGGCAGTTGCAGGTGAATTCATAGTAGGCAGTAGCAGGTGAGTTCATAGTAGGCAGTAGCAGGTGAGTTCATAGTGAAAGCGCAGCCAGAGCAGGCAGGCGCCACACAAGTTGGGCTGTATGTGTGGCTCCTGGGGAAGACATTCAGCCCATCCCTTTTCCTCCCACACCGATTCCTGGGTTGTGTTTGGAAGCAATCGAACAAACACTTTCCTCGCAGCTAATAAGCATAAATGACGAAAAGAAGGCTCAACTGCGTCAGAGGGAGGAACAGTCAAGGTGAACTACTTGGCCACATTTTTCACAGTTTTCTTCACAGTTCGGGGTAAAATGTCATCTAGCCCACCATGTCTTTACATCTGGTTGCACGATTCAAGACTTGTCGTCCTTCAGATGATGTGCATACCGCACCTGTTTAGCCGGTCCATGAACGCCTCGTGGAACTGCGCTTGCATGCCAAAGGCATGGATGGTGGTGAGGCCCTGCAGGGAGGCGCTGAAGAAGGAGAGCACGGGGCTGCGCGTGACAGCCTCCAGGCGCTTTGTCTGGGCGCATAAGATTGTTGGGAGTAGCAGAAAGTGGTCATCCATTAAGTTATAAAGTTCAGCGTTCATAGACAAAAGGGTGAACAACTTGAAATCTGGGAGTCAGAATCTGGGAGTCAGGATCCTTAGCACAATGATATCTGTCATGCACCCCCATAAGAAGAAAAGCAGCAACGTTGGAAAACAAGGAGCGAGCGCAGCACGTGAAAATTTCTGCATTAAGGGTTTGATTTGCTTTCTCTGACACAGCTAGCCCACGGATGTTCTACCCCGCCTGAGCTGAATGACCACATTTGGCCATTACTATGCATGATGTCTGCCTCCTGGGCATAGCAGGCCTTTCCAGACAATAGGTCAAAGTGCATTGCTCACAAGCAACGAAGAGAAGAATAAAGTGTGGCATGACATTTTTCTGTCCTAGCCCAAGCATGGCAGCATGCACGATACTTTGTACTTACATCCCGTGACGCTGACATGAACTTCATCCGCAGCCTGCACAGCAGCCCAGGACCCGTGAGGGGGACCACATGAAGGCATGTGCACATCAGTTGAGCATGTGAGCTCGAGGGCATCATGCCACATGTCATGTCTGTCCATTTCTTGGGGTTGCAGGTTTAAGAGATGCATGAAGCATTAGTGAGCTCATGTTCGTAATAAAGTAGCCATTCTTGTGTCTCTACAAGAGCCACAAAGCATTGTAACACTTGCTATGCTGAGAGGCGATCAGTGTAGCAACTGCTTCTGATCTGTGGAGACAACGCAGCATCAGGGATCAGAGCAGTCAAACAAGCATATGCGCCCAAAGCAAGTTGGTAGCAAGTAAACCTGAGCGCCACGTGGCTCATGACCCTGATGTTTTGCAGCATCCCAATACAAGCAAGGTCATTTGAAGGCGTGCCACTAGTGATGAAGGACAGTCATGAAAATAGCGATGAAAGATAGAGCAGTAATGCAGGTAAGGAGTCACAGATTGATCGGCTAGATCCACTTGCAGGAAAGGAAAATGTGCAGCAGCACCAGTAGTCATTATCAAGCCCACCTCAAGAAGACGAGGAAAAGGGGCACGATTAGGAGCGCCACCCAGGGGACGCCCATGACGACCAGCACCAGGGTGCCCAGGCAGATGAAGGACAACTGCAAAATTGTACGGGCATACATGCGATCAGTGCATCATGGTTGACTTTATCCCACCAGGTAGGCTCCCAGTAAACAACACTACTTGTTTCATAGCAAAATCACCGAGGCTGCGACCCTCACTCAGGCTTCGGATTCCTATTGCTGCGGACGATCTTCCTGTCCCTCTCGGGAAGTGAAGGCAGGACGATGACGGGCAGAGTTTTTGAGATCATGGCGCAGCGCCTTAGATTCTCGGCGTACTAGAGGCCTTGCCAAAAAGGTAAAAATGCCACTAAAGCACTACCATGGCGATGCTATCACACAATTTTAGGCATTTCCCACCGCTAACTAAGACCCTGGTTACTCGCCTATCCCTCCCACCTCTTAACGGTCCTGAACCTACTGTCTGCCTGTTATTATAACTAGCAATACAATGCCACACGTCCCCCCTTGCTTTGGACACACCAGCAGCAAAACCTCATCACCACTTACGAATGCGCTCCACCTTCCACAAGTTTCTAAAGCAAAAGAAGTCGTTTCAATCCAATCAGCAGCAGCTAGCTCATAAGAGCCATATACCACAATCAGCCTCTCCCTGCTCCCCCGGTGCAGAACGGAACAGCGTCTCACGTTGGTCTCCCCTGGAACCACGAAAATGTCACATTGTTCTGTGCTGGTACTCCTATCGCCACCCATATTCGCAGCCTGTCGTGTCCCCCTGTGGTTCCCATATTCGCAGCCTGTCGTGTCCCCCTGTGGTTCCCATATTCGCAGCCTGTCGTGTCCCCCTGTGTTTCCCATATTCGCAGCCTGTCGTGTCCCCCTGTGGTTCCCATATTCGCAGCCTGTCGTGTCCCCCTGTGGTTCCCATATTCGCAGCCTGTCGTGTCCCCCTGTGGTTCCCATATTCGCAGCCTGTCGTGTCCCCCTGTGGTTCCCATATTCGCAGCCTGTCGTGTCCCCCTGTGGTTCCGGCACAGTCTAGCCTCGCGACCCTGCGGCTGCAGCTCATAAAAAGAAGCATAGCCTCACGTCTGGGACCATACTGTTGAGACAGAATATGTCGTGTAGTTCGTACGTTGCTCGTCATCCCCTAGGCCCTAGGTTAGCTTGGAATCCCATGTTTTTACTGTCAACCCGTTTGCAATGCATTGTCCTTTTGGTTCAGGTCGATTATCCTTACTAACTGATATAATTACCCATCTAGTTCACCTGGAAGAAGCTGAACAACTGCAGCGGCAGCTGGTCGTCCACGGTGCCCTGGTCGGCTGCGAATCGGTTCAACACGCGGCCCGCAGGGTTCTTGTGGAAGAAGGAGAGCGGCGCGCGCAGCAGCGTGCGCAGCATTGCCGCGTGCAGTCGCGACGCGGCACGGATGGCCATGTAGAAGAAGAGCGGCGCACGGGAGAAGGAGAGGGCCACGGTGGCGGCGATCAGAACCTGGGTGGATCAATGCGGGCAGGCACAAGGGTGTGGGGGCGATGGAGATCGTGTTTAAATTGAGCTGTGTTCAGTAGGCATTTCCTGTATACTGTGCTTTAAGAATTTTTTTTTAAATAGGAGAAAAAATGGGTGAGTGGTGTCTAGATCACATCCTACCGTCGCTGTGTACAACACTGGTAGAACATGAGGGTCCATCCATTTATGGAGGATAGAAAAGACGTCATTGTGGCTCCTTCCATGACAGCCAACCATGGATCCATACTCAACTTAGTAGTAGTGAATGAGTAAGAATACTTGAAGCATCAGTTGCGTAGTTCCAGACCCCCCCCCCCCCCCTTTTGCACGAGCCTAGGAGGGCGACTACTGCCAGCTTTAGTGAATTTCAATCATTTCTTATCACAGCTGCATGCGCAACACAGTCATGCATGTTAAAGACGTGCATGTCTAGGGCTGTTGTTAGTAGAACAAGGTTGAGAAATGATACAAGATTCAGCAAAACTGTGATTCATGTGCTTGCACGCGTACCCCATAGAGGCGCAGGTTCTCCTTTTCGCCCCCTGGCTTGCTCCTTGCCCAGTTCGCAAGGAACCTGCAAGAACACCAGTAAGGACATTTAATTAGAACACCAGTAAGGACATTTAATTAGAACACCAGTAAGGACATTTAATTAGAACACCAGTAAGGACATTTAATTAGAACACCAGTAAGGACATTTAATTAGAACACCAGTAAGGACATTTAATTAGAGCTGGCAGTAATCCCAACACAGCCAGGATTCGATGCTGCAGGACACGAGCACGCAATCGTTTCACACCTCTTTCCATCTGTCGAATGGAGAACAACCGGGCTTCAATTCATCACCATTTTACTGCCTTAGACAGAACAACAGAAAACACTTTTTAATTTAATAAGGCAAGGTTTCCGTTATAACCATTGTATGCCGCAGCGAGCTGCTGTTCCAGACTGACTACTCAGAGGCAAGCCAACTCACCAGTCCGACAAGATGTACGCTGCCTGCCCCCCCACCATCAAGGCCATGACGACCGTGAAAGTGAAGAAGCCCATGTATTTGATGTAGGCGAGCACCACCCACAGCTTGACAGAGCCCGTGCTCCTTGACTCGATGGCGGTGGCTTGATGCGTCTGGGTCAGGGAGACGGGTAGCAGGGGGTGCGCTAGCCCTGTTGGGGTGATACATGGTAAAGGAGCCCGATGCATTCAAATATGCGTGGGTAAGCTTTAAATCGCTAATGAAATGCCCTTAAAAACTCAGTCAGTAGGATACAGTGCCAAGAGTTGACAACCCCGCGTGCAAAGAATTGATCAATCACGAAGCTACGAAGCCCCATGCTGTGTTATCCCTTAGACTTGAGACACTTATCAAATGCAGCATGAACATTGCGGAAGTCTCAGCAGCTAACTCAACACATTATGGATAGCAGATGTGAATGCTAAGGCAGTAACCCTTGGAGATCATCTCCAAGGGGGCTGCCAGTGCTATACCACTATACCATTATTGTCACTGAGGGGTAAACTGGCATATGAAAGTGAGACTGAGTTACATACTGGCATTCGATGGCCGTGCCTGCGAAGCATCGAAAAACGTGCTCAAACATGCGGACCTCGGTCATTGCACGAGCATCATTTCAAACATATTGGTACTAATGTAGAGTGCACACGTGGGCTTGCTCGGCACGCACCTTGGTCTATATCGATGCTGCATCGGTGAGCAGCAGCAGCTGCTGCAAGAATTAACGGAAAAAGGTACAAAAAAGAGGCATAGGACAAAAAAGAGGCGTCGGAATGCCAGTGGTATGAAGAGAGCAAAGCGTGGAGATGGGAGAGGAAGGCCTTCTGGGAAAAGGGCTGGAGCTGGTTTAGCAGACACAAGTATTAGTGCATCCATCGAGTCATGTCTCAGTTGGATAATGTTTTCTGGGTGATATCTCAGATGCTAGAAATGGTTTTTATTTAGCGTAGGCTCCTTTGGAGGGGCTTTGGGAGGGGGCATTATCATATACACACAATTTGGGTGGGTTGTAGGAGACGATAGATGCGAGAAAAACAAGGCAAGCACGTTCGAGCGCAAGGGAGGAGCCGATCACGCACAAACACGAGCAAAATGCATGGGTTCCAGGGGCACCTGGGTTGTTTGAATGCACCAGGCTCGTGCAACGAGGCTCCTTTTAAAATGTTTTTTAAAGTCCTTGGACGGAAGTATGAGTCTGTTAGCATGTATTGCTGATTTGTACTCATCTTTTTTATCGCCCTTCCATAGATCGACTTTGTATTTGTAGTATCGACCGGTTTTTGCCTGGTAGCAAAGCATAGCTATGCAAGATGAATGTGCGGTGTACCGACCTGGTGCCGCCGGCGCTGGCGCGATCTCCTCGTGACGCGGCGCCTGCACACATGCACACGCCACACAGGTTGTTGTGCAAACGTTAGTTGATGTGCGAACAAAACTTGCAGCCTTTCGTCGCATTACATGGAAGGAGTCTCCTAACTAAGATGACATAAAATTTCTTCTTTGTGCTGCGA
Organism: Mesostigma viride; assembly: GCA_009746045.1. Taxonomy (NCBI): domain Eukaryota; kingdom Viridiplantae; phylum Streptophyta; class Mesostigmatophyceae; order Mesostigmatales; family Mesostigmataceae; genus Mesostigma; species Mesostigma viride. The sequence goes on along the minus strand of RPFO01000104.1, from coordinate 4,842,183 downwards.
AAGTTCGTAGGAGGTCGGCATAAGTGGACAGCAGAAAAAGCTCAGGCCTCTTATTGCCAAGCGCAGGTATCAGGTGGCCACTGAAAGAATGCTAAGAAAGGGGAAGAGGAATTTGCGCTTACACGGCATTCAGCAGGCCTTGAGACAGCAGTGTCTCATGACATGTAGCAACACTAGATCGAAGAAGTGCTGGTTGAGAAAAATATGCAACGTCCCCCGAGTCCACAATGTAGCAAACGTGCGGTTCCAATAACCTCCCTCATTGACATACCGGGCCCACAGGGACTCTCTGCTTCACGGGGCTTGCCCCTGCGCCTGCCTCGTCATCCAGGACACTCGAAAAGTCGAGCACTTTCCTCAGCTGGTCGTAGGTGCCCTTATGCGCAATCACGCCATCGTCCATCACAAACACATAGTCGCACCTGGACAACAGGGACAGATCCAAAGAGATAGATCCCAAGGTACAGTAGCATTAAATCCACCAGGTACAATGCAAGGAAACCGAAAATGGATGAAAGCTAGAGCCTTTGGCCTGCAATTTCAGAGAAACCAACGGAATTAGGCGTGCGGCAGCTGATGTCGAAGCGTCTGTGCCGGCTCCACCAGTGCCACACAGTTGTCGCTCTCAAAGGTTAGAGAGTGCATCTACCGCCTGCAGTAACCTGCCCCACCAGTCATGCTGAGTTAAGCACAACGCACATGGGACTCAGCTTACCTCTGCTTTTAAATACTACTCAGAGAGGAATAGATGGCATGGATGAAAAAAGATGCTGTCGACAATAAGCTACTCTGGCCAAACCCGGTTACTATACTCTCATACAACCGATCCGATCCGCTTACTCTGGGAGGAACTGCAGCTGATGTGTCACCAGCACAACGGTCCGGTCTGACAGCAGGCCACGGATGCAGCGGGAGAAGAGGTGCTTGGCCACGCCGGGGTCAACCTGAAGGAGGAATAACCACCGTTACAGGCCAAGTAGGGAAAAAGAGGCAGGCAGGCGACCAGCCAACACGATCGCTGTCAACTTCTGCACGTGACCGCTAACTAAGTATCCTGCTCCTAGCCAGCAACAAACTTCCAGATGGCTCATATTCGTTTGGGATACCCCAGGCTGGCTGTGCACAGACAAAGAAACGCCCGAATCCTTCCTTGAGCAAAAGGCATAGCACGGTATGGTGGGCACGATCAGTGGCTGACATGCAGACCCGCTTGCATGCAGGACATCTACTGACTACTTTGTTTGATAAGCGGATTTGGTGCTAGTCATAAATAAAAAGTTTTGAACTTTATGATGTGGTGTCAAATCCTCCCTAAATGTGCAGGCACAGATTCGTATGTGCAAGTTGTGAGGACGTCCCCACAAAAAATAATATCCAACCTTGCTACTTATGTTATTAGGAGGCAAACATACGCTCCAACCGCTCACATGCCAGTGAAACACAAACAAAATCAGAAGGCCTAGAAACCATTGCTAGCGAATTGCGGGTCTGCGCCATATACTGACGGCGGAGAGGGGATCATCCAGCAGCGCGATGTCGGCCGCGGCGTACGCCGCCCTCGCCAGCGCGACCCGTGCCCGCTGCCCGCCGCTGGCAACGCGGCAAGACAACGCAACAAGATGAGCAAGCGGGACAGTCCCCGAGGATGACAACCAGTGACGTGGTAGACAGGCATCAGGCCCATTCGAAACGGCAGCAGGTAGATTTGTAACCAATGAAGCAAAGCCTTACTTGTTCATGCAACTATATGTTGCCATCCTTGGCGTATGCGGTCTCTGAGCGCATTTCATTGGTGCATCCATGTGCATCCATGGGCATCCTCTGTGCACAGAATTCCGCCAGTGAAAATTTTGGTGACATACTGGAATCGAACACAAGACCTCTCACACGATTTCGCGACTATAGGGGTCTCCTGATCCTAAGGCATCCCAAACCATAGCCCAAACTATATTTTTGATATGCTTATGCGGGATGTACGCACACCAGGATTGAGAATCACGAGCCCCCTGCAGGCCGGCCTTCAGTATTTTCCTAGAACACCCTTGCATGTAAATGGGAGCCATATGGAAACTTCTTTGTGTTAGTAAAAAACGTCAAGAAGAAGGTGACATCCGGCTAGCATTCAAACCTCGCCTCCATGCACCTTTTTGCATGTGCCATCGAAACTACCTCAGAAACTTGCCATGCAGCATGGCCAGGGTCTCATGTAATAAAGCAGAATCTGTGTCGCGTGAGGTTATGGCAGGAAACTCAAAACATTTTGGTGGGGATGTTGCCAATCCCGACAATCAATAACAAAGGAAAAGTTTGGAAATGAGACACCCGCTGAACATAAAAACTAGCACGCCATTGACGTCAATGACAAACAACTACACGATCCGATGAGCTACTACGGCTTCGCAAAGCAACCTCTTATTGGTATTCGTACATCATTGCGGGGACTTCGAGGAAGTTGCAGTAGTACCTTAATTTGCAATGCATGGCTGGTGTAACGCAAAAACTATAGGTTGGCCATGTTACCTCAGATTAGCTCCTCGTTCTTCAATTTCCGTCAAATCGGCGTCTGGCAAGGACGCCAGGTCAGCGTAGAGGGCGCATGCGTCAATAACCTGCAGGACAAGTAACAGTCAGGCAACGAGAACAATTGAACAAGGTGGTTAAAACAGCTTGCTAAGCAGCCGGGAGCGCAATCTTTGTGCACATTGCTTCTTATTCATGAGTTTTTGCAGAGAGATGATGACAACTTTGGCTTTTCCGTCTCATGGCGAAGAGATAGCTCGATGACGTATAACCTGCTCAGGCTTACATCTTTGTAGCGTTCCTCATTAAACTCGGATCCGAACAAGATGTTTTCCCTCACGCTTCCTGTGCACCGGGATGAACGAGCAAGGAAGCAGAATAGCAAAGTCAGCACTTGTCATTGTAAACAATTTAATCACATGTCTGCTTTAAAACATGGTCCTAGAACTAACACAAATAAAGAGCAGCTCAGATTGCATATCTGATATTCATGCAGAACAGGGTGGGCAATGACAGCGCTTTAATGGTCATACCACACCTTATCCCGAAAACAAAAATAGTACTGAGCGATCTACAATGCTTAGATATCTGCAAAGAACATACACTTGTACTGCCGATGCGAATCCATGGTGTGTCATGGTGCCAGACAAACCGCTGTGTTTCTCTAATCTTGTTTAGAGCATGGTGAACACTCAAAAGGCAAAGACATTGAAAACAATTGGTTCCAGAGAGGGCGGTGCAGCGGGGGGGGACTCACCTGTGCCCTCTGATATGCCCCTGCCTTTGCCCCAGCGCCAGGCCCCGTTTGTGCCCCCCCCCCCCCCTCCTTCCCACGAGCCCAAGCCAATGCCCACCCCCACGACCAGTCTAACGGCCATGCACTATCTTGTGATTATACCTGTGCCCATGCTCCTTGCTAAAATTATGCGAATGCTCATGCACCAGCCTCAACTGCCATTTGCGCGAGTTGACTGCATGCATTAATATATCATGTTGAGCAAATCCAGTATGTTCCCCCACTCAACCCCACCCTATGCGTTAATAGATCATGTTGAGCAAATCCAGTATGTTCCCCCACTCAACCCCACCCTATGCGTTAATAGATCATGTTGAGCAAATCCAGTATGTTCCCCCACTCAACCCCACCCTATGCGTTAATAGATCATGTTGAGCAAATCCAGTATGTTCCCCCACTCGACCCCACCCTATGCGTTAATAGATCATGTTGAGCAAATCCAGTATGTTCCCCCACTCAACCCCACCCTATGCGTTAATAGATCATGTTGAGCAAATCCAGTATGTTCCCCCACTCGACCCCACCCTATGCGTTAATAGATCATGTTGAGCAAATCCAGTATGTTCCCCCACTCAACCCCACCCTATGCGTTAATAGATCATGTTGAGCAAATCCAGTATGTTCCCCCACTCAACCCCACCCTGCAATGAGCCACTCCATTCTATTGTCCAAGGCAGTCGTAAATGCACAGCCAGCGCAGGCTAAACCTCTCACCTGCCATGATGAAGGGCTGGAATGGCCCCATGCGACGAAGGATAGCCATCGCAGGAGAAGATAAGCACAGCAAACAAACACAGTGGATGGACACGTCAGCGAGATGTGCAGCATTTTGTATAATGATAGTGGTCATCTGCTGTAATGACCATTTGCATGCAACCCGCGTTGAACTCGCAGCAACCTCCAATTCTCCTGAGCTGGATTATTGCTGTCGACCACAGTACCTATAGTAGGTCGCTGAGAAAGAGATTCCACGTCTAGGTCAAGGCTTTATGAGTATTTCTGTCGGAATAGCATAGTAGGATTTGCAATTTCTAAAATCGAAGATGCATGCTGCATACAGTGGGCTGCATGCCCCCCCCCCCCAATAAACTTTTATGTCTGAAATGTTAAGATGATCAACCGACAGAAAAAAATGGCTTCTTAGCCAGCGATACTTGTTACTGATAAGTGCTAATAGCAATCCAGCAGCAATGAATGTTCACCTGCTGACAGCTGACACCATAGGTAGTCAATAGCAGCTGTGTGCACCTGGGGGGCCGACCAAAAGATTTGCACAGGGCAAACACGTAATCTTACCTGCTGCGCCACATAGGACAGCCGGCCGTGGACATTAAAGGACCCATGCTTGAGGTGCATTTCACCCAGAATGGCCCCCAGAAGGGAAGATTTGCCGCTCCCAACCTGTATCCAGAAAACATTATTCGAGAAAGGCAGGAAGCACAGAAACACGAAAACTGTAAGATATGATCCGTTTTTTAAAGTGGGGTAAACGTAGGATGTTCCAATGGACGATGCCCAAGCTTGCTTTGTAGAAGCTTCCATTGAGCTACCAAAACAGCAACAGCATAGCTCTATTGCCATACACTGTCTGACAGGAACCTGACAGTGAACGAACCCAACTGTGAAAATTTTAACACCAATGTCACAGTTAATTACGGTAATTGTTGAGCTGTAGACGGTAAGACTTTGGTTCTCTGCTTCAGCACCTCTAATAGTATGTGCCTACAAGATAAGATTGCCACAGAGCTCTTATCCTCCGTGTTTCCTGCTTTGGGAAACGGATCTATGCGGGTGTTTGCAAGCAAAGTTGTAGTGCAGAATCTTTGGGTTACAAGCCCGCCTCAGGCCTCATGGCAAAAACCAAAACCTGTCAGGCCCCACAATCAATGGTGTGTCACACAAGGCTTAAGGTAGTCACATCGCTAAGAAACAATCCTGCTGCAGCTCCGACCTCAACGCCGTTGCATCCATGCATCCCCTACCTTTCCAATAACGGCGAGGAGCTGACGATCCTGGACGTTGCAGGTGATCCCTCTCAGGTGATGGGGTCCCTTATTGCCATCTGGTCCAGTGGCAAAACATGGCAAAACGTGTAGTAAGTGAGTAAAGCAAACAGCTATACCAGATGCATAGGGCGACGACAGGTTTACAAGGCATGAGGAAAGCATGAGGAATCATCGAAGCCCTTGATTAAAGCAGCTATTATCAACAAATTCAAGAAGCTTTTCCTCCTTTCAGATGAAAGCCCGGTGACCACAGCAAGCATGCCATGTAAACTACCCTTTCGATGCCTAATACTGCATGCCATGAACGAGTATGGAGCCCAATATGTTTGCAACCTGGAATGGAACTAGCTTCATGGCCTCACGGATGGACGAGAAACCAGCACATATTGGCAGGAAACATGCGAGGGGCCAACTACACCCCACACAAATCCTATAGCTAATGAAAATGCCTTACCAAATGCCTTTGAGTTACCAGTTTTGACCTTCTGTTTCAAGTGTCAAAAGTGGGCATAGATCATGTGATACAGCAATCGCCACAGGTGAATCAGGGAACATACTGTTTGAAGTGAACTAACACAGCCATAGCTCTACAAACAACACCTGTCCAGCCATAATTACATCCATTATTGGACCCACATCCAGCGACATGGCACACGTAACAGTAACTCATCCAAAGAGCTGGAGTTCCTGCCAGGGCCATCTCACCATGGCCTACCTTGTATGTTTCCCCAACTGAAGCTGGCATCCGTCATCTCCACGCGTGGAAGGCTGCCCATAGAAGAAGTGGGCAAGGGGGAGGCTTCCGGGAGGTAGCTGTCCCCTTGAACTTGAAGCACGCAAACTGCCAGTGCAGGATGGTAGGAATGCTCCGTCATCACATGGGAGTGGGACGAACCATTTCCCCCCACCAGAGCATGAATGGGCAGCCCAGCCGGTGGGGGCCCAACAACGATATAACCTTGAGTGTCATCTGGTGCCGCCACCTGGCATGCTGACGCTGGTTCCCCTGTGGCTGGCCCAGGGGGCGATGGAATCTGCTCTACTGGGTGGTTAGACTCGTGGTTAGACTCGTGCTTAGACTCGTGCTTAGACTCATGGTTAGATTCATGGTTAGACTCGCGCTCAGACTCGGGAGTGGTTTGACAGGTGTCTGCACTGGGGGGGGCGCATACAGCTGCACCGCCGTTGCTGCACTGAGTGGGCTCTGCAGTGATGCTGCTTGTGTTCGTCAAGGCCGCTTTGGTTGAGTCCTGTGATGCGGAGCCAGAGATAGGCTCCATGCCTGGATGGGAGACGCCGGTAGCCTCCTCCAGCTGAACGCAACAATTGGGAAATGACATCTAGAACATTAAGGGATTAGTTCATAAGTACTTGCGTGTCATGCGCATGGGCATGCCACGGAGTACTATGCTGATCTCCCTAAAAAAATTTACACGAAAGTTACAAATATCGTCTGCATCATGCCCAATTAGTTCGTGAGGCTACCCATATGAGGCTAGGTCCTCGGTTTCCTGGTTTTGTGCATGATGCATCGGCGGACGGACAAAATGGGAGGGTACGTAGGAAAAGTGGGAAGGGGAAAGTAGGAGTGCAAGTAAAAAAGTAGATCAGAATCCTGTTCCCAGTAAGCTTTACATAAGAAAAAGAAGGAACAAAACTTCCAAAAAAGCCTTTGCCAGGGAGTGCAGAGTGCCAGGCATGCCCCAGCGGAAAGCAGCATATCCTTCAAGTCAACTGGGAGGATTCGACCTTACTAATTGTAATGTGATACGAATATCAAGCGAGCAGGCAAGACTACATCCCATTCCTGTGCTGCCGCATAACCGGTCATGCAATGACTTGCATCAGATCAGGGACGCTTACAAGCAGAAATCGCTGCAGGCGTGAGCACGTGACGTAGGCCTCGGAAATCTTCTCAATGGCGACCGGGAAGAAGGAGCCCATGGAGAGCCGCGGCAGCTGGCAGAAGTAGAAGCAAGCACAGGGCCTTGCCATGCATGGGGTTAAGTAACTACGGTCACAACTCACATCGCAACTATACCTACCGAAGAGAAGCTGGACACCAGAGTAAGACATGGCATCCATAGTTCTCCATATCACAGCTGGCTTGGTTCCATATCACAGCTGGCTTGGTTCCATATCGCCCCACTGCATGTGATATTCAGCTGCGATAGTGAACTTGTAACCACGGTTGCCCTGCAACGAATGTAGTCGTAACCTGGGGCAGCATCATACCTGCAAAATGCTATTCACTCATACTTCTATTGTTCTAGATGGTTTGAGGTTCATGCGTTTCCATGGCATGACAAGCCATGGATGTGGTGAGATCGCCGCGCATCTCCATTCCTAGAAAGCAACCGTTAATTATACAGCATGCCAAGGTAGTATGGATGCAGACACTCTATTGCAAGTGAAACTCGCTCGAAACGCAATTTTCTGTTGATGATGAAGTCCAGCAAATGGTATTACACCCATCAGTGCCCCATGACACATAAACACTATCAGCAAACTGTCATGCAACGGCTCATTGAAGAAGGCAAGTCCATCGAAAATCCATAAGTAGAATATCCGCGAGAAAACGGTTTTCCTTACAGTTGCTTCCTAGTGACTTTCCCTCCTATCTCCTTCCCCTCCTTCCTAGTCGCCTTTCCCTGCTTATTTTCCTTGCACCTAATTTCCCCTCATTCTAGCCCTTCCTCTAGCCTCCCCCACTCACAGAGAACAGCGCGAGCGTGAAGAAGAGCTTGGCCGGCGTGAGCTGCTCCCCGATGGCCACCAGCGTGCCGAACGTGACCAGCGACATGAGCAGCTGGCTCACAAAGAAGAAGGCCTCGTTGAACGCGCGCACGGTGGCCGCCTTCTCCACGCTGCGCACGGGGGGGGCACAAATATAGGATACATCATGGGTGCGTGGGGCGGAAACTTTGGTGGGGGAGTGTCGTATAGTGTGTGTGTACTAGTAAATAACAGTACGCACACAGTATATAATAGTATAGAGTATTATAATGGAACAATCATGCAACACCATAGGATACATAACGCCATAGTCAACGCTGTATGGCACCAGGCCAATGCTATGTAATGTGAAAAGAGTCCGAAAAGAGGTTGCCTAGCAAAGCTGTCGCGCACCAAATGCAACCTCTTTGAATGCCATAGTGAGACATGCCACTACATCACAACAACAACACCGTCACAGTAAGGCCCCAGGTCATCACACGGAAGGTGGACACGTGCCACACCTATAACCCCCCCCTAAGGGGAGGTCATTTGTCATGCAAGCATGTACGAACAGCTGTCGCTGTCTCGCGTACGGCCCTGCCTGGGCTTGGCAGGCGATTACCATGAGTAAGTCCACGACTTGAAAACCAAGTTCCGTGGCCAGCATACCATCAGAATACAGCCACCTGATGGGTTGCCTTGCGAAGCCATACAGCAGCCATACTGTAGCGGTAATCTAGCTGCTCAAGGAACCTACATGTCATTAGAAAGTCTGCTACATTCTATGCCTCGCGGTATCCTGTTTCCGTACCTTCGCCTCTCTCCGGCGCGGACCTCGGAGACGCTGTTGGTGAAGACCATCTCCCAGCCAAACATCTTAACGCCGAGCATGCCTTGTAGGATCTGCACGAGAGGCGTTCCATACACAGGCGCCGGGATCAGTTAGACTGTAATAAGTGAATGGTTTGTTTTATGGTTATTGATCAGTGGTGCATGGCATCTAAGGGCCCCATCACAGGTTCACAAGAAGTATCATCCTGCTGCCCGTGTAACAAAGATGGCCTCCATGGCATGCTGTGTCTGATGTGCTGGCGTGCCTTGTGGAGTGGAGTGGTGTGGCTGGGTGGAGTGGGGTGGGGTGGGGTAGGGTAGGGTGAGCAGTCCTCTTGGATGTTGCCAAAAGAAAAACAATTCTGGGAGGGACAGGCAATGCAGAGTGGATGGAGCTTGCACAATGCATACAACGTACAGCACCGTGGCGTGTATGTCCTGCCCAATGATCTGTTTAGCCACCATGCAGTATCCAAGCGTGCATTTTTCTACATGCTGTGACAGTTTACTACTGAGCTAGTTTACTAGTGAGTAATACCTTGAGTGCACAATTTCTGCTGCTTGTGCCCAAGGCCATTCATAGCACCAACGCTGGACGCAACAGGGCACAGGGAGCCGTAATAGTTAATTAGCAGAACCACAACACCCAAGGAGAAGCTTGGTGTTTGCAGGCAAAGTGTGCACAGCATACCAGACTGAGCATTGCATCCTTACTAGCGGATGGCCCAGTGACGGACAGCTCAAAAACGCCGCACTGTGGCCATCCCGTGCTATAGCTAATGGCCTGGCTGGTCAAGTTACTTGGAAAAAAGCCCCTTTGATTGTTAGAGAGAAAAAAACAGGTAGCAAACAACAAGTCCGTGGCTAGTATGGCCCATCATGCAAGTGTTAAGACCCATTCACTGCCTAACTGTTTAGATTATCCCACCAAGCCAGAGAACCGGCAGGCAGTGCACAGCATGCTGCAAGGTGCTCACCTCGCCGATGGTCTTCACGCGCTTGTCAGTGAACTTGACAGTAGCCACGCGGTACTTGGCGAATAGGCGCCCAAATGCCCCCTGGAAAAGGCGTGGAAGCATGCATGGGCATTCCTGGCCAGGAAAACTAAGCGATACACCACCATGAATTCTCAATGATACACCGCCAGGAAAACATCGTACAAAAGAGACCACATAAGCATACTGGGACCATAGACACTAACAAGCCGGCCGTAGTTAGCGTGCAGTTGCGTGGGTGCCCCACTGCCCCACTATTCCACTATTCCACTATTCCACTATTCCACTATTCCACTATTCCACTATTCCACTTCGCGTATGTCCTCACAAAATTCATTTCGTAGTCCTAGTGCAACTTGCGGGCACTCCCACACAAAGGATCTGCTTGATGAACTTATCCACATGTTGATGTGGACGTACCTGCAGCGGGATGAGCGCAGTGTTATGAGACAACTTAAGGCTGCAATGGAGGCCTGTGCTTGGTTACATAAATGAGCATCAATATAAAAAGGTGCGGGTAGTAACACGTACCTGCAGCGGCATGAGCGCCACAAGGCAGCAGGCCCCCGCCAGTGCCGGCTGCCAGCCCAGCTGGGCACCCACCAGGCAGGTGACCACGATGAGCTCCAGGGGCGCCTGGCGGCACATGACCGGAGAGAACACGATCATTTCTCACCAAGGTGTCAGTCCGGGGCCAATGAGAGGCTTCTTACCAGCCATCAGGGTGACATAGAATCACCTTATAGTGTTGCCACCACCTAGGTTAACGCTCTCGTGGGACTGGCTCCAAGCTTATAATTTCGAAAGGGTCAAGCTGTACCGAGGTGAACGCGCTATCTAAGCTGATGCCTTCTCTCTCCTCCACCCAAAGTGTACGCGACGTAGCAGGTTGCATCTAGGTTTGGCTAACTGGATAACTGGGACATTGGAGACCCCAGACTTGGTAGCTGGACACGGAGTCTGGCATATGCATGAGGCTGCAAGAAGAGGCTGACCGTCAGAAACAATACATTGGAGGTGGACCAGACCTGCGTGGACAGACAATGTCCATGCAAGCACACCACCCAGCATACAAAGTACCCTGAACAAAGCGAAGGCTGTGGACTTCTCCTGCGGAGAAATGAGGTCGCTGAGACAAGGGACCTTGCAGGGAAATCGATCCCTTTCTTGGGAGAAGCAGCGTATTCCATACAGGGGGAAGTTTGTTTCTGCTGATGGACAGTCATTAACGGTGGCAACCCGGGATCTTTTTGTATATCTTGGCAACACAAGCCCAGCGTTGTTTTGGAAGAAATAGACTCACCACCCAGATGTAGTGGATGTAGAGTAACAGCTCGTCGAACCGCCTCACATCGGTGGACACCAAGTTCACGCACTGGCCGGACGTGGTGCCCGCCAAGCCGGATGCGCTCAGCCGCAGCAGCTTGCGGTGAACTGCGCGCTCGGAGGGTGGGATATTCCAAGGTCAGTAGGATAGAATGCACCAGGGTAGAAAGCCAAACAGAGCGACAATAAGGTGCCTGCGCAGGCTTGCGGGCAAAATGATCTGTATCCTAACCAATCGGTGAAAGATCGGCGAAGTCTGTCAATGGAACATTTACTGCGAAGGTGAACCAACCATGGGTAGAATACGCCCTTCGACCACAACCTGTTTGGATCAATATATCAACTAACCTGTTCGGATCCAAATTTAAACCTGTTGAAGGTGAGCTGATATCGGTGGTGGAAAACCAATGCAGGGCTCTGCCCTTGGAGCACGGCTTGTTATTGCACCTTACGCACATGCAGTGAGGCTATCGCTAGTGGCAAGGTAAGGCTGAGGCTACCCGTTGGGGCAGAATCTCTTGCGAGAGAATCCCACCAGCCTTTCGTGTTTCTAACGCAGGGACATATATGCACGATATAGATATGCAATGCCACCACGTGCAAACATACAGCAGCAAATCGTGCCTTCCCAGTAGACAAGCTTTAGCATACAAATGATGTCAATCCCTGGAGCTACAGAGTGAAGAAAACGGAGGGAAAATGCCAAACGAGAAAGACAGATTGTAGACATGAAGAAATGGGAAGGAAAGGCTGTTGTGCAAGGTGTTTGTGCAAGGGAGCTATCACAAGTATCCAGGCAGAGCAGATGGCACAGTCATGCCCTGTACGTCCTGGTTGTTATTCCATAAAAACATTACTCCCATGCATCACCTTCAGCCATGGCAGCCACGCGGCAGCGCATCCCAGCCGTCATGGCTGCAAAGAACGCAATGTGGTGCTGAAACGCGAAACTGCGCGGCGGAACGATGGTCCAAGCAAGAAGAAAGCTCAGTCAAAGGGATTGGTCGGCAAGAAACCGTGCATGCAAACATGGTCAATAAGCTGCAGCAGTAGGCGCATGAAGGATATTGCCACAATGAACCTCATCCCAAAGCTTTGGATAGGGCACTGCAGACAGCAGCCTTGTAAGTATAGACCAAGGAGTGGGTGCGTTGCAATGCGAAAGCAAGGCACTGCAGGGTGCATGGCAACTGAGGTGATGCCCAGCTCAGGTGATGACATGCTTTGCATCACACCACCTGTATAACAAGGCAGGCTGTCCAGCCATAAACACCATACCATGATTACGAGTCCGGGATTGGCAGGACATAGCCAGACAGAGGCCGGTTGAGGGCAGAGGTCGGGCCACTCCATAATATTTGCCGGGTGCTTGCGGAAAAACACCAGATAGCCTTTGACAAACGAAAGAAAGCCTCCGAAAACAGTCACTTAGGCAGAGGTACAGCGGGCATGTGCAGTATCGCCAGTATGCCCCACAAACCGGGGCGCTCCGGCAAACAGAACGCCGGGAGAGAGATATTCTGCACATCTGAACCCGAGGATTTAGCGGTCTGTTCTTCCACATCACAATTGGAAACACATCACAAATGGCTAGAGAATAGTTGCCGCAAGAGGTTCAGGTTAGATGCCATTGGTCAATAATGATAGCAAAGCCAAACGGCACCGACTACCTGAAAAATCATTAGCAGGAACTGGTGCACGAATGGTAGATTTCCAAAGGGTGACCCTTGTGGGGGACATGATCGCGTGTCCAAGTGCTACGGTCCCTCGGGGAGCATGGGAGAGTTTGAAAAAGCACCAGTAGCGGACATAAGGCAATGAGAACGATGGCAAGTTGAGCCAGTGCGAGTATAAGCACATGATTGCATATGAATAAGTATGTGCCAGAGCACATGATAAGTAGTAAAGCATGCCATCATGATTACAAGGGGGGGGGGGGAGGGAGGGAGGGAGGAAGAGGGTCGGTGGGCAGGCAGGTTGGAGCATGAATGGTAAGTAGATAGGTGAGAAAGCAACCGATGGACAGCTACAGCTTCAAAGAATGCACCCTATTTAAGATGTCTCAGCAAAGATACTTGGGAAAAGTGTAGGTCTCATTTACAGGTTAAAGTGGCATTCTCCCCCCCCCCACACATACACGAAAACAAACGAGTGAGGCCTTTGCTTCCTCTGAAGGAGATGAAGTCCAGGAGCTGTTTAGGATACTCAGCTAACAAGAATGCACGCAACAAGCCGTAATCACAAGCAGGTGGTTATGTTGCTGCCACAGGATCACCCGTATGGAACGAGCAATGACTAGGATTAACCAACCTGAATGCCATCAAACCCATCAAGACGGCAAAGATGTATCCCTTGACCCTGCTCTCCTCCACGCCATTAACATAGTCAATCTGCAAGAAAACCAAACACCACACAGCCAAGGCATGCACACCGTCCCTTCCTTAATCAATAGTGCGGTTACAACAGCCTGGCACATGCACGCATCTTATGGATATGCAGCATTGGAGTGCGAAGTGTATTCTTGTTGTGCCGAAGACACCCTTTAAGCCCAAGCTGGCTGGCATGCATAGTCAAACTAGTAAAATTAACCATGAATTGGAACGATGGTGTCCTGTGGGGGGAGAGGGGAAGCAACGGGGTCCATGACCTGGGCATAATATCTCTATTCTGTAACCCCTATAATCGGTTGTACCACATTTGCTCGGCTTTCAGTAGCAAAACTTGCAACTGAATACTGTACAGAGAAGATGGGCTTCTGCAGGGAAACGAAAAGCCTAGCTTTCGAGCCCCACTAGAGCTTTGTGCGTCAAACTCTCCGACATGGTGGAATCAGAGGTGCGCAGGCATGTGGCAGAGCACCACTGGAGCCTCGATCCAGGTACCCTGACAGGCAACAGGCAGCCTACGATTTCCGGTGCAATCTGCATACGCTGGTTGCATTTATGGACAGCGTCTCCTGCAAACTAGTAGACGGCCTTCAACAGCAGCCTCGGGACAGGTTTACTCACAACCTGTCAGATGGCACCAACAGCTTGACTGATAGTAGATGATACCACTAGGTGTCTATCCTTCGTTTTAACTTGATGTGATTAGGAGCGGTCAACATACCAGCTTCCTGAGCACGATGCCTTGCGAGATTCGCAGCATGCTCTCAAACAGCATCATCACGCCCAGCGTGATAAGGGGTCTCCGCTGCATTCGCAGAAGGACCCAGCCCAGGGAGACGCTCTTCTGGCTGGCCCTGCCACCCTTGGCGCTTTGCAAGCGCTGTTGTGGATGGAGGAATCACAGCATGGCAGCGATGACAGGAACCGCCAGCCGCGTAATAATACAAGCAGAAAATGGAAGTGGTGGCAAGACATGAAATGGAAGGGAATGAAATGAAGTGGAATCAAATAGCAATTTGACTTGACTGGATGCAGAGACTGCGAAAGCCACAAAAGAATCTAGGCAAGCTGGACACCCTGTGCTTGGATATACCATAGAGGACATATCAAAGCAAACTTTGTTGTAATGTCAACGGCGTCGCTGACTCATACCCGTGACAATTTAAGAATAATTGTTGATTACTCATGTGACAGGAAGCACGGGCAGGTTACTGAACAGTTTGGCAGCAAGGGTACTGTCAAGCCATAATACCGAGTCTCAGTCTAGCGACTTCCCATACACATAAAGCTGAATCAAGCCGAACTTGATGCGATGGCTGGGAAAGGCTGTCCTGAAGTAAAGGGTGGTTGTGGTGAGTAGTAGTGAGTCTGTATCCGAAAAGCTTTCTTGTGATCACGTCCTATAGCGATCTGAAATGAGCGCTACCACTTCACGTGAGTTGCGTGTCTTTGTATT
Organism: Mesostigma viride; assembly: GCA_009746045.1. Classification (NCBI taxonomy): domain Eukaryota; kingdom Viridiplantae; phylum Streptophyta; class Mesostigmatophyceae; order Mesostigmatales; family Mesostigmataceae; genus Mesostigma; species Mesostigma viride. The sequence continues at coordinate 4,827,148 of RPFO01000104.1, read as the reverse complement.
CCCCCTTGCTCACCTCAGCCACATGTCTCTCCCACAGCTTGCTCAGCTTGTTGCCGAGGACCTGGGCCTGGGAACTGTCCCTTAGCAAGCAGAGGTCATCGAAATCCAGCGAGTGTTTGGCGGCATGCCGGATCAAAGGACGAACCTGCGTACAGATATAGTGTGCCAGGATAAAGAATAAGGCATAGACTAAAAGTAGGGCTAAGTGATCGTCAATAATAACTGCGGGCATTCTATCGAGACTTCTACCTGGAAAACCATCATTAGGGACAGTCCAAAATTGCGAAAATAATGTCCATCCGGGGGGAAAAAAAAAATCTTGTTCAGCATTTCCGGCATTCCTGGCTGCCAGATCTCAAATTCTGCCATTCTCTAAAAAACGTACCCACGAAAATGAAGCACGGGTTGCGAATCCGCAGGCGTCTTCGTTGGTTGGGCAATACTTCTTCTCCTTTTTCACATTAGAACTTGAAGGCACACCTTCGGGCGCTGCGGACATGGTGGATGCTGCCAATAACGTCATTTCATCAATCAAAAGATTCTCGAGTGGCAGAATTGCAGTTAACGCAACTTTTACTGTGTGGCGGCCCGTTGCATGGTCGCTAACTTGGATTTGGAACAGCGCCAGAGACTTCGCAGGACGACCGTGTCGTCAGCCACTATTTTTGTTCTTTTCCAAATAATCGATCAGACTAGGTGAATACTTTTTCAAAGCCTTAGCTTCCAGTGGTTGAATGGCCGCGCGCCTCCATGCAACCTCATTTCCCGTCAACAATGTCCACGAGGCCGTTCCGAGCACGATCGTTTGATGTGCAGGTGGCCAGTGTCGACGTCCGCCACAGGCGCCAAAAGCGAGAATTCCCGCTGCAGCAGTTGAAATTACTGCGGACCAAGAAAAAAGGGCACTAAATTACTGATTCAAATAAAGCTAATTTACTCTCAACTATAGATTTCTTTCACAGTCAGCCAGGCGTTGTTGTTGTTGTTGTTGTTGTTGTCAATGTTGTTGCCCTGCACGCCTGACATGGGCAGCAGAGATTAAGAATGGCCGACGTCAGCCAGGCGTTGTTGTTGTTGTCGTCAGCCAGGTGTACAACTCACTCATGATGCCATTTACACCCCCCCCCACGTTTAAGATTGGGGTCCGGCCGACCCAGGGCTACGATCTTAAACCAAAAATCAAATCCAGGGCTGACGATCTTGCAGTTGAGAGCGGTAGGATCTTAAACCTGATATGTGGCTACAACATGAGTACATAAATCTGTTTCGCATACCGCTGACGAGCCATTTGTACCTACATTAAGATCTTTTGCCCAAATCCAGCCCTGCGATGTTAAACCTGAAATTTCAAAATCCAGGGTCTCAAGATCTTAAACCTGGGAATCTGAAACGTGGGGGTGTAGATTGCGCGCAGCCCGCAAAAGTCTTGACACGACAATGACACGTGATGACAGTTGTCGTAAAACCAGCCCTTCACGGGCGCGGCCTCAGCAGATGACCTGTCACACTGGGAAGGAGATATTGCGGGGGGTCACCGCTCCTGGGTCCCTTCCCTTGCAGCGATCAGTCTTATGCAATGATTGCAATCGCGCGATTCTTTCGGTGTCAGCAACGCCCTTACATTTTCTTCGTTTCTTGGCTATGATCATGGTTGTCAATTGCAGAGTTGGGCGGGTGAGTTGCTGAGGGCAGCACGGAGTTTGGCCAGCCATGGCCGCTCTAGTCGGTCCTCGCGTATCTACCAGTCTTACGGCTGGGCTGAACGGCGCGGGGCTTTTAAAATCCCGTCACAGCGCGGCTGCTTCAACTCACCGGCCCCAGCATCAATGGGCGCGGAAGATAGGACACGGAAAATCGGTGTTGGGTGTTCAATGTCGCGGCGAGACGCTGGCAGGCTCTGTGTTCACAAACGATAAGACTGCGAGTGTTGTACAGCCCTCTCCGGGAGAAACGGCTCTGGACTTGGCCAAGAAGTCACTGCTGGCGCTGGCTAGCTCGGCGACCATATTCGCACAGCCGCAGCTGGTACCTCCCGCATTCGCTGCGGAAGAACTTCAACCCGTCGAGGCACAAACTTTCTCGCGGCCGACCAGCTCAGGCGATTTGTTCCCAAGTCTAACAGCCCCGAATCCGCTATTCTCCATAGCAGCGGAGGGCCGCGTGTGCGAGGAGCCCTACGGTCTGCTGCCCTGCTCCACCAGTGTTGGCGGGTAAGCAACAATGCTGTTTCAAATTGCCCATTTTTAGGATAAATTTTGTCTCAAAGCGTGATGTTTGTGTGCCGAAGGTTTGGCCGTCCGCGATATTCCCCCGTAGTTTCGAGTAAAGAGCATGTTCGTCTTTGTTCCCTCTGGATCCCACTTCTTCACTCCCTGGGACCGTCCCTACGCAGATCCTTCTTCCTCATGGTCGCCTTCGGCTACATCCTCTTCATGTCCGCCCAGATGATCAGCGAGGGCAGCGAGCTGCTGCTCGAGGTGCTGGACCCTGGCCTTATTGGGGGCCTCCTGCTGCCCCTGCTGGGGGCGTTCCCGGATGCCGCCCTGATCGCCGTCTCAGGTCTCTCTGGCACCGTGGAGCAGGCACAGGTGGGTGCCCGGGAAACGCGCAAGCGCAAAATTATGAGGAGATGGTATACTTGGAATGGATCTCACATGGATTTCGAATGGATCTAACCTATACTTCAGAGTGGATCTTTCATCAGCCACCCACTGTAGCGGCAACTCCACTCTAGATAGGAGGAAATTATCGATATCATGGGTCTGACCTTGGCAAAACTACTCTATTGTACCAATGGAATGTGATCCTCGGCGACGAACTTTATGAGTGTGCCATGTATTTGTCAGGGTAAAGTCCATGGGCTGGCATGTGTTTCAGGAGGGTAAGCCGTCAGGCAAATCGACAAATTTGTATCAAAGCATCATTTAACAAGCCTGTTGGGGTACCGGTATAGCGCTGTCCGCCTGAATACACCAAAGAATGAGACTGCAGAAACCTCAGTATAAAAATTTTGCACTCGTTAATGAAGTTGCCTTCTTGACAATGTGCCTCTCTAGGAGTAAAGAATTTTTCGTTAAGTTGCCTTCGACCATGGGAGGGAGTGTGCCCGTTGCTGTTGTCGACATCAAGCCCTATGGCATGTTGGTTGCAAACCCCTGAAACTCTTCGCAGGGGCCTGTCCAAAACTTTGTAAGAGGTGTTGCAATTGAGATCGTGTGTAGCCCCGACGCGTGGTTCCACTATTGATGTGACGTGATATGAGGCAATCTCATCTTGATCTTGAGAGATAAAAGACTTTCTTTATAGTAGTATAAAAGTAAAGTCCATCGGCTGACATGTCTTGTCCCTCGTCCACTCTCCAGGCTCCGGTGCTTGTCAGCATGGGCATGCCGTAAAATGACCACTTCAACACCCATCGGTTCGCCTGCCTCGCGCATTGAACATGTCAAACTCACGTTCCTTGGCCCACTGTCCAGGAGGAGGTCCTCGTCGGCGTGGGTGTGCTGGCGGGCTCCACAGTGATGATCCTCACCGTCGCGTGGGCGGGGGCGGTGATCGCCGGACGCTGCGACCTGGACGGCCCCGGGGGCACGGCGGTGGACCTCAAGCTCACGCACGGGTTTGACCTGCAGCGCACAGGCGTGACCACGGACGAGCAGACCAAGTGGGTAGCGTACAGTGACCACGCAGACCAAGGGGGTAGCGTACAGTGACCACGGATGAGCAGACGGAGTGGGTTCGACGATGGCAGTTGTGATGAGGCGAACAAGTGGTTAACTCTTCACGGACGAGCAGACCAAGTGGGTAGCGTACAGTGACCACGCACGAGCTGACCAAGTGGGTAGCGTACAGTGTCACTGTCTGGTGGCATAGTGTGATGAGACGAATGAGTGGGTGGTGATGGGTGGGTGGGCATAGCCGAGCAGACCAAGTGGGTAGTAATGGTGGCTAATGGGAAGGCCTCTTCCACTCCCAAACATGCAAACGACATCTGTGCCCCTGCTAACCTCGGTTTCCTTCCCCATGCCCACTTCCCTTTCTGTTGTTGTTGTTTTCTGTCCCCCTCGTCCCCCTCATCCCCCTCCCTCCTCCCCCCTCCCCCTTCTCCCCTCTCCCCTCTCCCCCCCCCCCCTTCCATCATGATGATGATCATGATGCTGTTCGCCCCTGCAGGGTTGGCGCCCTCATCATGATGGCGACCTGTCTGCCCTACCTGCTCATCCAGATCCCTGTCATCACCGGCCACATCGTGGACGAGCAAGGCCACCTGTTCGCCGGGCTGGCGTCCGCGGTGGCCATCGCGGGCCTGATCGGGTACTCCGCGTACCAAGTCAGCTCCCCCTGGCTGCAGCAGAAGAAGATCGAGGAGGCCCGGCTGAGGCTGATCCGGTCCAAGACGCTGCGGGGGCTAGACGCGCTGGTCATGGGCAAGAGCTGGGGCAGCCTCACGAATAGCGATGGCTCGCTCAACCAGCAGGCCACGGCCATGGTGGGTGGTGGGTGGTGGGTGGTGGGTGGTGGGTGGTGGGTGGTGGGTGGTGGGTGGTGGGTGGTGGGTGGTGGGTGGTGGGTGGTGGGTGGCACATGGCCACCTCACGAATAGCGATGGCCCGCTCAACCAGCAGGCCACGGCCATGGTGGGTGGTGGGTGGTGGGTGGTGGGCCGTGGGCCGTGGGCCGTGGGTGGTGGGTGGTGGGTGGCACATGACCACCTCACGAATAGCGATGGCTCGCGCAACCAGCAGGCCACGGCCATGGTGGGTGGTGGGTGGGGATACAGCATTGGTGCTTGATGACCATGCCATGGGGGACCATTCCATTGGTGACCATTCTTTCTAGGTCGCTGTTTCCAGGTCCTTGTTTCTGAGGGGGGCTGGCTGGAGAGGGGAAGGTGAACTGTGGGGGGGGAGCGGGGAAAAAGGGAAATGAGGGGAGGGTGGGGGAACCCAGAGTTAGTTCATAGTTCACTTTTTACTGTCACCATGGGTACTGCGGCTCTCCGTCTTCCATGTCCATCCCCTCATCCATGTCCATCCCCTCCTCCATGTCCATCCCCTCCTCCATGTCCATCCCCTCCTCCATGCCCATCCCCTCTTCCATGCCAATCCCCTCTTCCTTGTCCATCCCCTCTTCCATGCCAATCCCCACTTCCATGCCTCATGCCACTGGGCGTGTGTGTGCACATTTCATGTGTGGATATCTTCTTTCCTTTTTAAATAACGACGACATGCGCAAGCCTTCCTTACATCGCCCAGTGTCCTCCCTTGGTGCTAGTATCTTACACAGCTTCGCTTCCTTGCCGATTTCCGTCCCATCACTGGCTTACCTTGCTGGACGCAATTGCCGATTCTCTAGCCTCCCTCCAAGCCATTCATCGATACTCCCCCTCTCCGCATGCATTAATATTTCCATTCTTGTCCTCCCCCCCTCTCCCCCCCCCCAGCTCTTTGATGCCTTTGACCGTGACCGCAATGGCACGCTCGAGCGTTCTGAGGTGGCCGCCCTCGTGACCGCGTTGGCCATGGACTCCCCCACGGGCGTGTGCCCGCTCGAGGAGGAGGTGGCCACGTGGCTGAGCGAGTTTGACACCAACAAGGATGGCCTGATCGACAAGACCGAGTTCAGCATCGGCATGGTCAAGTGGGTCGAGTCCATGAAGAAGAAGGAGCTGGGGTACCTCGCGGGGATGGCGGTACCGCAGCTGGCGGGGGCAGGGGTGGCCGCCGCAGCCACGGTTGGGGGCAGCAGCTCGATGGCACCTCTTTGGACGCAGGGCATTCAGGTGGGTTCTTGGCGGTTGATTCCACTATTAAATGATCAGTATTCGGCCGGCCTGCGCGCGCGCCCGACCGACCGACCGACCGCCTGCCCGCCTGCCTTCCTCGTTGCCGCCTCTTCTCCCCCCCCCCCCCCCCTTCTCTCTCTCTCTGTCTGTGTGTGTGTCTGTGCATAAACTACTTTATGTCTCTGTGTGGTTCCATCCTTGCTGAGGATGTTGATTTAAGAGCATGCTTGTCTCAAAGCAGCTCACAAGTGGCCCTGCTGGAGCAGGAATCTTAAGTCAAAATCATTCCCTTGCTGCGCTTTGGCTCTTCTCCCCCCACCCTTATTTTCCAAGAGAATTGTATCCATGAGACCACCAGCGAGGCCAGAAATCTGGAGAATCCGAAATGTATGTGTGTACTTTCTCACCCCTTCTCATGGCTGGCCTCGTCCCTCCTTGCTCCAGGAATCATCGGCCCTGTTAGAGCTGCTCCTGGCAGAGGCGGAGGAGGAGGAAGAGGGTGAGGGCGAGGGCCATGAAGAGGAGCTCAGCTCGTCCGCCATCATCAAAAAGGCCGCGTTGCTCCTAGTCGCCGGCACGGCCATCGTGACCTTCTTTGCGGTGAGAAAACCATGTGATATTCTACCATACGGAGTAAATATTATTTCGGTGTGTTTTGTCAACCCCTGTCCTCCCATGCCCATGCCACAAAGATGCCTTTTTGTTGGGTTTTCAGGATAGCTGCAGCTGGGAGGTAAGCACGTGGTGCTTTACTTGACATGTCGCCCTTTTATGCCTCCTCAAATACATGTCTTATCTACTGCCGTTCTACGTCATGTGTGCATCGATGCTTGCTCGGACACTACTTTCATGTCTTTTTTCCCCATCTGTTCATCGCACGCCTGTTGTTTTTCCTTAGTTTCGCCTGCCTTATGTCCCATTCTCGGTTTCCTGCATCCCCTCGTGAACGTTTTTTGTCATTCCCTGGTTCTATTACTGCGCAAAAGAAACAAAGTGTTGCTGGCGGCAACTGATTGTTTGGCTTTTCGTCCCCACTTCAGCGTTACTGGAAAAAATCGGCATGTTTATTAATACCCACTCTTGAAACAGTTGGCACCGTTCCTTCTGGTCGGGATGGGCAACTTCCTATTTCCTTTTTCCTTGATTTCATTCGTTGGTTTTGTGCTCCCCAGGACCTGGTCATCATCCCGCTGGGGTCTTCTGTTTTTTATGTGTAAATAAATTAGTTAGTTTGATATCTTTTGTTTAATTTTCGTTGGTGTGCACGCAGGACCCCGTCATCAACACAGTGGGCGACTTCTCGGCGGCCTCGGGCATTCCCCCCTTCTTCGTGGCCTTCATCGCAATGCCTCTCGCGTCGAACAGCAGTGAGCTCGTCGCCTCCTTCCTCTTCGCCCGCAAGCGCCGAAAGCGCAATATGTCGCTCACCATGTCATCTATCTACGGTGCGATCACGATGAACAACACGCTGTGCCTCGGCGTGTTCCTCTGGATCGTGTACATGCGTGGGCTCGTGTGGAACTATTCGTCCGAGGTGCTCGTGACCGTGGCAGCGGCGCTCGCGGTCGGCTCACTCGGCGTGGGGAGGACCACGTTCCCACTGTGGATGTCCCTGGCCGTGTTGCTGATCTACCCAGCCGCGGTGGGCGGCGTCGCGTTCCTGGATAATGCACTCGGCTGGCAGTGACCCTGCGGGGCTGTTTTGTCTGCTTTAGAAGAAGGGGAGGTCGAGTGCTGGGTTTGAACTTACAAAGCGTGAAGCTGAGGGGTGCCGAGAAGACGGGAAAAGTAAAATAGGGAGAAATCTCGGTCAGAAATTCGGGCTTCAATTGTTTATTTATATACCAGTAATTGCCGCGTTAAGTTGCGATCGATCATCGACGCCTGAAATTCGGCGTCGCAACTTAACGCAGTAACACAACTGAACGGTAGAATTAGGCTAGCATCCCACCCCCTTCGCAAGGATAGGTGCCAGGTAGTAATGAAGGAGACCACCCCTTAAGTCAGTGGGGGCTCCGCGCGTGACCAAGTATGGCATACACAGTGATTCGGGCCATGGTGCCCACAACCCCGTAACTAGGTCTTAGATAGCTTATTTAATTAATAAGCACGTGACTGCGTCACGTGGGTGCCAATACAGAGTAAAGGAACCTTCAACCCTAAATTAAATTAAATTAAATTGTAACATATCTCCATTGGGAGTACATGTAGCACATATCCCTGAGAAGGGGCATAGGGCTTTTGCCTTTTAATACATTCTGGGCTACTTCCTGCAAGGGTCTACAGGGTGTAAACTATACTCCTGCTCGGGGTGCACAAGGTGCACCTGCACTACTATGTATTCCAGCACCTAAGGCGCGGACAGAGGGCCGGCCGGAAAGATCATCATGGCTAAACAATGGCTAGGGCATGGCTTCTCAGCAGAGAGGAGCTCTCTGCATAGGCAAGGCCATGGGCTAAATTCAACCCTATATATATTCATTGAGAACCCTATATATATATTATAAAAATATAATTACTTACAGCAGAGTGAAATCACTCAAACCAAAGCAAGTAAGTAAGTAAGTAAGTACTTGCGTGTCATGCGCAAAGGCATGCCACGGAGTACTATGCTAATCTCATTAGAAAAATAATTACACAAAAGTTTAAACAAATATCGTCTGCATCATCCCCCAACCGTTAAGCACTAGATGGGGATGTAATCCTCATCCGAGCTGTCCTCTACTGTAATGGCAGACGAGGCGGTAGTGTAGCGGCTATCCTCAGGACCAATAACCTCCACCTGCGGACTTCTACCCTGGCTAGCAACGGGCCGCGGGGCCCGTGGGGAGAAAACAGGAGCATACCCCTCGGGAAGGTGCTTATCGCAGATGGCAGCCCATTTCTCCTTGTCAATCATGCGGGCGCGGAGTACGGATAGTCCCAGAAGCCCTGCATCTTCAAGCAGTTGTGTCACATAGGTCCGGGTCGCGCCGCGCCGGTGCCCGGCGCGCGCAAGTTTGCCAGTGGGTTGCGATGGTACAAGGGGACCCTGCCATAGGAGGAGGTGTCTAGTGTCTACCTGGTTGGCCCGTCTTAAGCCCCCCGGCAGGGCGCCCACATCGGTATTCACCTGGTCTGTGCGGGCAAGATGGCCGGCAAAGAGGAGGCGGCGGTGTCGGATGGTATGGGTGACAAGAGGGAGCTCGCAGTAGAGCTCGGCCCGGGTGCGGCGTTCTTGGTAGCGGACGCCGAGGATATGACGGAGCATTCGAGTGACGGTGCCGTCAAGCTGCTGGCTCAGCGCCTGGTCCAGGGTCCACGCCTCGCTCGCAGCCATAAAGGAGGATGCTGAGGACAAGGGCCTTGAACAGAATGCGCTTGCGTCGCTCACTCAGGTAGCGACAGGTCCAGAACCTGTCGAGGCGGCGGAGGGCCGCCCAGGCCTGGCCAATGCGGGCCTGGCCACCAAAGCAAACGCCCAGCTATAAACCTATATACAGAGCCATGTCAAAGCTCTATACTACGATAAGACCAATGGAAACGCCTAACGGGAGGAACCTAGTAGCCCTGCTGCACCGCAAAATCAGCCCGCGTACGGCGGAGCATGATGTCAGCCATGGCCCGAGTCAGCGCCACCGACAAGCGCTGACGCCAATATGACGTCCAGGTCCGCGCCGACCACATGTGGGGCCCGCTGGCCCTCCAGGTCCAGCCGGTCCTCATATATATGGCAGGCCCCAAGCTGTTGCCGTGCGCGCAGCAATTAAGGTGGTCATAGATCCCTGTCGACTTCTAGGCAAGAAGGATCGACGTACAAGTGTTATCCTAGGAAGAACGGCCCGGTCGTGCCGGCCCGGCCGCCCCCCCCGGGCTTCTCTAATTCGAGGACGGGGGATCGATCATCGACCAAAAAAGCGACTTGGCAGGAGCTAGGTCAAAGCAAGGCACCAACCCCCAGTTGATGGGGGAGGCGCACGTGTGACAATATACGGTAAACATTGCGCTTTGAGCCGGGCTTAATTAATGCCTCGCCATCTGCATCGCCTGACCCTAAACGCACCCGCTCCGCCGACAAAACAGGAGGGTCTTCACGCCCCTCAGAACCGCGCTTTCGGCCTGAACCTTTCAAGGTCGATGATCACGACTGGACCAACATGTCCCCGGCAACTGCCCCACGTTGCATCTTCCACGGAGACTACGCCTCGCTGTACGACCTGTGCCTCCATCTCCACGACATCAATCGCCTCATCTGCGCGGACGGCAGCTGGTGGTACAACATCAGCACTCTGTTCGGGTGCAACCGCGCCCACCTCCAGCACGCCATCCTCAACTCCCTTCTCATGCGCTCTGACGACGAGATCTGGGCTCCATCCATCTCCGCCCCCACCCTTCGTTCCATCCTTACGGAAGCCTTTCAGCAGCACGTGACCCCCCTTGCCGCTGATGTGGCAGCAATCGGGGGCACGCTAGCTAGCTACTGAACTTCCTCACCTCTCCACCACCGCTGACTCCACCTCCACTGCCATTTCCGCCTCCACTGCCGACATCAAAGCCCAGCTTCTCGACCTTGACCAACGCCTTCAAGCCACCGCCACCGCCCTTGAGTGCTTGCATGACACCGCCGGCCTCACCGCCCAGGCGGTGAAGGACATCGCCGCCCAGCCGGCACCTGCTGGCCCGGCCGGTGATGCTCCCACCACCTGGACGGACTTGCTTAAGCATCACACCACCTCCACCACCTCCACCATCGCGGCACAACTCAAGCAACAAGCCCTCGACCTTCGCGAGGAGGCCGACATCACCCAGCGCAGCCACAACGTCATCGTCAAGCACTTCGACCAGCCGGCAGGTGAGACCTCCACGAGCCTTCTCGCGGCATTTAAGCGCGACATTTTTGCCCCCATGCAACTCACTGGTGAGCTGCGGATGTCGGCTGTCCGCCTCCCCCGCGCGCGGGGTAAGGCTGGCCCGGCACCCGTGCTCCTCACCTTTAAGTACATGGCGGACAAGCTGTCGTTCCTTAAATGCCGCAAGAAGCTCTCGGAGACTCGCTTCACGCTGGACGACGACTTGACCCTGGCCCAGCAACAGCGGCGATGCGAGGTATGGCCGACCTACCTTCAGCTCCAGCAGAGCGCAAGGGGGAAGCCGGTATACTGGAGGGGGGCGGTCACCACAAGCCCTGGCAGCCCCCTCCTGCCACCTCAGACTAGGGAATATATACCAGTAGTGTAGATTAGTCAGGCTAAGCCTAGCATGTGGCCCACGCGCATGTGCGCCCATAATGGCCCCCATGAATGATGCCTTCAGAATTTAGCCAAGCCATGGCTATTTAATGGGACCCCCATGGATGTTGCACTAAGAATTTAGCCATGCTAAGCCTATGCAGAGAGATGCTCTCTGTCGAGAAGCCATGCCCTAGCTCTTGTATAGCCATGATGATCTTCCCCACCTATGACAGGCTCCCCTTAGCCGGGAGTTGCCCGAGACTCTGGGTGTTGCAGGTGCCCTGGTGCACATAGAGCAAGTGTTGTTTACATTCCCACCCTTGCAGGAAGTAGCTTAGAATGTATTATAGGCCATCTGCCCCTTCTCAAGGGCATGTGCTACAGATACTCCCAACGGAGTTATGTTCCTAATTAATTAATTAATTTGAGCCGGGCAGGGCGCCGGCCGGCAATCTTACAGCTGCATTTGCAAGACGTAAAGGAAAAGGTCCTATTGAGCCCCAGCTCTGGGTAGATATAGACTTCAGAGGCCAGATAGGCACGGTCCATCCCATATCCCACCATTCATTTCATTGAGGATTCTTGCTCGCGTGACGCGGTCACGTGCTCCTTGTTTCCACTGGCATGCTACTCAATCAAATGAGTTGTATACAAGGACATAAAGTACAGCTTCTCGAAATTGCAGATGTACATCTGAAACAGTAGTTTCTTAACGCATGCGGATCAAACACGAAGTAAAACATTCCTGGCATCTACCCATTCCAACCCTCAGGCCATGGCTGCTGGCCAGCATAGGGGTCAGCCCCCTGCCCACTATACCTCGCGTACAAGGCTCTGGGCCGTAAAGCTGCCTGGTTTTCGGGCCACATGCCGGCCGGGTACTGCATTGATGGGGCGGGCCTAAAATTGGTAGCCTCATATTCTCCGCCATGATCATAATTCCGATAAGGATCATACTCTGCCGGCCAACCGGGTGCCTGCACAGGGGGGGTCCAGGGAGGCATCCCAGCCATGGGCGGCCGCCGGCCAACAGGAGGCTCGTCAGCAGGAGGCCATGCAGGGACCTGGGCTGGGTACCGTGGCAGTGGCCGTAACCAGGCATCGAACTCCATGCCATGGACCGGCGGTTCTACCAAACCATCACCGTATTCCAGCCCATACGGGGGGGGGCGCGACTCGGCCCCGAATATCCCACCATACGCCACACCACTACCATGATCTGCACCGAAGTACCCAGCGGGGGCATCCTGCATCCTGCTCCCCGGCAACTGCGCATACGAGGTTGTCGATTCGTGCTTCTTACTAGCACTCCGCAGTTGCCCTTGCGTAGCAACAGGCGGGCGGCGGAGTGGAGCACCCTCTCGCAGTCGCGGCGGAGCGTGCTGCGATCCCTGGCGTGGCTCGTCCGAGGCTGCGCCTGCCTTATGCTGGCGCTGCCGCTGGCGCAGCACTGCCTGCTGCGTCTCTCGCTGCGTCGCTTGCTGCGGCTGTTGCTGCTGCCATTCCAAGTACTCTGGCTGCGGTCCTTCCCAGAGCTCTTGTTCCCATCCCTGTGGATGCGGCCGCAAAGAAAAACCAGGCCCTTGCCCTGGCTCCGCATGTTGCGGCAATCCTCCCCGTCCATCCGCCACATTGCGCGGCATGGTTGGGAAATCGGGCGAATGCGACGGGATGCGCCGCTGCATCGTCGCTTTCCAATGGTCTGCTCGCACCTGCCCCGCTTTTCCCATGCCAGTCTGCCACTGCATCCCCTCTTGTGGCTCTACTCCTTCTCCTTCTCCCTCTTGCACTTGTCCTCCTGGCCTAGTTGACATCCCATCCCCCTGAAACCCGTTCACCGGCAGATGCAAATCGACCGCCTCACCTTGGGCCCCCCCTGGAAGCCCCCAGACAGGGAGGCCGTTTGTTGGCCCGCTCGAGACCTGCTCGCCATGATAGCCTCTACCAGATGCTGGCATTTGTTGCGGTGCTGGCGACCGGTGCGACGACGCCTGGACGCTCTCGGATGGCTTCTTCCTGGATAACTCCGGCCCTCGCAGAGCTTCCCTCCTCTGCTGCTGGCGGACCCCCTTTGGGTCCTTGCTCCTGTCCCCATTCTGTTGCGCGCTCTTGTTGTATGTATTCTTGGTGTGCGAGGCGGCCCTGGCGTCCTTGCCCCATCCCTCGCTTTTCTCCGTCACCAGGAGCGTGAACGCCTCCCGCTCCCTCTCCTCCGCCAACTCGTAGCGGTCCAACAGACCTGCCAGCTGGCGCCGCGGCGGCAGCGGGTCGATCACCAGCTGGTGCTCCTCCTTTAGTGATGCCAGCGCGCGCACCTCGTCGCCGCTCACGTACGTCACCGCGAGGCCCTGGGTCCCTGGGGGGGGACGAGGGGGTTAGCCATGAGGAATGGTGGTGAGGCGAGGGTGGCCAGAGCAGGCAAGACGACGAGGTGTTAGGAGCGGGACGGCAGCCGATGTCTCAAGTAAGTTGTGTGGTGCTTTTAAGGTAGTTCTCCGCCACTGCAATCTCCACCAAACTAGGAGCAGCAAACAGTCTTGGTACCTACCGAATAGGAGCAGCAAACAGTCTTGGTACCTACCGAAGCGCCCCGTGCGGCCGACACGGTGGAGATACGTGGCCGAGTCCCGTGGCAGGTCCAAGTTTACCACCACGTTCACGTGGTCGAAGTCCACCCCGCGCGCCGTCAGGTCCGTGGACACCAGCACCCGCAACCGGAACGCCCGCATGGCGGCCACCGTCGCCATTCGGTCCGCCTGCTTGTGGCCCCCGTGGGTGAAAGCGGAGGGGAACCCGCTGGCGGAGAGGGCGGCGGCGGCGCGCTTGGCTCTCCCGACGTGGTTGCAGAACACGATGGCCTGCGGGTGAGGGAAAGGAGCCGGAGAAGGAAGGGGTGGTGGCACGGAAGCTTCGGACGTATCAATGGGGGGACTGTATGCCGGCAGAAAAGGACCGTCCACGAGCCAGAAAAAGGATCGTCGAACGAGGCAAGTCGAGCAGGGCAAGACACGAGACAAGCGAGGTGGGGCGACTCAAAGATCTGTAAGATACACCGACAGCTTCTGGGACAACACAGAAAAAAGGTTTCAGGCGTCAGCATTGCCCATCCATTCGGTAAAGTGCAGACTTGTCTGCAGTCCCAGTGATGTCATCAGCACTGGGAACATGCAAGACACAAAAGGCTGCTAGCTCAGGTGGCTAGCTCAGCTGAGCTAGCTCAGGTGGCTACTGAAAGCCGTGCACTGAAGACATCGCAATACGTGCAGTATTAATCAATTGATTAATTTAACTCGTGCTCCCGTTGGGGAGTCACGGAGCACCGGAGTGCTTTTAATCCCTGTATGTGCACAACAGGAATACGTGCAGTATGGGGGGGGGATGCAATCGCACCCAGGACGCCACCCAGGGACATATGCGATCAGATGGCGCGCAGCCCCCCTCCTGACCCTGACATGGGCCCTGCCTCCCTTAAAAATCTACTTGACAAACCCATGGTACCTGGGGGGATGGGACGCACCCCAACCGTGCCATGGTACCTGACGGAAAGCGAACTGCCATGCTCAGCCACGTGGTCTAAGACCACACAGTACCTGGTGGAAGGGTAGGCACTCCAACAGCGAGATGAGCGCCTCCACCTTGGCGATTCCCACAAGGTCTGATGCCGCAGCCGCTTGCTTGACCAATGGGGGCTCCTTGCCGCCCCCTACTGCTCCTGTTCGACCCATGTCCATGTTGCCCGAGGAGCTTACTGCGGCGGCAGGATTATCCTCATCTCCTCCGCCGCCGCTGCCAGCTGCAACTGAAGGAGTCTCCACGACGTAAAAGTACTGCTGCACGCCCATGAGCGCCGCCGCATTGAGGGGCAACGCGTGGCCATTCTCCTCCTCCTCCGCAGCCCCTGTCATGGCCCCTCCGCCATCCCCCCCTTGATCACGCTTGCTGTCATGGTCACTGTAACGAGCAGGAGCAGGGGCCGTCACCCTGGCCTGTCCGCCAGCGCCGCCCTCAGCCCCTCGGCTAATTTGATCCTCATTCAGCCCCGCCTCTGTCGCATGGCCCCCCGATGCACCCTCTGAAGACATGCTTCCAGCGGACGGTTCCCCCACGCTCGCTATGCTGGCATCCGCAGCATCTGCCGCCGTAGCCAGGGACCCAGCGGCAACGGTGTCACTAGAGACATGCTGTGGTGTAGCCATCACGCGGGGCGCTTCCCTCCGGGACAGCTGGCCGATGGCACCCCCATAGAGACTGCTGTCGCCATCATCATCGCGCACGCTGTGATCATGGCCAGGCGGCGAGTCAACGGTTTCAGGATTGCAAGAAGGTCCAGCCGAGATGCCTTTGCTAAGGACGGCATCATCCGCTAATGCAACAGCGCTCAACTCCTCAGCAGGCTGACTACTGGCATCACAACCACCATTTCCCTTTGCATCGGATGATCCTAGTGTTGGTGATCCATCATGGCCGGCAGGCTCGAAAGACAGGCGCTCCGTCAAGGCTTCCAGTTTCGTCATGGCCTTCGCTCCACCCTCTGCCGCTGCGTCTTCGCTCGCACCCCGCAGGGCCACGCCCTCCTCGCCCTGCCCTTGATGGCCACCATCGTGACAGCTGGCGCTGGCCGTGACGGCGCCGCCAGTGGTCCCCCCGACGGGCGCCCCCATCATGATTCTGTGGGGGTCCCGCATTAATGCCGACACACGCGAGAGCAGCGCGTCCGTGTAGGTGGCTGAGAACGCCATCACCTGTTGCAAAGGATGGAACAAGTTCCGGTGGTGGCAAGGATGATTAAAATGGTAAAGTACTACTATGAAACACATTACCAACGCAGCCCAGCATGGCTAGCAACAGTTTGGGTTTTGAACAGTTTTTTACGGGATTGTCTAGGACCTGTCAGCCCAATAAGGCTGCCAGGGCTTTCAGCGAGGAAGGTAGGGCAACATGGTACTGAGGAGTGCACCGCGCCTTCACGAAGCTGCGCAAGCAGCCACCAGGGTGAATGCCCTCACACACGCACCCGAGCCCAACGAGGAGGTGGCCAAGCCCACCAGTTCCTAAAACACCCACCCTTCCCCACGATCACCCCATCTATATATAATGACAACTTATCTTATCAGGATAACCAATCCACCCCGGCCTTTGCTTGCAACTATGGTATGGACATACGCAGTGCGCCAAGCGGTATCCCCTGCGAAGCCTAGTTGCTCTCAGGGACTGTCAGCTGCTTTGGGGACCCTGGAAGGGGGTTGGCTCGAGATAACATTGTCGCGATAATAAGTCGCACCCGCTTGTGCGGCAGCAACCCTCCTGTCTACCCCCCCCTGCAGTTTCCCCTACTCTTCCCCTTCAGGGCACCCCACCCACTTTTCCATTCCAATGTAGTAGCCCGTCATCACCCACTGCCCACCTGCTTCCGCGCCGGCAGCCGTCCCACGATGGCGCTGACGTCCTCCATGTAGCTCATGCTGGCATCCATGAGCGAATCGGCCTCGTCCAGCACCAGCATGCGGGTGCCAGAAGTTGAGAGCGCCCCGCTGTCGATCAACGCCCGCAGCCGGCCGGGCGTGCCCACCACGATGTGGCAGGGACGGGACCGCAGCCAATCACGGTCCTCGGATTCGGGGAGGCCGCCCACAAATGCCCGCGCGATGAGGCGGGGGGTGTCTTGGTGGATGCTGGTGTTGCCGGGGGTGGGCATGTGCCGGCTGGGGGGGTGATAGGGGAGCCCCGTGGATGAGGCTGCAGAGGAGTGGGCTATCATCCCGGAAGTGAGGGTGTCGAAGACCTGCGGACGGGTGGGCAAACGAAATAGAACAAAAAGAAAAAACTGGTGGGAAAATAGAATGGAAACCGGACATGAGGATGACATTTTCAAACCAGTGCGATAAACAGCATGGTCGGTATACCCACGTTATGATCTTACGAGAGCCGAGTTTTTTTTTTTTTTAAGGTTATGACCATAGAATGGATACAGGGATAGAAACAGGGAATGTAGATAGAAACGGGGGTCATAGAATGTCGTAGTCGAACAGCAAGTAGTAAACTAAATGCTGCTGACTGGTACGCAAAGAAAGAAAAAAACTCAGTGTAGCTTTAGCTCGTTTCGAGCTAGGACCTCTGGCATAGGTTCCGCGGCTATATGGGTCTCCTGATTTGAAGGCATCCCAAGCTATAACCCAACTGCGAAAAAACATAATTGCGAAAAGGATATTATGTAAACGAGATAACGTTGAGACGTTGTCCGGAACTTTGTCCGGAACTATAGAAATTCCACGCAGGCAGACATTATCACGCACACAAACAACCCCCAAGTATCCTGCGCACGACTTTCTAGACCACGCCACCGTGTTTTCAAAAAAACAAGCGCCACCAACGGCTGCATTCATTTCAATGCCGCATCTAACCGCCACGCTGGACACCGAATGCCTCGTCAACAACGAGCCGCCTTGATTTCGAGATCTCCATTCTCCAACCGGCCCCCGATTGCCATGGAAAGGAGCAGCTGCCTTCGAGGTAATGACCATTCCGAATTCGTTTCTAAATGCCTACGCAACTATTCCAAGTGTGAATTCAGCCTGCTCGTCGGCACATGCTACTGCTGCAACAGCAGTAACCACATATGATGCTAATGCTGTCGCCGCCGCCACCGCCATGATCCCACAACGCACTCACGCTCTCAATCGTACGTTAAACAACTCCAAATTCGGTATGGCCATTACTGCAAAGGTCTTCAAATTTTAGACATGTCCCCGGCCCATCCAAGGACAAATGGAGACTATTTGCATCCAAGCGGAAGTCCCAGTTAAACGCACTAGTGACTAGCCCCAGGGTGGTGTTCAGACGCAGGGCGACCTGGCACATGAAGACCGGCAAAGCTTATGGTAAACGTCGTCGACCTGGAGCGGTGGAACACCGATAAAGACCGGCAAAGCTTGAAGAAAACACAGCTGCACAGTCCAGAAAGCCATGCGCATGTGGGTGATGGGGCAAACTCCCAAACAGGCAATAACTCAACAAGGGTCGACTAGCAAACATGTACGTCATAGGCCTTGGGACGAGATAACCAGGGGAGCACTTTTAACTAGCACCAAAACCTGTACATGGGTAACGGTGGGCCTAGTTGGCATGCACTAGAGGCATGCGGCTCCTACCAGGCGCACCCTACCGGCCCAGTTGCTCCAAAACACACCGCCCAGAGCAGGCATCCGCCCACGTACCGCTTGCGTCTGCAGCGCAATTTCCCGCGTCGGTGCCAGCACGAGCGCCTGTTACAGTGAACGCACAGCAATTCGTTACAGTGAACTCAGGTGCTACAGTGCATCCGGGCAATGCCAGTAATCTGGGTGATCACAGTGAACCCAGAGCAAGCCGCGTCATGTAGGATGGAGGATCAGGGACCGCTAAAGGCTACGGCATTGTGCCAGTCAAATGGAACTGGCATAGTGCCTATGATTGGATGCATGGGAGTATAGTCAGTCCAGTATTCCTACTGCACTCCCGCACATATAAGATACAAGGAACAAGGTGGGATGTGCAGGCCCTACGCTAGTGACTGCAGCAGGGTCCTTTAACGGGGCAGAAAGCCCCCGAAGTCAAGAAAGGAAACAACAACAATCAGAAAAGGGAAGTAAAGGGCGAGGCCGCAGGACATTGAGCCGCACTTTGTTTCACACTTTCGGGATGCCAGGCATGTGCATGGCAGACAGGCTACCTTACCATATCCTCTGAGTAACGATCTATTAATTAAGAACATACCTCCGTGGGGAGGATATGTAACAATCTATACCCTCGGAGTAACCAGAAGCCGTGACGTTTTGGCGGTCCAAGCTAGACAACGGTTGCATATACCAAGGCAAAACTGCGCAAGTGATCAAACCTAGATCTTCCCCACTCGTCACTTGTAAAGAGGTCTTGGTAACTGCCCAGGCTCTTGGTTTGGCTCCCGTGCCCTAACGTGTCCAGACGAGCCATCGCGTGGAGACCATATCGATGGCAATGGAGACACCCTGGCCAGGTGCCCATGGGCCCACCTGGGGCTTGTGGATCTCAGGGGACGAGTTCTCGATGCAGATAACGGAAAAGATGATGGTCTTGCCCGTGCCGCTCTTGGCTTGGACGATCAGGTCTGAAAGGACAGAAGCGTCATGGGGGTTGGGCCATGCGGCAACGCAGCGGGACAACGTGGAAGGCCACAAGAGGCATGTAGTGCCACAGGTCCGAATTGTGCAATAAGACGGCGAAACAGGTACCAAGGGGGACGCCGTGGTGGTTGGGCCATGCCAAGATGTGCCATGGTGGTTGGGCCATGCCAAGAGGTGCCGTGGTGGTTGGGCCATGCCAAGATGTGCCGTGGTGGTTGGGCCATGCCAAGATGTGCCGTGGTGGTTGGGCCATGCCAAGATGCGCCGTGGTGGTTGGGCCATGCCAAGAGGTGCCGTGGTGGTTGGGCCATGCCAAGATGCGCCGTGGTGGTTGGGCCATGCCAAGATGCGCCGTGGTGGTTGGGCCATGCCAAGATGCGCCGTGGTGGTTGGGCCATGCCAAGATGCGCCGTGGTGGTTGGGCCATGCCAAGAGGTGCCATGGTGGTTGGGCCATGCCAAGAGGTGCCGTGGTGGTTGGGCCATGCCAAGATGTGCCGTGGTGGTTGGGCCATGCCAAGAGGTGCCATGGTGGTTGGGCCATGCCAAGAGGTGCCGTGGTGGTTGGGCCATGCCAAGATGTGCCGTGGTGGTTGGGCCATGCCAAGATGTGCCGTGGTGGTTGGGCCATGCCAAGATGCGCCGTGGTGGTTGGGCCATGCCAAGAGGTGCCGTGGTGGTTGGGCCATGCCAAGATGCGCCGTGGTGGTTGGGCCATGCCAAGATGCGCCGTGGTGGTTGGGCCATGCCAAGATGCGCCGTGGTGGTTGGGCCATGCCAAGATGCGCCGTGGTGGTTGGGCCATGCCAAGATGCGCCGTGGTGGTTGGGCCATGCCAAGAGGTGCCGTGGTGGTTGGGCCATGCCAAGATGCGCCGTGGTGGTTGGGCCATGCCAAGATGCGCCGTGGTGGTTGGGCCATGCCAAGAGGTGCCGTGGTGGTTGGGCCATGCCAAGATGCGCCGTGGTGGTTGGGCCATGCCAAGATGCGCCGTGGTGGTTGGGCCATGCCAAGATGTGCCGTGGTGGTTGGGCCATGCCAAGAGGTGCCGTGGTGGTTGGGCCATGCCAAGATGCGCCGTGGTGGTTGGGCCATGCCAAGATGCGCCGTGGTGGTTGGGCCATGCCAAGATGCGCCGTGGTGGTTGGGCCATGCCAAGATGCGCCGTGGTGGTTGGGCCATGCCAAGATGCGCCGTGGTGGTTGGGCCATGCCAAGAGGTGCCGTGGTGGTTGGGCCATGCCAAGATGCGCCGTGGTGGTTGGGCCATGCCAAGATGCGCCGTGGTGGTTGGGCCATGCCAAGAGGTGCCGTGGTGGTTGGGCCATGCCAAGAGGTGCCGTGGTGGTTGGGCCATGCCAAGATGTGCCGTGGTGGTTGGGCCATGCCAAGAGGTGCCGTGGTGGTTGGGCCATGCCAAGATGCGCCGTGGTGCAGATGCACGCCAACAAATGCTACGGTAGTGTATACCATCACAAGTATAGGTAAGTATATGAGTTAAGTATATGTAGCACACCAAGTTGCAGCAGGTACAGTGGCGCGCCACGACAAACTTGTAGCACCATGCATACTGAGGTTTGGTTGGGGGGGGAGGGGGGCGCAACCATGCTTTTTTTTTGGGGGGGGGGGGGGGGGAGGGACAGCATGCACACCAGTACCCTGTACACCAGCGCCATGCACACCAACGAGCATCCACTAGGGCAGCATGCACACCAACGAGCATCCACTAGGGCAGCATGCACACCAACGAGCATCCACTAGGGCAGCATGCACACCAACGAGCATCCACTAGGGCAGCGTGCATACCAACGAGCATCCACTAGGGCAGCGTGCACACCAACGAGCATCCACTAGGGCAGCGTGCATACCAACGAGCATCCACTAGGGCAGCATGCACACCAACGAGCATCCACTAGGGCAGCATGCACACCAACGAGCATCCACTAGGGCAGCATGCACACCAACGAGCATCCACTAGGGCAGCATGCACACCAACGAGCATCCACTAGGGCAGCATGCACACCAACGAGCATCCACTAGGGCAGCATGCACACCAACGAGCATCCACTAGGACAGCATGCACACCAACGAGCATCCACTAGGGCAGCATGCATACCAACGAGCATCCACTAGGGCAGCGTGCACACCAACGAGCATCCACTAGGACAGCATGCACACCAACGAGCATCCACTAGGGCAGCATGCACACCAACGAGCATCCACTAGGGCAGCGTGCACACCAACGAGCATCCACTAGGGCAGCATGCACACCAACGAGCATCCACTAGGACAGCGTGCACACCAACGAGCATCCACTAGGGCAGCGTGCATACCAACGAGCATCCACTAGGACAGCGTGCACACCAACGAGCATCCACTAGGGCAGCATGCACACCAACGAGCATCCACTAGGGCAGCCTGTGTATCCACTAGGACAGCATGCATATCGATGCCATGCAAATGCGTGCCATGCACGTTACCAAGCCAACCGATCCTCACTACCCATTAACATTATCTTGTGATGCATGTAATGCTGTGAAGGTAAGGAGAAGACCCACAAGCGCTTGCCCAGGTGCCCGCGAGCGAACCGTGGCTGCACTTCCTAGAGACTAAAAGCCAGCACAATACTCAAAGCCAACACAAGACTAGAGGCTAGAAGACAGCACAATACTCGAGGCTAGTAGCCAACACAATACTAGAGGCTAGCAGCCAACACAATACTCGAAGCCAGCCTGTCACGCCCTATTGCAATCTCGGTCAGGCTGCTCCACGGTCATGCCCCGTCCCATAACTTTCCAAACCCAAATACGATGCCATCACAACCTCAGTAACGAACGCAAGCACTATTCTAACGCACATGCTCACGGCGTTTATACACAGCCATGCCCTCACAGGTAGACAGACCATCTGGCTTTGAGGGCTACCGCTTGCCTAAGGGGATCTTGCCCAGTTCTAGCACAGCGGCTGAAGAGTTCAGAGGGTGGGTGCCCTTAGACACAGACCACAGCGGGGGAAGAGTGCTAGCAAGATGACACACGGTGGCCAACAGGACCAAATGGGGTGAAGGGTGTGTGATGATGTAGGTAAGAGGTGAACGGTGTGTGATGATGTGCGTAAGAGGTATGCTACTGTGATGTATTAACTGATTAATTAGTCTTGTGTCCCCGTGTGGGGACCACGGAGCACTGAATTCCCAATACTAATACTATGATGTATAAGAAGTTCGATACTGTGATGCATAAGAAGTTCGCTACTATGATGTGTAAGAAGTCCACTACTATGATGCACGATAGCGTTCAAATGAAAAGCGATAGATGGGGAGGAATGGGTGCTCTGACCGTATGCATACACTTGCGTGATGTGTGCATTACGTGCGCGCGTTTTGTCTGTACGTGATGCGTGTGAGCATGCATGACACTGCATGCCTGTGTTTGTGAATGTGTGCTTGTTTGTGTGTATGCCTGTGCGTGTGTGTGCCAGCTGGCTCACTTAAAGTGGGGGAGGGGAGGGGGTCAGAAGGAACTTCGTCGGCAGTAACACGCGTATATACACGGCGTACATACGCGTATGCACGTGGAAAAGAGTCACGGTGCTGCGAAGGGCCGAAGCACCCTACAACACCAACAGCGCAGCGGCAAGAAAACGACAAAAGGAGCTTTACTTGCTCAACACGCATATTTCAACACGCTTCGCATATTGCACAAGCGGCCATATTGATACTATAAATTAAGCCCTCACAGGAACCAATCGCCTTCCTATTTGGAAAGCCCTCATCAATGCCTGTTCGGCAAGCCTTACCTGCTCCAAACCGACCGATCGGGATAGCGGCCAGCTGCACGGGCGATGGGTGCACATAGCCCGCAAGCTCTAGGCTCGTGGTGAGCGCAGGAGAGAGAAGCAGCACCTTAAATGTCTCCCCTGCTTTCGTACGGACGTCGGACGTGCGCCGACGGGTGTCGCGTATATTAGGCATCGGGAAATGCTGTCGAGTCAGACGACACCGAGCTGTGCAAACATTTCATGTGGTCCCTGCTCAAACCCTACTTCAATTTGCAATTTACTATACGTAAAAGACGCGTCATTTATCACGATCCTCTTTTGCAGAATACGACGATTTGCGCGCTCGCCGCCCTCAACTAAACTGCTCAGCTACCAGTACCAGTAATAACAGAGAGGGATCTAGGCGATAGGTACACTCCCCCAAGTCGCCTTGCGTCTGGAAGAGACTTCAATTCCATGTTACTCAATTCGAATTCAACGCATTTCGTCTCGTACTGCAAGGCAGCTAACTGAATTGAAGACGATGTATGGGCAATAGCTGTTATAAAGCGGATATATATTGGCTCAAGGATCAAGGAGACCTGCAGCGTTCCAGGCTGCCCGAGAGTCAAGGTGCTCAGGAGCAGTTGGCGCTGCAGTGATTACTGTGATTACACACGTAGCCTAAGGCAGCGCCCACACGTTTCTTCTGCTGACCTCCCCTCTTTGTAAGGAATGACCCGCGCATACCACGTGGCAGGATGCCTGACTATTTTGGCGCGAAACGATGCTCTTGCTGGCCCCACGGTAAGCTGATGGGCGCGGCGCGGCACATGGAATTTCCCACGCAAAATGTGTGGTCTTCCTTATCCGCATGACGAACCGGCACCGCCACATCAGCACGGCGATCATCTCGGCAAAGTGAAAGCACCTCAAAATGCTCTGCAGATCGCCGGAGTCGCTAGGAGGGGGTCGCGCGAGGGCCATGGTTTTGTGCTAGCCATGGCTCTCCCGCCAGCGCCGTGATCCACCGATCATGAATCGCTGATCAATTGATGACCCTCGGCAATTCCATAGAATTGCCGGTTGGGCACGAATTACAAGAAAAGCCATCGCTACTCCTGAAATTCGTAGCCAGCCTCCAGTAGTTGTCGCCATGCTGTCCCCAAATGTCGCTGTTTACGGAGAGGCGTTTCCGTTGATCAATGTCCGTCCACGGTTATATGCCAGCGCCTCAATCCACTGATTGAGGCTGCCGCTGGTGGTCCGTCGATTACCTTGTCACGGATTGGACAAGGTGAGGTTCGAAACGCATATGTGTTTTGTATGTGTTATAGGTCGGGTTGAATGAGAAAATTTGCACCCTCCCCGCCAATAACTCCCGATTTCCTGTCTCATTTTCTCATTCTCCCATCACTTGCTTAAAGAAGGATGGCTGTCATCGTGATGTGGTCCTTGAAAAGCCTCCATGATCGACACAAGCTCATATGCCTTGAATTTGTTCCCTTCAACTTTGCGTATTTTGCTTGCAGGGAGCGCGCGGGTGGCAAGTTTCAGAGTAAATTACAGTTGAACTTCAATACAGTCGACTACATCTGGTGAGTTTAAGGCATTTCTTTCCTGTCCAAGGTCTCTGGACTCGATACCAGTTCATGAACCGAGCTTGGAAGCATGACTCCGTAATGTCTGCCAGGCTTCTTTGCTGTGTTTCCATAAACTTTTGTGCAAATTCCGCTTGCCTTGTCTTCCTGCTTGAGGCTTGACAAATGTCAGTTTTGCTGTGTTGCACAAGTTTTCTTAGTTGGCAAGGTTGCCCTATTTCTAAGAATGCCAGACTTATTCGTGTGTTTAGCACTTGCTTATGGGCACCTTACATGAGATTTTGTTAATTACAACATTAACGTAAGTTGAATTGCACTGGTTGTTTAGCAAAAATGTTTTCTAAAATATGTGCATTTATGTCATTGCTGCTGCTTGCATACAATTTGCAGGAATCTGGTCAATTCGCCCGTGTTCTCTACGACCTGGTGCCCTTCACCTGGAGCGGCAGCTTCTGACGTGCATGCGATCTTCTCTCCCGCTGTCCTACCTTACTGCTAGCGCTGATTGACCGGACTACACCGGCTCTCTCCCGCTATCCTACCTCATAGCTGGTGCTACTTGACCGGATTACACCGGTTCCCTCCTCCTATCCTACCTCATAGCTAGTTCTCATGGACCCAACCTCAGCGGTTTCTCCTGCTATCCTACCTCATAGCTGGTGCTACTTGACCGGATTACACCGGTTCTCTCCTGCTATCCTACCTCTTAGCTGGTGCTACTTGACCGGATTACACCGGTTCCCTCCTGCTATCCTACCTCATAGCTGGTGCTGCTTGACCGGATTACACCGGTTCCCTCCTGCTATCCTACCTCATAGCTAGTGCTACTTGACCGGATTACACCGGTTCTCTACCACTATCCTACCTTACAGCTAGTACTAATAGACCCAACCTCACCGGTTCCCTCCTGCTATCCTACCTCATAGCTGGTGCTACTTGACCGGATTACACCGGTTCTCTCCTGCTATCCTACCTCATAGCCGCTTAGGGTGCTACTTGACCGGATTACACCGGTTCTCTACCACTATCCTACCTTACAGCTAGTACTAATAGACCCAACCTCAACGGTTCTCTCCTGCTATCCTACCTCATAGCTGGTGCTACTTGACCGGATTACACCGGTTCTCTACCACTATCCTACCTTACAGCTAGTACTAATAGACCCAACCTCAACGGTTCTCTCCTGCTATCCTACCTCATAGCTGGTGCTACTTGACCGGATTACACCGGTTCTCTACCACTATCCTACCTTACAGCTAGTACTAATAGACCCAACCTCAGCGGTTCTCTCCTGCTATCCTACCTCATAGCTGGTGCTACTTGACCGGATTACACCGGTTCTCTACCACTATCCTACCTTACAGCTAGTACTAATAGACCCAACCTCAGCGGTTCTCTCCCGCTATCCTACCTCATAGCTGGTGCTACTTGACCGGATTACACCGGTTCTCTCCTCCTATCCTACCTCATAGCTGGTGCTACTGGACCGGATTACACCGGTTCTCTCCTCCTATCCTACCTCATAGCTGGTGCTACTTGACCGGATTACACCGGTTCTCTCCCGCTATCCTACCTCATAGCTGGTGCTACTTGACCGGATTACACCGGTTCTCTACCACTATCCTATACCTTGCATCTGTGCGTGCCCAATGCGTTTGGCACGTGTGGGCAGATAAAACTGTTCAGAAAACTGATCAGAAGATAAAACTGTCCACGTTCGGAGCCGATTGTTGACAGCATTAAAGCTGTTCGACCGTGTGGCCTACACGGCAACTTTGCAGGGCTGGATTGACAACACGTAGATTTCGCTTCTGTGCAGAGCTCCGACCTATTCTGAAACAACCGTTTGGCTATGGGGCTAGCAGTCATGGCAAGACCTTCACACGGCTTATGACGTGTTTAGAAACTAGAAGTAGAATTTTTTATCATTGTTTTTATTATCAACATCAATATACCACTGTCATGTTATTAGGAAATTTTTTTTCCATATTTTTTCACAGCATTCATTCTTTTTATCATCTCTGCTAGCATGTGTGTTGGACGTAGAGCATTAATTAATTAATTACACTTGCTCCCGTGCTGCCATATGAACCACATCAATCCGACGCCGCGCCAAAGTGTCCGCGGCAAATCCGGGGTGAAATTGACGAAATTCGGTGCGCGCGGGAGATGTTGAGTGCAAATTCCATTGCGAAGGCTATGGTAGCGTGAAAATTTACTGTGCACGGATTACGAAGCCATTTTGTACCGGATTTCGCTTGTTGTTCGATCGGAATTAACGTAAGGAAATTTATTCTGCAAAAAAAACGTCGGGAAACAGTTACTTTGTGTGTGTGTGCGAGGGCAAACACGCAGCAGTGGCCAGTTTCGCTCGCCGA
Source organism: Mesostigma viride (assembly GCA_009746045.1). Lineage (NCBI taxonomy): Eukaryota > Viridiplantae > Streptophyta > Mesostigmatophyceae > Mesostigmatales > Mesostigmataceae > Mesostigma > Mesostigma viride. Next base: position 4,800,279 of record RPFO01000104.1, on the reverse strand, counting down.
GCTCAGCCACCCGTGCGTGTGCAAGGTAATGTCTAGCACAGATTAAGACGCACCTGGTGGGAGGGCACGCTTTCGAACGATTCCTTATATCATTTCGAAGAAATTTAATGTTGGAATTCCCTTAATTTTGCGTTTCCATGTTGCACGCAATTTCCCCGTAAAAGTCAGAATTATAGGAGCGCTGACAGGCCCGGCAAAAATGCATGTCGTGGATTGAATCGCTTTCACCCCATTTCTTGCAGCTTTATGACTTCCCTTGGGGGGGTAAACATTGTCCGCTGCATGAACTGCGGGGGGGGCTAGCTGGCGATGTCTTAGGTGTGCCCGGGGTGCGGGAGAACCAACATCTACTGGTTTCTATCGTTGTAACCCGCTTTTTTATCGTCATTAACCGGCGTATTCTAGTGGTTTAAGCGTCCGGCGACGGGCGAAAAGAACTCTTACCCTGCCGCCATGGCCTGAGGAGGCACTGCGACAAGGACTGGGGCGGGCGGGCAAAAAAAAACGCGACAGTGCCCGCACCCCGCCGGCGCACCCCGGCGAACAAGACAAAGCGCACAGTTACCCCCCTGGGCCCATCGCTGCCGTCGCGGGGCGGCACGTTGGGGAGGCGGCTCCTTCTCCCTTTTCTGGTGTCTGTTGCATCATTTTGAACCCCTGACCGACGGAGGCATGTTAATGAACGAGTGGATGCATGCATGAATGAACGGATGCATGAATGATGGGGGAGGGAGGGAGGGAGGGAGGGAGGGAGGGAGGGAGGGAGGGAGGGAGGGAGGGAGGGAGGGAGGGAGGGAGGGAGGGAGGGAGGGAGGGAGGGAGGGAGGGAGGAGGGAGGGAGGGAGGGAGGGAGGGAGGAGGAGGGAGGGAGGAGGGAGAGGGAGGGAGGGAGGGAGGGAGGAGGGAGGGAGGGAGGGAGGGAGGGAGGGAGGAGGGAGGGAGGGAGGGAGGGAGGGAGGAGGGAGGAGGGAGGGAGGGAGGGAGGGAGGGAGGGAGGGAGGGAGGGAGGGAGGGAGGAGGGAGGGAGGAGGGAGGGAGGGAGGGAGGGAGGGGGGAGGGAGGGAGGAGGAGGGAGGGAGGGAGGGAGAGGGAGGGAGGGAGGGAGGAGGAGGAGGGAGGGAGGGAGGGAGGAGGGAGGGAGGAGGGAGGAGGGAGGGAGGGAGGGAGGGAGGAGGAGGGAGGGAGGGAGGGAGGAGGGAGGGAGGGAGGGAGGGAGGGAGGAGGGAGGGAGGGAGGGAGGGAGGGAGGGAGGAGGAGGGAGGGAGGAGGAGGGAGGGAGGAGGGAGGGAGGGAGGGAGGGAGGAGGGAGGGAGGGAGGGAGGGAGGGAGGGAGGGAGGGAGGAGGGAGGGAGGGGAGGGAGGGAGGGAGGGAGGAGGGAGGGAGGGAGGGAGGGAGGGAGGGAGGGAGGGAGGGAGGGAGGGAGGGAGGGAGGGAGGGAGGGAGGAGGAGGGAGGGAGGGAGGGAGGGAGGGAGGGAGGGAGGGGGAGGGAGGGAGGAGGGAGGGAGGGAGGGAGGGAGGGGGAGGGAGGGAGGGAGGGAGGGAGGGAGGGAGGGAGGGAGGGAGGGAGGGAGGAGGGAGGGAGGGAGGGAGGGAGGGAGGGAGGGAGGGAGGGAGGGAGGAGGGAGGAGGGAGGGAGGGAGGGAGGAGGAGGGAGGAGGGAGGGAGGGAGGGAGGGAGGAGGGAGGGAGGGAGGGAGGGAGGGAGGGAGGGAGGGAGGGAGGGAGGGAGGGAGGGAGGAGGAGGGAGGGAGGGAGGGAGGGAGGGAGGGAGGGAGGGAGGGAGGGAGGGAGGGAGGGAGGGAGGGAGGGAGGGAGGGAGGGAAGGCATGACTGTGTGTGTGCGCGCGTGCGTGTGTGCGCGCGTGCGTGCGTGGGCGCGTGCGTGCGTGCGTGCGTGCGTGCGTGCGTGCGTGCGTGCGTGCGTGCGTGCGTGCGTGCGTGCGTGCGTGCGTGCGTGCGTGCGTGCGTGCGTGCGTGCGTGCGTGCGTGCGTGCGTGCGTGCGTGCGTGCGTGCGTGCGTGCGTGCGTGCGTGCGTGCGTGCGTGCGTGCGTGCGTGCGTGCGTGCGTGCGTGCATGGTTATATGGGTGGGTGGGTGGGTGGGTGGGTGGGTGGGTGGGTGGGTGGGTGGGTGGGTGGGTGGGTGGGTGGGTGGGTGGGTGGGTGGGTGGGTGGGTGGTGGGTGGGTGGGTGGGTGGGTGGGTGGGTGGGTGGGTGGGTGGGTGGGTGGGTGGGTGGGTGGGTGGGTGGTGGGTGGTGGGTGGGTGGGTGGGTGGGTGGGTGGTGGGTGGGTGGGTGGGTGGTGGGTGGGTGGGTGGGTGGGTGGGTGGGTGGGTGGGTGGTGGGTGGGTGGGTGGGTGGGTGGGTGGTGGGTGGGTGGGTGGGTGGGTGGGTGGGTGGGTGGGTGGGTGGGTGGGTGGGTGGGTGGGTGGGTGGGTGGGTGGGTGGGTGGGTGGGTGGGTGGGTGGGTGGGTGGGTGGGTGGGTGGGTGGGTGGGTGGGTGGGTGGGGAAGGTGTGCTTTTTATTATGAAGATTAGCTAAGTTACGTGTGTGTTGTTGATGTACATGTTGACGTTGTATCATGGGCCGGGCGTGTGCCCCTAAGTCTGCCTTCCTGCAATATCACATAATATATCATCTAGATGTGTTGTTGGGAACCTGACTATATATCCCAAACTGGAATGGTTGACATGCAACTATGGGATGAAACCCTTGAAAAACAATTACTAGGAACTGCATTTTTTGTGCTATGTTTGCTAGCATCTGTCACCTATTTGTCATTCAAACAGTCTGAATTTCTTGTGGGCAGTTAACATAGATGTTTTTATGAGCTGTGCAAAGTTCTATAGGCTTAACTGAGTTCATTGATATAGGCACCCATGTGTTGGAACCCTTGGAAAACCATGAAAAACTGCATTTTTTTGGGGGGGGGGGGTCGCTAGCATCAGTCACCGTTTTGTCATCCAACCAGCCTGAAACTTTGTGGGCATGCTGCATGGGATGTGTTTAGAACATGTGCAAAGTTCCAGCTCCAACTGAGCTCATTTGGTGTCTTTATGTATGCATTTGTGTGATAAAACCCTTGGAAAACCATGAAAAACTGCATTTTTGGGGTATTTATGCTAGCATTTGTCACCAATTTGTCGTCCAACCAGCCTGAAACTTTGTGGGCATGCTGCATGGGATGTGTTTAGAACATGTGCCAAGTCCCAGGTCCAACTGAGTTCATTTGATGTCATTATATATGCAAATGTGTGATGAAACCCTTGGAAAACCATGAAAAACTGCATTTTGGGGGTATTTATGCTAGCATTTGTCACCAATTTGTCATCCAACCAGCCTGAAACTTTGTGGGCATGCTGCATAGGATGTGTTTAGAACATGTGCAAAGTTCCAGGCCCAACTGAGTTCATTTGGTGTCATTATGTATGCATATGTGTGATAAAACCCTTAAAAAACCATGAAAAACTGCATTTTGGGGGTATTTATGCTAGCATTTGTCACCAATTTGTCATCCAACCAGCCTGAAACTTTGTGGGCATGCTGCATGGGATGTGTTTAGAACATGTGCAAAGTTCCAGGCCCAACTGAGTTCATTTGATGTCATTATATATGCATACATGCCAGAAAGTGCTGAAAATACGGTATTTTTTGCTAGCAAATGTCACCATGTTACCATGCTGCCAACTCCCAAAAATTTTTTTGACCACATGGCATCATAAGATATCTGATAAGGAACCTTGGTGCCAAATTTGAGGTCAAACTGACCATTATTCCATCTCCAAATATTTTCCAGGGGAAGAAAATGGGTTTTCGGATTGATGTGACCGTACACAGCAGTTGCTGGCGGACCTAGTAGTGGTCCCAGCTACGTTTGAACACCGCATTTCCTCCCTCTCTCTTGCTTGGACTGCTATGCTGAACAAGCAGAGGTGGCAGACCATTGTCCAGGCTCACACGCCAGCCCCTGTGGGCAAGACCCCCCCCCCCCAGGAGGAAGGGGCGCTTTGCTGTTTTTTAGGATTTTCTAGAGTAGTTAGGATTTTCTAGATTAGCTTATAGTTAGCTTAGTCAGGTTTCGCGGCTTCGCTCACCTCCATCCATCAAGCAAGGGAATACGTGCTACATGATCTCCCAACTGGAGCAACCCTGCCCTACCCCGGATCGTCAAGGGTGACCTCTTCGATCAAGGTCGTCATTGTGACGATCCTGACCAACGGCGCCGAGACCTGGACACTGACGCAGGAGCTGGAGCAACGACTCGACGGCAACGCTCGTCACCAAGATGCTGCGCGCAAGGCATCCCCTTTGGTTTGCACTCCTGTTTTATGGGTCGTATGCCTCCCTTCTGGACCTGTGCCAGCGCCTCCAACGCCACAAATGCTTCCGCAGCCAGTCTGACGGCCAGTTTCAGCTCCGCTCAGCTGACCTGTCTGGCTGGTCGCGACCGCGCCTTCAGCTTGCCGCCCTCTTTTCCATCCTTCAACACTGTTCCGCGGACCTCTGGCAACCCGTCCCCTTGACCGAATTCGCCCTCCTCCGCCTCCTCTCACAGCAGGTGACACCCCTCGCTTGCGACATGCAAGCTTTGGGTCGTAAGCTGGCTGCTGAGCTCCCCACCATCCCCACCACCACCGCCACCGCCACCGCCACCCCCCTCGCGTCCCCCCCCCCCCCCCCCCCCTCCGACTCCATCACCGCCCAGCTCCGCGACATTGACCAGCGTCTTAAGGACAATGCAATCGCCATCGAGGTCTTGCAAAACACCGCAGGCCTCACCGCCCAGGCGGTGAAGGACATTGCCGCCAAGCCAGCCCCGGCTGGCCTGGCCGGCGATGCTCCTCCCATCACGACCTGGGCGGACATGCTTAAGCAGCATACTGGTCACCTCCACCACCTCCGCCGTCGCAGCCCAGCTCCAGCGGCAGACGCTTGACCTCCGCGAGGAGGCCGAGCTTGCCAAGCGCAGCCTTAACGTCATTGTCAAGAACCTCGACATGGAGGAAGGTGAGAATTCCGAGAAGCTTGCACGTGCGTTTGAGAGAGAAATTCTTAGTCGCATGGGCCTTACTGGTGAGATCGAGCTGGTCGCCCACCGCCTTCCCCGCGCGCGGGGTAAGGCAGGGCCGCCCCCGCTCCTTCTCACCTTTAAGACCCCGGCGGACAAGATTTCTTTTCTCCGACGCCGCAAGCGGCTCGAGAAGACTCTCTTCACCCTCGACGACGACTTGACCCTGGCGCAGCAACAACGGCGACGGGAGCTATGGCCGACCTACCTCCAGCTCCGGCAGACCAAGGCGGGGCAGCCGGTGTACTGGAAGGGGGCTGCCATCTACGTCGGCCACAAGCCCTGGCATGCGACCCCCGCGGCCCCAGCGACTCCAGACGCCCCAGCTTAGGGGAATACAGCAGTAGCAGTGTAGAATAGATAGACCGTGGCCATGTACATGTACGCCTCCTACAGGCACTATACCAGCTGAGCCACGAGCATTATTTAACCATGTGTGCCTATGATGTGCCACACTCCAGATGATGCCTAGTTTTATTTAGTTATGCTGTGCCCATGCAGAGAGCTGCTCTCTGCTGAGATGCCACGCTCTAGTTTTTGTATCTATAGCCATGATGATCTTCCTCCCCCGTGCCAGGATCCCCTTAGTTGGGTTGAACCTGAGACAGCATGGTGGTGCCGGTGCCCTTGAGGCACCTAGAGCAGGGGTAGCTTACATTCCCACCCTTGCATGAAGTAGCCTAGAATGTATTAAAAGCCATATGCCCCTTCTCAGGGCTATGTGCTACATTTACTCCCAACGGAGTGATGTTGATAATTAATTAATTAATTAATTGGTTTGCACAGAGTTAATGAGGATTTGTACGCTGATTTGCCCTATTATATCCCATATTCTTAGGCGCAGGCGCCTGGCCTGCACAGATCAGGTAGACACGTACATCAGATAGACTAGCTGGCACTGCAAGCCCGCCCAGCCCGGGCGTTATGTCCTCACCTGGCCTGCCCCAGGCCGCGCGCGGCAGGGCTGCCACCCGTGGACTTTTCGTGATAGACTCGGCATGGACATGTGCTACCCTAGACGTGACGGGCTCACACCCGGGCAGCCTCCTGGTTTGTCTGTAATATGGAGGCAGATGGTACGCAAGGATAGATGGCAAGTAGTCATGAAGGAGACCAACCCCAAGTCTGTGGGGGCTCCGCGTGTGACTGTGTATGGCATTCATTGCGATTCGGGCCGTGGTGCCCACACCCCTGTAACTAGGACCTAGCTAGCTTACATCATCCATCCCATCCTCTTTCTTCTTGACGGCTCTCGAGTCCTGTATCGGGACCGTGTCAAGTTGCTGGGCAGCCTGCTTCCCAGCTGCGAGGGTGATGTCGACCACCGCATCTCCCTCGCCTGGCACGCTTTACGCCAATACCGGGCCCTGTGGCGCAAGCCCCTGGGCCGGCAAGATCGAGAAACAGGACCTGTTTAAGGTCCTCGCCCTTCCCGTTCTTACGTATGGGGCCGAGCCGTGGACCCTCACCGCCGACCTGGCCCGCAAGCTGGACGGTGCGGTCACCAACATGCTGAGATCCATTTTCAGAATAGGATACGCTGCTCATGTCCGCAATGAGGACCTGTCACCTTGGCATGCATGCCATATATCACCAGCACCATAGCAGCAGGAGCCACGAGCCACGAGGTAGCCATGGCTGACGGCGGAGCTCATAACTTTCACGTTTGAGCACCAAATTTAGCCGTGAATATCACTATCGCTTCGTCTTTTTAAGACACACATGCTAATATAATTTTCCGAATCTATTACGCAATATATGACGAGCAAACGCCCCTCGACGTGCGCAACGCAGTTGGGCGGATGCGCTCGCCCATGAAAATGCGGCAGCTGCGGCTGCAGCTTTGCCAGCTCCGGCAGGCAGCGGTGACACTAGTCGTGCACTGGTGGTCGCCCAGCAACCTCCCTAGGGCCATACTTACCATACTCACCAGACTCACCAGACTCACCAGACTCACCAGACTCACCAGACTCACCAACATCAATTAGGAGACAACCAGGGCAGAAATTGGGAGAATCAGGACCATGGCAGCTCGAGCCTGCCGTTATCTTGTCCCAACGGTGTCATCTTAAATTTGATTTGATTTAATTTGCTCCCGTTCAGTTGGGGAGTCACGGACCACCGGAGAGTGCTGCATGCCTGCATCCCTGAGTGCGCACAGCAGCAGGCAGGGGGCAGAGCCCCCCCCCTTCCCTCATGCCATGCACAGGGTGCACAATCGGACCCGTCGAAACCCTCCGGCATCCCCTGTGGGTGCAATATGACCTGTGTGAGCATTGATTTGTCTCACTTGTCCAGCGTACGCCAATACGCCGTATAATACGGTAAATACGCCGTATTATACAATACGGCGAGGTTTGGCGTACTAACGTACTAGAAATACGCCGTATTGCGTTCTCAACGCAAATACGGCGCATAATACGTATTTTTCGCGTATTATACGGCGCCCGGCTCCGGAATTTGGCGCCAGAGCTAGTTTTGGCGTTGCTGACCTAGGCAGGTACGCAGCCTGAACCGTACTTGGGGAGTACGGGCCTACGGTTGGTCCCGCTTGTCATCTCTGCCAGTTGACGGCGTGGGTAAACGATGGCAAAACGAGACCGACTTGCATAAATATGATAGTTGACCTCCGCGGCCATGGAGGTGCAGAAATCTGACTGCATGGTATGGGAGCATGGCTTGACATTTTGAACTGCAATTTTGCAGGCATGATCCATAGGTCCTAAACAGCGTATATCATTGTCAGGCAACGCCTGGGTGTGCGCAGATATGTCTCGACCCTATGCTCGGTGCAGCAACCTCGTTTGATCAGCGACCAGGTCGGTCGCTGTGCATGTGCTAACTGTTACTAGGCGGGAAATAAGTCGATACGTTTGTACGCGGATAGATGTGTAAAATATATTGCTGACATGTTTTATTGGCGACGACGGCCAGGAAAGCGGCTCGCAGCTACGTCGATGAGGTGGGCATCCGGCTAGCTCCAGCAAGGAAGGTAATTAATCTGCGGTTTTGATCTGGTATGTGCTATCCTGTTCACGTTTTATTGCATACTGTATCAAGGTTTTGGGTCGAATCGTATACCTATCAATAAGTTCATGGTTGTAATAAGGAATTAGTTCAATTAGCAATCTATATACCATGCAGTGGATGAGTATCACACTTCATGACCTTTATGTAAACAACAAACTGTCGACGCCCCCTAGGGCTCCCCCAGAATAGATTCTAGCCAGCTGTCTAGAAGAGGGCAATCGACATAGCTTTTACATTATAGCATGACTTGCCATGTATTTCTCGAGCATAGTATACTGATCTAGCCCCAACGGCTTAGAGTAGCCCCAACGTTTTAGAGTGGCATGAACGCAATCACATTAGCCCAGCCATGGCTCAGCGTGGCCATTTGCTTATGCCTTAGCAGACGCCCGTTGAGCCCACTTCACCTTTCTTGTACATCATCAGCTATGCTTCAGCCTACCTCTGGTATCGTTAATAATGGTTGTCCCACAGTGATGCGCCCCGGCCCCGTGATGTGGATAGAGCGCTCGATGTGGCCTGCCCACCGACTGGTGGGCGGTGGCAGTGAGAGAAGCTAGGGCGCCCTCCCTCCCTCTCATTGTGTACAGGGGTTGAAGGTTCCTCTACTTTGTATTGGCACCCACGTGACGCAGTCACGTGATAATTAACTAATTAATTAATTAATTACACTTCATACAATTGATGAGACAACCAAGTGAGTGTCAAACGGCTACCGACGACCTCTACGTGCGTTGTATTGTTTTTCATCAAGATTGAGACATTACTGAGCTAGAGTTTTTGAGAGGCACGCCCATGGGATAAACACCTTAGAATATTTTATCCTAATTGAAAATCCACTTTTCCGAACAAAAAACCACTTTTTGAGCTCTTGGCGTATAATACGCGTATAATACGTGTATAATACGAAATACGCAATACGCCGAGGTTTTGCCGTATTGCCGTACTGCCGTATTGGCTCACACTGCACTTGTCTCACTTGACTACTATGTAACTAACATGCAGATCAAGAAGTGGTGGAAGACGATTGTCCAGGCTCACACGCCAGCCCCTGCGGGCAAGCCCCCCCCCCCCCAGAGGATTCAAGGGGCGCTTTGCTGAATAGAATAGTAGATTAGCTTAGAGTTAGACTAGTTCGGTTTCGCGGCTTCACCCACCTCCATCCATCCATGCAGCAAGGGAATATGTACTATGTACATGATCTCCCAACAGAGTCATGTTATAATTTACCTTAATTTAATTTAAATTAAATTAATTTTATTTTATAATGTAACTAACTGAGACCCACGATCATCGGGTACATACTCCGTGGCATGCTTTCAGTGCATGTTTACTTACTTACTTGTACTTACTTACTTACTTACTTACTTACTTACTTACTTACTTACTTACTTACTTACTTACTTACTTACTTACTTACTTACTTACTTACTTACTTACTTACTTACTTACTTACTTACTTACTTAGACCCACGAGTCACGGGATAGCCATCGGCTGACGGCGGCACCCGTAGCTTAATTCACGTTCAATGGGCGCCAGATTTCGCCGTGACTATCACAATTAACAATAACGGTATGTACAGACTGTCTCCGATGGCAACACTGCATGCACTTAACTTTAATTGATGATTTGCTTACGATGTATGCGATTTGGTGACTGCCAACACGTACCGGCTGCTCGAGACCGGGACACTCCTACGGCACCGAGACCTGGACTGACGCAGGAGCTGGAGCAATGACTTGACGGCAACGTCACCAAGATGCGGCGCAAGGCCCTTCACATCCCCTTTGGTTTGCACATTAGTAATGAGGATTTGTAAATTGTACGCTGATTTGCCCTATAGATGTTTCCCACATTCTACAGGCGCCTGCCAGGGCCTAGCCGGGCAACTGGCCCACACCAATCAGGTAGACACATCAGATAAATTAGCTGGCATGTGCAAGCCCGCCCAGCCTGGGCGATATGTCCTCACCTGGCGTGCCCCAGGCCGCGCACGGCAGGGCCGCCACCCGTGGACTTTTCGTGATAGACTCGGCATGGACAGGTGCTACCCTAGACGTGACGGGCTCACACCCGGGCAGCCTCCTGGTTTGTCTGTAATACCGAGGCAGATTGTGCACAAGAATAGATGGCAAGTAGTGTTGAAGGAGACCACCCCTGGAAGTCTGTGGGGGCTCCGCGTGTGACGTATGCCCGGCGCGTATGGTGCCCATTCACTAGCGATTCGGGCCGTGGTGCCCGCAACCCTGTAACTAGGACCTAGCTAGCTTACACCATCCATTCCATCCCATGTTCCCCTCCCACTGAGGACTTATGCTCACGTGACGCAGTCTATTCATGTGAATTAATTAATTAACACCGGCTGCGTCAGGCCACGAGCCACGAGCCACGAGGTAGCCATGGCTGACGGCGGAGCTCATAACTTTCAAGTTTGGGCACCAAATTCGGCCGTGAATATCACCATTGCTTCGTCTTTCTAAGATGCACACGCTGATATATATTCCCGAGCGCCGTCAGCGCCATTCCCGACTTGGTCACCCCATATCCCCCTTCCCCGTTGTTGTGCATGCAGGCAGTGCAGGATTCTTACCTCGGGATCCAGCAGGCCCGCGACCTCGTCCGCCCCGCCCAGGCCGTCCACCGTCGCCTGCCCCGGCCGGGGCACGCCCGGCGTGTCCACTGTCGTCAGTCCTAGTGTCTTCCCTGCCTGCGTTCATGAAAAACAACAAAAGACCTACGCGGGTATACTATACACTGTGCCGACTGGATGGGTCTGCATGCGAGCTTGAACGATCAGGGGAAGGCTTGGCTTCGCACTCCGTTTCCCTTGAGGGGAGCGTGGGGGCCGCATTCCTGCGCGCCCTGCCCATGAGCCCTTTGTTCACGCTGGTTCCGGCCGGCCCTTTACGCCATTGCTCTCCGCCACCAGCTGTTTGCCCCGCAACCTCTCATCACGGCATGCAGATGCGTCCTGCGGCAGCTGCGGGCTTGCTCTCGATACTACTGGGACGCACTACATCGCGTGCATGGGTGGCCAGCAGAACCAGAACTGGCTCCTCTAGATCTCCATACCGCTCTCCTCCGGCCGGGTGGTGTGTGCCATGGTTCGGTCGGTCTTTCCCATGCAGTCCACCATCAAGTGCGAGGACGCGGATGGGGCCGCCCTCTACTCACCCAACCACCGCCCCGACATTACCGTGCTTGACTACGACGGGCAGGGTTGCCACCTGCTCATCGATGTCTCCGTGGCTCGGCCGCTCTCCGGTCGCCACATCCTCCGGGCGGCTGTGGATGCCGGCGCTGCTGCCGCTGTGGCTGAGCGCGACAAGTTTGCCAGTCCTACGGCAATGTGGGGCCCCATGCACCGGGTCATCCCCTTTGTCCTTGAGGAGTTCCGGGCCATGGGCCCAAAGACAGCGAAGTTTTTCCACGAGTGCTGCCAGCGCCGTGAAGACCGCCTCGACCTCGAGGGTTCAGTCCGCCCCGTGGTCTGCCCGCACGTGGTCCTCGTATTGGCGGCAGCGCCTGTCACTCGCCCTCACTCGCACCGTGGCTGATGTGTTATTCTGCCGCACCCGGGCCGACTTTGTCGCGACCCATGCGGTCTAGATCCCTCCCGGGTCTTTAAAAGGTGGGCCGGCAGCGATGTTTTTGCGCGTCGTAGTTTTGTGATGTAGTTAGTTGTACCTTATGCAGCTGGCGTGATCCGTGGATGTCCGTGTCAGATTCCGATTATTTTTGTCAGCCGGGGTTCTTCTTCTTTTCGGGGTTTTCCTTATGTTGCATGCCCCTCTCACCTCCGTAATTTATCATTCTCAATGAATATATATATATTCCCAAGCTCCTGGCCTACGGCGACGTCGGGCACCATCGTGTGGTGCCCTTTGTCCTGCATGGAGGAGTTTGGGGCCATGGGGCCCCTGACCTCCGCCTTCTTCATGAAGGAGTGTTGCCGGCTCCGGGAGGACCGGCTGGACCTGGAGGGCCAGCGGGCCCCATGGTCGGCGCGGACCTGGACGTCATATTGGCGTCAGCGCTTGTCGGTGGCGCTGACTCGGGCCATGGCTGACATCATGCTCCGCCGTACGCGGGCTGATTTTGCGGTGCAGCAGGGCTACTAGGTTCCTCCCGTTAGGCGTTTCCATTGGTCTTATCGTAGTATATAGAGCTTTGACACGGCTCTGTATATAGGTTTATAGCTGGGCGTTTGCTTTTTTGGTTTGAGTGATTTCACTCTGCTGTAAGTAATTATACTTTTATAATATATATTCCCGAAGCTATTACGCAATATCATGACGAGCAAACGCACCTGGATGCAGCGCAGCTTATAGCGACGGCGATGAGCCCTGCACTGAGCTATACGCATGAAGCTACGCCTAGAGTTCCGACGCCCGGCCTGGAAGGCAGCAGTGCCACTTCCCAAGGCTTTAGTGGTACATTCGGCCCCTTCTTCGGCCTCGTTGTCGGCCTCTCCTGAGCCCATTGAAGCGCAGTCGTCCCGCCGAGCCACCGGCCCAGCCTTTTTTACGATTTCCCCATCGACGACCGGCACTTTTGGCAGATCGAAAGGTCCGAGTGAACAGCTGCACGTCCTGTTTAACGGGACGTACGACACGCTTTTGAGTCGATGTGCTACGCACTCCATATGCACCTACGGGCTGGCCGCGGCCTTCGCCTGCAGTCAGGTGGCAACTCTTACGGCACGTATACGGCTGCAAAGCTGCAAAGCTACGCCCGTCCCCACCTTCAACAAATCGCCCTCTGCTCCCTCCTCGGGCGCTCCGACGCCCTGATTTTTTTCCTGGCATGCACCGCTGTGACCGACACCATCCGCGACCTCCTTAAGGACACCGTCGAGCAGCATGTGACTCCCCTCGCTGCAGACGTGGCAGCCCTGGGCTGCACGCTGACTGGCCCGAGCTCCACACCATCTCCACCGCCACCTCCACCCTCCTCGCCTCCACCTCCACCGCCACCGGCCCCGCCCGACCACCGACGCCATTTACCGCCCAGCTCCTCGACATCGACCAGCGCCTTCAGGTCTCAGGACAACGCCATCGCCATCGAGTGCCTGCAAAACAACGCAGGCCTCACCGCCCAGGCGGTGAATTAATTAATTAATTAATTAATTAATTGATTAATTAACCCCTAAACCGTCCTCGTGCCGATTTTCGACTGCGAGTTTTTCTCATGCCTCACATTCGGCATGAGTTTGTGCGCCCTGTAGGGATTTGGCGGGAAGGTTTTGGCGGGAACCAACTAGACCACCGAAAAGATCTAGATTCACTCTATCCGTAGGACACTTGTCTGACCGTATTTGACCACCGTATCAGGGTGGAAAACCTGGTCAAAGTCAACAGGGTACCCTGGTGCATGCAGGTTTGGGCGGTAAAAAAAATTGACAAAAACGTACGAAAACGAAGGATGCGAAAAAAGGGGGGAGCGCGGACGTAGACATGGCGGACGAAATGCAGGCAGATATACGGACTTTCAAGGTAAAGAAGGGCATTTTGGCAGTGCCTGTGGAAAAGTTCGGACTAGACTGGGCGATAGAGCAGTATGGGGAAAAACACAGCGAGGTACGTTTGCCGGGCAAGGTAGCTAGTGACAGTGAACAGGTCCGGAGATGGTGCACGGTGCTATTTCCCGGACGACAAGCTCACGTACCCATTCACCCGTGAGCAGATTTTCATATATTCACGAGTGCAGCTCAGATGAGTACGAAGCTCTAGTGAAAGAATGCGCAGCCAGGAAGGTCCCAACGGCAGGTAGCAGTGACGATGATAGCGAGCAGGGCCAGGTTAGCGATTCTGACGCCGGCGAGGACGACGACGACAAATCCGAGGATATCGAGCTGCCCACACTGGTCAAGCGACGCGAGCCGGGGAAGCGCGCTGTCGGCAACCCGAAGAAGAACCCAGCCATCAGCCACGCCCCGAAAAGGCGCCGTCAGACCAAGGCGGCGGCCCGCGAGAGCGTTGTCTCGGACGCTTCCGATGACCACTTTGTTTACCAGAAGGGTGCGGAGGCTCCGGTGCCGAGCGGTGAGGCTGAGCTCGATGATTCGTTTTTTCCTAACGACACGCCTGCCACTGAGGAGCCAGCCGAGACTGTCTGGAAATCTGGTTTCGGCAAGCCAGGTGTGTTTCCTTTTCCCGATACTCCGATGCTGTCGCCGATGACGGGTACCGCCTGCTATCAAAACCTTTCCCCTGTCCAGCTCAAGTTTGGGCCCCTCGGGCTGTTCTCCCTTTTCTGGTCCCAACGTGATGTCGTGGCCAAGATTGTCAAGGAGACCAACGACTATGCTGAGCTCAAGGGGGCAGGCAAGCCAGGTGGGCGTGAGTGGCACCCCTTAACAATGCATGAGATGGGCAAATTTCTGGGTGGAGCAGGTTCTGTGCCATTGAACTGTGCTGCGCGCAAGGCAGGAAGCACAAGACCTAGCTCGGTCATGTGCGAGCACTGTGACATGGCGTTCTGCAGCAACATGCAGCGAGCGGAACTGCTTCGGCCTCTTCCACTCCGGGCAGGTGGAGGGGCTGGACTTCAACGTGACGAAGCAGCGGGTATGGCAGCGCCTCTCCCAGCGTGGCGAATGCGCCAAGAATTTCAAGGGCGCCACTACCACGAGGGGGGCAGCAGCCACCACCCGGAGGCTCAAGGGGGTGGCGCGGCGCCGCCATCTCAGGGCGGAGCATGTCCGCCTGGGATATAGTCCTACGGAGGCTGACTAAGAATGCTAGCATTTGTTGCCTACGTGGCATGGCATTTGGCCTTTCCTGCCCGCGCTCATGCGCGCCGTGTATCACCATGGGCCGGCATGGTTTGAAGTGTGTGTTATTGTTTCATGGACCCACCTGTGCATGTGTTATTTGGTTTCATGTTGTTAGCCTGGGTTATTGTTTCATGGTCCCACCTGTGCATGTGTTATTTGGTTTCATGTTGTTAGCCTGCATGGGTTATGGTTTCATGGTCATGTCTTATTAGCTTTCATGTTTATGCATAACTTGTGCAGTTTGAAAATCTGCTCCGTGATGGTCACAGTGCCACCTATTTCTAGTTGGCAATTTTCAGTGTTACTGCATGCATGGTCCCTTGGTCACTAATTTATCTAGAAGTGCTGGGATGTTTTGACTTTGTGTGCAAGGTCCATCAATGATGCATGTAAAAATAAGTACCACAGTATCAGCGGGTCTGCAAGCATTTACGCTTATTGTGGCATATATTTGTGCCACATAGGCTGGAGCCTGGAATAAACATAATCATGCATGTTTCATGCTTACCTATCATTTCCATGTTCAAAACTGCACTAGGATGTTTATTCTAGCCCCCCCCAAACTGGTGACTCAAAATGGTCACCAGCTATTTTTAGCATTATCTTGTGGGTCCCTGGGTGAAACAAGACATGTAAGTTCTGATCACATGTAAGTGTTTGGATGTAGTGCTTGGGTACAGTTGCAGTCCCCCCTGAAATACTAGGGTGATATCCAAGGTATACGTGCTCCATTAAATTAAATTAAATTAAATTAAATTATAACATGCCTCCGTGGGGAGGTCATGTAGCACATATTTCATGATGGATGGAGGAAGCCGCGTGATCGAACTATCCTAACTCTATCTAGAAAATCCTAACTGCACTACTCATCAAAACGCCTCCTCCGCTTGGGGGGAGGTGGCTTGCCCACAGGGTCGGGCGTGTGTGCCTTGACAATCTTCTTCCACCGCGTCTTGTCCTGCATGGCAGTCCAAAGACGGGAGAGAGAGTGGATGCGGTGCTCAAACTGGGCTGGGACCACGAGGTCGTCCAGCAGCATCTGAACGTAGTTGGTGACAGGTTTCCCTACCCTTTTGGGAATGTCCTTGGGGCCAGGCCAGGTCAGAATGTGCCGCCCTGGCTGTCCAAGCCGCTGGGGGCCGGCCAGACCAAGGGTGGTGTCGACCTGGCTGGTGCGTGCAAGGTGTCCTACAAATGCTATCCTACGCTGTCTAATCTCGTCCGAAACACGAGGCATGCCATGATACAGAGACTCTGATGACGGACGCTCGGAAAAACCTACATTAAGGACCTGCCGGAGCATCCTGTAAACTGTGCCGTCGAGCCGAGCTGCCAGTTTGGGGGGAGGGTCCACGCCTCGGCGCCATACGTGAGCACCGTGAGGACGAGGACCTTGAAGAGCATGCGCTTGCGGTGCCCGTTCAGGCCCTTCGAGCGCCAGTAGGGTGTGAGCGAACGGAGCTTGGCCCAGGCAAGGCCGATGCGGGTGTCCACATCGTCGGCGGTGTCAGGAAGCCAGCTCCCCAACAGCTTGAAGCGGTCGCGGAACGGGACCTCCGTCCCGTCGAGCAGGCGCGGCAGCGGTGGTTTACTGGATGCTCCTATCACCATCGCCTCAGTTTTGACACTAATCTCCAGCCCCACCGCCCGCGCCTCCAGGCCCAGGCAGTCCAGCCAGGTCTGAATGTGCTCGGGGCGCTCGATGAGGGTGGTATCATCCGCATAAATCAGGTCGGCAAGGCGGTAACCAGGTCTAACCCCGCCGTGCTCTTTCACGTTAAGGATGTCCAAGCCTGGCTCGAACCCCTTAAGAGCAGTAAAGCGCGCACGTGCCCGGCGCATGACGTGATCCACGACAATAATGAACAGGTATGGGGACAGGACACAACCTTGCCACACCCCGTGGTGAAGGGGGAATGGTGGAGTGGTGCCCTCCGCAGTCCGCACTACTGCCTGTGAACCCTCATACAGACGGCGAATGGCAGCAATAAACGCAGGTGGTACCCGATCCAGAGCTAGGATGGCCCAAAGAGCCTCCCAGAGAACCGTGTCAAAGGCCTTGATATAGTCAACAAAAATGAAGACCAGCGGCAAACTGTCAGGGGGAAGTCGACGCACCTCCTCCATCAACCGGCGCGCGACAAACACAGCCATGACAGTGTTACGACCACGACGGAAACCCATCTGAGACTCACCCAGGTGTGGGTCCAGCGCGGCGCGGAGCCTGTGCAGCATCATGCGCATGAAGACCTTCAGCGCGGCGCTCTGGAGGCAGACACCCCGGTAGTTACCGGGGTCAGCAGCAGAGCCCTTCTTGTACAGCATGACGCGGATGGCCGTCTGCCACTCAGCAGGCGGAGGCTCGTCAGAGAGCAGGACACGGTTGCAGAACGCCAGCAGAAGATCCCTAACCGCCAGATCAGGGGTCTTCAGCAGCTCAGCAGAAAGGTGGTCGGCACCGACCGCCGCATCGTACCGCAGGCGAGCAAGGGCGCCGTCCAATTCCTTCAAAGTGAAGGGGGGACGACGTCGTCAGTGGCAAGGCAGCCCTCCTGCAAGGCGGGGACTTGGTAGTCCGCGGCCGAGGAGGGGGGCGCTGGCGGCGGCGGGGGTCCGGCGACCCCGAGGCGGGCGGCCGTCTCGGGGTGAAGCGGCGGGGGGGGGCGCGAGCCCCACCGGTCAAGGAAACATTGTGGGCCAACCAGCGGTCAAGGCTTACCGGCGCCGTGCCGTCCCCCGTGTGCTCCACCGGGGTGCGCTGCCGCCGTCCGCCGAGCCGGTCGAGGTGGTACCACATGTCCTTGCCCTGGTTGCGAGCCTGGCAGGCCTTGGCATCCGCGATGCACTGGGCCGCCTCCGCGTCCTGAGCGTGCTCGTAGGCCTCCACAAGGGCGGCCTGGAGCAGTGGTTTCTGCAGCGGGTCCCGGTTACGCTTGAGGCGGTGCCGGGCGGCCAAGACCTTGGGGTCCTGGCGGTAGAGCGGGCCGGGGCGGCGGCGGGGCATGACCGGCAGGTGCCGGGCCGCCAGCAACGGGGCACGGGCCGCAAAGCCCGCAAAAATGGCTGCGTTGGGGGCACCATTGTCCAGCTCGTCGACGTCCGCCCGGGCGTCCAGGGCCGACAGGTACTTCCGTCGGCACCAGTTCCGCTCGTGCTCGGCGTCCGTCCAGTCCTCAGGATCTCCCTTGACCGGACGTAGAGCAGACCAGTCAGGGCGGACCACTGGGGCGCGGCGCGCGGGGACGTGGAACCGGAGCCGAAGGGTCGCGCGCACCAACCGGTGGTCAGAGCACACCGTCGGCGTGTCAAACACTCGGGTGTCCAGGACCGAGGTGCACCTGGACTGCCGTACCACCACGTAGTCCAAACAGGCCTGACGGCCGTTAGGACCACGAAAAGTGACCAAGTCCTGTGAGGGACGTTGGAAGTGGCAGTTGACAGCAACCATCCCGCTATCCCGCAAAAAGGCAGAAAACAGGGGAGTGTTGTCGTTAGCAGTAGTGTCAGCAGGCGCAAAGCGGCTGCCAGCAGTGCCCACGGGGAGCGTGGCATTGGCGTCGAGCAGCATAACCAAAAAGTGGCGGGCCGGGGTGACCCTCTCAAGGTCATGCAAGGATTCGAAGAACTCCTCACGGGCCGAATCAGTAGACCACTGTGGGGTGCATAGCCCACCCCCACCGTGAGGTGGTGTTTAGACCGCCCCTCGACAGAGGTGAAATGTGCTACCATAAGGCGTGGGGTTAGAAACTTAAGCGTGCTGAGGCTAGCAACTGCTAGCGGCGAACACAAAAGACCAACACCACCTTGGCCAGACGTACCGCTGCCAGCGAAGTAAAACCGCCAGCCACCCGCCAAGCGAGCAGTGCTCACCATGCCAAGTGGCACCGTGCGGCGGTGTTCCTGGACGCCCAATATAGATACACGATGCTCAATGCAGAATGCGACTAGCTCCTCTACCCGGTAGCTATGGTCGTCATCTAGCAATGTGCGGGTGTTAAAAGTGGCAAGGGCCAAGGATGCCTGCTGGCCCACCAGGGGAGGACGACGATGGATGATGGGGGTGGATGCGGCGGGGGGTGGAGGTGGGGGTGAAACGGAGGGGGGAAGGGAAGCGGTGGAAATAGTGCTTTTCATCGCATTTATTTTGTCCTGCAGGCGTAGGATGCGAGCCTGCCGCCTGCTCTGGGTATTCGGGGATGCTTGCGCAACGCAGAGGCGTAGGAAATCTAGCATGCGTTGGGTGTTGCTAATCTTGCTGCTGAGAGCTGTCGTTCTAGCCCGAGATACCGGCACCACCATGTGTCTCAGTCGACTGTTAGGTCGATGCATGGTAGTGGAACGGGACTGTTTAGAGGCTGTCTCCGAAGCCTGTTAGCCGCGAGCCGACGAGGAAGGTTGTCTACCTACTGGTCACCACCAGGGGCAGCACGCTTCTCACCACGAGACTCCTACGAGACTCTGCACCGTGGTGTTAATCTCAACACCGTCAAAGGAGGCAACCCAGCGACCATCCGTCTTCAAACGCATCTGCACACGCTTCCCTCCCTTTACGTACCCATCCCGGATGGCCACGACCTTCGCGTGATTCCAGACCTTGCTCCTTGCCGCCAGCTGTACAGGGGTGTAGTCCTCGTCCATGCTGATGAGGCTGCCCTTGAGCAGGCGACGGGCGCCCATGACCCGTTTCTGGTCGTTCACAGTGGCCATGGTGACCAGGACCAGGCCACCTGGGCCTGGCAGGCGGTTTGCCCTTTCAATGGTCACGTGATCGCGCAGCTGCAGCAACCCCAAGAACATGGGGCCCCGCAAGGCCTCGGTAAGTGCTTGTGCGGTGTCATGCTTGCCCTCCACATTCTTGAGAATGATATTGCGTTGGCGGAGCTGAGCCACATTCTGTGACGCGACTGCGGTGGCAGCTGACTTAGCCGCCTGGGCGACTATGGCATCCAGGTTCTTCCCCGCCGCATCCGCGAACGTGACCCGCTTGGGGGGGGAGGTGGCCATGGCCGCCTTTAATTCCAGCAATGTGGCTTGGGTGACAGCAGAGTTAGCAGCCAAAGACTTGAGCGCACCTTGCACAGACTTGAGCTCAGAGGTGAGCGCCTGCAGCTCGGTGGAGTCGGCTGCGCCGGCAGGGGTGTCGGCATCGGCCGAGGTGTCGGATGCGGCCGCGATGGGCGCCGACGGTTCGCAGAGTTCAGGGCAGCATGTAAAGAGGCAGGAGGTGCGTAGCTGATCGTCTTCCCAGTGCAGCCACTCCGAGGAGGGGTCATCCTCAACTGCGCCGGTCTCGGGGTTGCGGATGTTGTCGTCGGCGTCGTGTCGGAGTTTGAGGATTTTCCTCACGTTGTCGACCGGCATGGCGAAAATTGCCGCAATGTCGGCCGGTTGCATGCGACCGAGGCTTGTATATTTGGTTAAATCAGACGGTGAGGGCGGTGACGTTTCAGGCGGAGGGGTAGCCTCGGTGGCCATGGAAGTGATTTCCGTGGTACGCGGCTTCTTGGGAGCGGCGGGAGCGGTGCCGGCGAGGGGGCTGGCTGCGGCAAGAATGTCTTCCAGCGAGCGGTTTTCTGGGGCGGCAGGTGTCGTAGCGGTCTCCATAGCTACGGGGAAGATGTCGAATGCTGGGCGGGGGGCGCAGGCGTGCTATTCACGAAGAGGATGCCGCCATATCGATTCGAAAATAGCGATATCTGCTGGGCAGGCCGAGGTCGAGAACGTACGAAATCGGGGACGATAGCTGCCGGAAATTATACCAGCATGTTCGTCGTCAAAAGACGAGTCGAATGCAACAAACCCGACTAAATTTCATGGCCTGAGTCGAAAGTTATGAGCAATCTCGGCAGCCATAGCTCGGCATAATTTTCGCGCCTCCATCATGCATGATAAGGTTGTGAACCCCGTACTCGCGGCCCGCGCGTAGTCGTCTCCAATCATATCCGGCAGGGACCTGCAGTGGTTATGGCAGGTATTGGTGGCACACAGGTTGGAATAAGTGTTAGCATGCATGTTTGCCCATACTCCATGCATACCTATCGTTTCCATGTTCAAAACTGCACTAGGATGCCTATTTTAGCCCCCCCAAAACTCGCGACTCAAAATAGTCACCAGTTATTTTTAGCACCAGCTGATGGGTCCCTGGGGGAGTTACAATTTTTAGTGTTTGTATCCCATCCTAACTAAAAAATCTATCTACAAAACCAACCCCAGGGTCAACTCATTGAGGAAAGGGGTCTATCATCCATTATAAGGGTGTCACCGCGCACACTCACCGTACCCCCCTGAGGGGGGGCTATTTATAGAGCAGGGGGGCTAGCACTGGGACCACCCACTATACCCCCAGGTGGGCCCTAATATGGTTATGCTTGGTTCCTAGTATGGTCTAGAAAAAATAATTAGGCTGAATGGGGGCACCTGTGGCATACTGTGCAACTCGTGACTCATTTTAGTCACGAGTCAAAGACGGTTGAGGGGTTAATAGACACGTGACGCAGTCACGTGAGCATAAGTCCTCAGTGCGGGGAGGGGAACATGGGATGGAATGGATTAAAATTTTATTAATTAATTAGACTCGTGCTCCCGTTGGGGAGACACGGAGCAGTAACCCCGATGGATGGATGGATGGGTGCAAACAGTCCTACCGATCTAATCTATCTACAATCTATCTACAACAGCTATCTACAAACATCTATCAACATCAACTCTACCCTAGGGGACCTGTCTGGCGTGCTTCCCGTATGTTTGCACACGCGGGCGCTTCCCCACGGGGGGGGGCTCAGTCGTTGTCCTCTATGACCTGGGCCCACTTGGCCTTGTTGTCCATCATCTTCTTCCAAATCACGGAGAGGCCTAGGCCCCCCATGTCCTCGACTAGCTGTTCTTTGAAGGTGCGGGCCTTGCGGCGTCGAGCATCACGGGGCCCGGGCCACGTCAGGAGGTGCCGGCCAGGCTGAGCTGGGCGCAGTCCCGCGGGGGGGCCACCGACGTGAGGTGTCTACCTGGTTGGTGCGAGCTAGGTGCCTTACTATAGCTGCAGGCGCGGCTGCTTAATTAATTAATTAATTAATTAGGAACATAACTCCGTTGGGAGTACATGTAGCACACATCCCTGAGAAGGGGCATATGGCTTTTAACACGTCGTCTGTAGCCACACCTATTTTTAGGACTGAGTTCAACTCAGTCCCTTAGGACTGAGATTTGGGGTTTCGTAGAAAATTTGCCCCGCTCGGAAGGTTTGTCAAAAAATTTCCCTCAAAATTTATTCAAATACTACGTGAAAAGATCTTTCTTGGACATATTTTTGCGATTTTTTTGGATTTGGTATGAGCGGCTAAATGTACGGTCAAAGAACAGGTGGTAAGGGTACTTTTCCACGTGAAACGTGAGTTCCGGAAATGCACGACCTAGCCATGGCGGCTTGCGCCCATGCATGCAGTTTACGTTTTCCGACGATATAGCTGGCCAAACTCAGGAAATAGATTTTATATGTCCTAGAGATGATACAAGTCAATTTTCAGCTCGCGGGGATGCGATTTACTAGGTGTCGGCACCGTTCTTGCTGGAAAAAGCTGCGATCAGGCAGGCCGACGGAATTGATTACTACAACTGCTTTCCGGCGAAATTCGAAGGATTTATAGGTATCTTTCTACCTTTTATCATGAATTGTCATAGAATTGACTTAGTGGCAGTATAGATTTGATGATTTCGACCACTCTGTCACGTCATGGTGTGTGTGCCTCAAAGTGCCACTTTTGCGGGCACCGCCTGGGCCAAGGTAACGCCAGCCATGCAAGGTAAAGCCGGAATATCGTTGTCTCATCATTTCTTGATGTTCTTACATGAGTTTAAGCTTGCGAGGTGTTGCCAGTTTCGAGTCTTGATGCTCTTTCTTGACCGTTGCCTGCCCCTCTCCAAAACCCCCTTTTTAGATGATGTTGCCAGGCATTTGCCTTGCCCTGGTGTAGTTGTGCAGGTTTTTAGGCGCTGTATGGGTTTAAACACCTTCATAGATGTTAGTTGTTCTTTTGCTACGTTCATACTGCATAATTGTGTGGCCATGGGCCTCGTCAAGGGTGCTTTCAAGCTTATATGGGTGAGTGAAAGATCTTGGTGGTAAACCACTGTCATCATGTGCCAGCAAGTATGTTGGCCATGCCATGGCAAGGCAAAACAGTTTTATCCATGTCCATTCTTGTTAGAGACACTTGAAATATGCTTAACCTGCCCAATACATTGGTGGTTAACACACACAAAAAAACCTTTCGTGGGTAGGTATCCAAACCCATTCCCTACGTGCTTGCATAGGCTCTCACACATTATAAGGTATAATATAACTGCAATATGATGATGCAAGCATGTTGTCCTATTATGCTGGAAGGGAAATGAGTTGATTGGCATGGTTGGTGGCCACGGTGGTGTGTGGTACGACCGCACTCCCATGCTAGCATTTTGTTACCAAGGCCCAGTCCTATTTATAGGACTGGCAGTGTTTTGCATGTTTCAGGCAGTGCCAGTGGCCGAATAGAGTCCAGTTTTTTGCCACAGTTCAAGAACTCTAATATCTACATGCCTATGATTTTTAATAGTGAATATGGATTTTATTGGATTTTACACACTCGTGCTTCCACAGAAAATTCCAAAATCGCGAGTAAGGGTTGAGAGTCATGTATAATTTTACATGATTTGGTCAACATATGATTTTTTAAGCACATGCCCAAGCATTAGCATGATATTGAGTGCTATGATGCATATCAAACATATGGGGTACCCCCCTACCCTTACCGCCACATGATCTCAAAGATGGTATACTCAGTCCTATTTTTAGGACTGAGTTTCTACAGGGGACGCGTTAATACATTCTGGGCTACTTCCTGCAAGGGTGGGAATGTAAGCTACCCGTGCTCTAGGTGCACCAGGGCACCTGCGCCCTCATGATCTATCACGCTATGCCCAGCTAAGGGCCGGGGAGCATGTCATGTGGGGGAAGATCATCATGGCTATATACAAGAGCTAGGGCATGGCTTCTCAACAGAGAGCATCTCTCTGCCTAGGCATAGCATGGCTAAATTCTTAATTCAAAATCCATGGGGGTTCCATTATAGGCATGGCTTGGCTAAATGCTGATGGCATCATCCATGGGGGCCATTATGGGTGCATGCACATGCGCGTGGGCCACATGCTAGGCTAAGCCTGACTAATCTACACTACTGGTATATATTCCCTAGACTAGGTGGCAGGAGGGGCCTGCCAGGGCTTGTGGTCAACGTGGATGACCGCCCCCCTCCAGTATACCGGCTTCCCCCTTGCGCTCTGCCGGAGCTGAAGGTAGGTCGGCCATAGCTCGCGTCGCCGCTGTTGCTGGGCCAGGGTCAAGTCGTCGTCCAGCGTGAAGCGAGTCTCCGAGAGCTTCTTGCGGCATTTAGGGAACGCCAGCTTGTCCGCCACGTACTGAATGGTGAGGAGCACAGGTGCCGGGCCAGCCTTACCCCGCGCGCGGGGGAGGCGAACAGCCGACATCTGCAGCTCACCAATGAGTTGCATGGGGGCAAGAATGGCGCGCTTAAATGCCTCAAGAAGGCTCGTGGAGGTCTCACCTGCCGGCTGGTCATAGTGCTTGACGATGACATTGTGGCTGCGCTTGGTGATGTCGGCCTCCTCGCGAAGGTCGAGGGCTTGTTGCTTGAGTTGTGCCGCGATGGTGGAGGTGGTGGAGGTGGTGTGATGCCCAGGTGGAGGGAGCATCGCCGGCCGGGCCAGCAGGTGCCGGCTGGGCGGCGATGTCCTTCACCGCCTGGGCGGTGAGGCCGGCGGTGTCATGCAAGCACTCAAGGGCGGTGGCGGTGGCTTGAAGGCGTTGGTCGAGGTCGAGGAGCTGGGCTTGGATGTCGGCAGTGGAGGCGGAAATGGCAGTGGAGGTGGAGCGGCGGTGGTGGAAATGTGAGGAAGTTCAGTAGCCAGCGTGCCACCCATTGCTGCTACGTCGGCAGCAAGGGGGGTCACGTGCTGCTGGAATTAAGGCTTCCGTGAGGATGGAACGGAGGATGGGGGCGGAGATGGATGGAGCCCAGATCTCGCCGTCAGAGCGCTGGAGAAGGGAGTTGAGGATGGCGTGCTGGAGGCCAGTGAACAGCCATACGGCGTATAATACGCCGTATGGCGCGTATTATACGCCATACGCAAGATTTCCGTATGGAAATGGGAAAAAATATACGCACTGCGTATTTTTTGCGTATTTTTTGCGTATTGCGTATTTTTTGCGTATTTTTTGCGTATGAACCTCGTTCGAAGTAGCTTCTGGCATCATTTTGGACGGCACGTGGAGCCGGAACTAGATGCAGGTGCCAAGCTGGCCGTGCATGTACGACTGTACGTGCATTGCTGCAGATTGCTGCGTGTCGGACTAGGGTCTAGGAGACGAAGGACGAGGAAATTAGGTGACGAAGTTATGTTGTCTGCCAACAAGGGCGCGCATCTGGCACCTAACATTTAATCGTAGCACAATTGACATCCAGGCACCATGGCTAGCGACACTGATGGTGTGGGTCTATGGAACACGATGATAATGGGGCCGACGAGATGCAGGCCGTATTCGAGACTGTCTGGACACACATCGTGAAAGAACAGACTCTCAACAAGAAAGGGCAGCCGACAGGTAACTACTAGCTCAGTGACATGCACACTTTTGGATGCAAAATTCTCGGGTTCTACCACCCGAGCAAGGCTAGCACCCGCCATATCATGGGCGCTACGTATGCGAAGGAGGCAAGAGTGAGCGAGTGCAAGAGGCCGCCGGAGGCATTACGTCGCAGGCTGCGGGGTAGGTATTTGGTGTGACTCGCGATGCACATAAATGCCTTATTTAGCCATGCAGGCTGCTGCTAGCCAGCCACCGTACCATATGTGTTAATGGTTTAGGGAAGCTGGGTCGGGTTGCTGGCATGCATGCTATCCTGCACGCTAGCCACATTGTTGGCAGCCCGTATGGATTCTTGCTTCATGTAGATCAATATTGCATGGTGGCCTACCACGAGTAGGCAAGATGTCTGTTTCTGGCACAATGTCTTATTACTTTTGGCAAGTTGGCCGACTGACCATGTGCAGTATTTCAGTCCTAGTATAGCCATTCCATGCAGTGATGGCATGTTTTTTTAACTTCAACATACAGTAATGGTGGCAGCGATCTCTATACCACTGCAAGTGTCAATGTGCATGCATATCTACTTGTGTTATTATCCTTTTCAGGTGTGCACTGATTGTGCATACAACTTTGTTATTTTGTGCTATTTACAGACATTATTAACCCTTCAATTGTGTCAACTGGAACCACCAGAACGGACTGAGTACGGGCATCTTAGTAAGTATGAGAGTATCTAGCCAAATAACATTTTCTGGCCCACCCTTGGAACCAAGGATGCTTTTATTATATCAAATAACTTTGGGGTCATGTCATTGGTCACATATCTATGCCCCACAGCTGCTATAAATAGCACCCCCCCCCAAGGGGGTACGGTGCAGATGGGGTTCAAGAGATATATAATGCAATATGGACCATTTCTCAAAATCTGCTGACCCTGGCCCTTTGAGGGGAGTTTAAGATAATCACAGGCATGCCATAGATGCATTCACAACATGACATGCCATAGAACTGCACAGGCTAGCTAGCATACAGCCCAAAATAGCTCAGACCGTTATAACGGGTGCAGTTATTTTGGGGTGTTTTGGTAGCACTACCGTATAGGAATTCAATTCCAACGTGGCACAAAACATCATAGATGGCCACACATGGATTCCCAAACACATTTCCAGCTTAAAAATCACAACAGCATGCTATACAACAAGTATAAAGCTTGTGCCAAGGCCCAAAACCAAGCGTATAACGGGTTCACAAGGAGCTACATTATCAATGCATCCAACACACTATAAAGCAATTCCAATGATTGGCAATGATAGAGAAAACAAAAGAACTCACCTGGTTGTGCTTCCATGCAAGCAGGCCCTGGCCATTCATGTTTCTTGCATGCACTATGGACGCACAAGCAGAAGGATAACTTGGGCCAGCAAACCAAGAAGCAATGCCTAGAGCTGGCCAGAAAACCAATTGTG
Organism: Mesostigma viride; assembly: GCA_009746045.1. Lineage (NCBI taxonomy): Eukaryota > Viridiplantae > Streptophyta > Mesostigmatophyceae > Mesostigmatales > Mesostigmataceae > Mesostigma > Mesostigma viride. Next base: position 4,773,296 of record RPFO01000104.1, on the reverse strand, counting down.
TCGCTATGTCTGTGCAGGGAAAAGCATCCCGTCATCAAGCCCACCATGTTAAGAGACAATACCAAACGCTACTTCACTGGGTTCGTTGAAGCCTTAGCTAATAGCAATCAATCTGGTCCAAAATCTGCGTGACATAGTGGTATTCCCCAACCATCACAAGCGAACGCGTACACGCACTAAAGCAACAAAACGACAAGCAAAAACCATCGATTACATGTCTAAAACTAGTTTATAAACGATAGGACGACTTGGTACTGTAATGTATAAACGCTAACATGTTAATACGTACCAGGTCGAAACCGCAGATTACCTGCTGTGCGGGAGCCATCACTCCCACCTCACGGACATAGCCTCGAACCTTTCCTGGCCGTCATCGCTAATAAAACATGTCAAGAATAACGTAACAAGTCTATCCACGCGCAAATATATGGACGTTTGCTGCCGAACAACAGGTGGCATACGCACTGTCACCGCCTGGCCGCTGACAGGATCTGCTGCACCGATTAGAACCTAGAGACATACTTGCGCACGTCCAGACGCTTCACGGCCAGAGATATAACCTTTCTAACAATCAAGGATAATTACTACAAAATTTGAGTTCAAAATTCCAAGCCATGCTCTCGTACCAGTCATTTGCCTGCACCGCCATAGCCGCGGACGTCAATTATTTTCATTCACGTCGGTCCCGTTTGACCATGGTACCCCCCCAACTTTGATTGAGTATATCTCCCTGGCCAGTTGTCCAAAGTACGGTCTGAATAGTGCCAGGCATAGCTTACGTCTAGATCTTTCGATCCCCCCAGGTTTGACCGTTGAATTATTTTTGGCGCGGCGCCTGGTTCTGCCACAAACTCAGTCCGTTAGAGTGGCGCGAGTTCAACTGGCGCCACGAAAACGGACTCAGTACAAATTAAGGGTTAATAACAAGTAGACCCGGCGGGGGCCAAGCCCCCAACTATTTTCGACTCCACAACTAATGGAGAATCCTATTCAAGCCCGGCTGCGCAGAGTCTAAATTCCCGTGGCCCGGTGCCAGTGGCCCAGTGCCCGTGGCCCGGCGCGGCGCCCGTGGCCCGGTACTGGTTAGTGGCCCGGTGGCTACTGGCTAGTGCGAGTTGTGGCCCGTTGAAATTCCTTTCGTCCCTCCGTTGCTGAAATTTTTTCCCCGTGGCTAGTTGCCCGTGGCCCGTGGCTACTGGCTTCGCTGCGGTCCGGATAGGAATTAGTACGGTGCTCGCTGCGCTCGCTCGCTTCGCGCGTAGTGTATCTGCGATATCTGCGATTCTTCCGTCAACCTCCGAGTATCCCCTAATGGCTGATTTTTGTACCACGATTTTCTACCTAATTTTGCAACCAACGGTCACGAAGCTCGCTTTATATAGGGGAAAGGACAACAGATGTACAATGCTTGTATTTGTAGGCATGCAGCGACGGCAACGGCAATATTATGTGATGATGTGTTAAATAAAGGCAAGTGGTGTTGCAAGAACACACAAAAAACATGCCTGATTGGTCAGAATGTTGAAGAACCCCCTGAACCATGCAAAAAACAGCATTTTCAAGAGTCCCCGTATGGTTTGCGTATTATACCCCGTATGGCGTATTATACACCATACACAAGGGCCCCGTATGGCTGCGTATTGCGTATGGCTGTACACTGCTGGAGGCGGGGGCGGGGGGAGCCGAAAACCATGCTGACGTTGTGCCAGCGGCTTCCATCGGTGCAGAGGAGGCGTCCGGTGTCGTGGAGATGGAGGCACAGGTCGTAAAGCCACGCGTAGTCCCCGTAGAAGATGCAGTGCAGAGCATCGGACGGAGACATGTTGGTCCAGTCGTGATCACCGACCTGGAAAGGTTGGAGCCGACAGCGCGGTTCCGAGGGGTGTGAAGACCCTCCTGTTTCATCGGCTGAGCGGGCGCGTTTAGGGTCAGGCGATGCCGATGGCGAGGCATTGAGCCAGGTAGCGAGTACATGTGTATGGTGAGGGTGTGGTGAGGGTGGGGTGAGGGTGAGGGTGAGGGTGAGGGTGAGGGTGAGGGTGAGGGTGAGGGTGAGGGTGAGGATGAGGGTGAGGGTGAGGGTGAGGGTGAGGGTGAGGGTGAGGGTGAGGGTGAGGGTGAGGGTGAGGGTGAGGGTGAGGGTGAGGGTGAGGGTGAGGGTGAGGGTGAGGGTGAGGGTGAGGGTGAGGGTGAGGGTGAGGGTGAGGGTGATCGAGGGTGAGGGTGAGGGTGAGGGTGAGGGTGAGGGTGAGGGTGAGGGTGAGGGTGAGGGTGAGGGTGAGGGTGAGGGTGAGGGTGAGGGTGAGGGTGAGGGTGAGGGTGAGGGTGAGGGTGAGGGTGAGGGTGAGGGTGAGGGTGAGGGTGAGGGTGAGGGTGAGGGTGAGGGTGAGCGAGAGGGTGAGGGTGAGGGTAAGGGTGAGGGTGAGGGTGAGGGTGAGGGTGAGGGTGAGGGTGAGGGTGAGGGTGAGGGTGAGGGTGAGGGTGAGGGTGAGGGTGAGGGTGAGGGTGAGGGTGAGGGTGAGGGTGAGGGTGAGGGTGAGGGTGAGGGTGAGGGTGAGGGTGAGGGTGAGGGTGAGGGTGAGGGTGAGGGTGAGGGTGAGGGTGAGGGTGAGGGTGAGGGTGAGGGTGAGGGTGAGGGTGAGGGTGAGGGTGAGGGTGAGGGTGAGGGTGAGGGTGAGGGTGAGGGTGAGGGTGAGGGTGAGGGTGAGGGTGAGGGTGAGGGTGAGGGTGAGGGTGAGGGTGAGGGTGAGGGTGAGGGTGAGGGTGAGGGTGAGGGTGAGGGTGAGGGTGAGGGTGAGGGTGAGGGTGAGGGTGAGGGTGAGGGTGAGGGTGAGGGTGAGGGTGAGGGTGAGGGTGAGGGTGAGGGTGAGGGTGAGGGTGAGGGTGAGGGTGAGGGTGAGGGTGAGGGTGAGGGTGAGGGTGAGGGTGAGGGTGAGGGTGAGGGTGAGGGTGAGGGTGAGGGTGAGGGTGAGGGTGAGGGTGAGGGTGAGGGTGAGGGTGAGGGTGAGGGTGAGGGTGAGGGTGAGGGTGAGGGTGAGGGTGAGGGTGAGGGTGAGGGTGAGGGTGAGGGTGAGGGTGAGGGTGAGGGTGAGGGTGAGGGTGAGGGTGAGGGTGAGGGTGAGGGTGAGGGTGAGGGTGAGGGTGAGGGTGAGGGTGAGGGTGAGGGTGAGGGTGAGGGTGAGGGTGAGGGTGAGGGTGAGGGTGAGGGTGAGGGTGAGGGTGAGGGTGAGGGTGAGGGTGAGGGTGAGGGTGAGGGTGAGGGTGAGGGTGAGGGTGAGGGTGAGGGTGAGGGTGAGGGTGAGGGTGAGGGTGAGGGTGAGGGTGAGGGTGAGGGTGAGGGTGAGGGTGAGGGTGAGGGTGAGGGTGAGGGTGAGGGGGAGGGTGAGGGTGAGGGTGAGGGTGAGGGTGAGGGTGAGGGTGAGGGTGAGGGTGAGGGTGAGGGTGAGGGTGAGGGTGAGGGTGAGGGTGAGGGTGAGGGTGAGGGTGAGGGTGAGGGTGAGGGTGAGGGTGAGGGTGAGGGTGAGGGTGAGGGTGAGGGTGAGGGTGAGGGTGAGGGTGAGGGTGAGGGTGAGGGTGAGGGTGAGGGTGAGGGTGAGGGTGAGGGTGAGGGTGAGGGTGAGGGTGAGGGTGAGGGTGAGGGTGAGGGTGAGGGTGAGGGTGAGGGTGAGGGTGAGGGTGAGGGTGAGGGTGAGGGTGAGGGTGAGGGTGAGGGTGAGGGTGAGGGTGAGGGTGAGGGTGAGGGTGAGGGTGAGGGTGAGGGTGAGGGTGAGGGTGAGGGTGAGGGTGAGGGTGAGGGTGAGGGTGAGGGTGAGGGTGAGGGTGAGGGTGAGGGTGAGGGTGAGGGTGAGGGTGAGGGTGAGGGTGAGGGTGAGGGTGAGGGTGAGGGTGAGGGTGAGGGTGAGGGTGAGGGTGAGGGTGAGGGTGAGGGTGAGGGTGAGGGTGAGGGTGAGGGTGAGGGTGAGGGTGAGGGTGAGGGTGAGGGTGAGGGTGAGGGTGAGGGTGAGGGTGAGGGTGAGGGTGAGGGTGAGGGTGAGGGTGAGGGTGAGGGTGAGGGTGAGGGTGAGGGTGAGGGTGAGGGTGAGGGTGAGGGTGAGGGTGAGGGTGAGGGTGGTGAGGGTGAGGGTGAGGGTGAGGGTGAGGGTGAGGGTGAGGGTGAGGGTGAGGGTGAGGGTGAGGGTGGTGAGGGTGAGGGTGAGGGTGAGGGTGAGGGTGAGGGTGAGGGTGAGGGTGAGGGTGAGGGTGAGGGTGAGGGTGAGGGTGAGGGTGAGGGTGAGGGTGAGGGTGAGGGTGAGGGTGAGGGTGAGGGTGAGGGTGAGGGTGAGGGTGAGGGTGAGGGTGAGGGTGAGGGTGAGGGTGAGGGTGAGGGTGAGGGTGAGGGTGAGGGTGAGGGTGAGGGTGAGGGTGAGGGTGAGGGTGAGGGTGAGGGTGAGGGTGAGGGTGAGGGTGAGGGTGAGTGTGAGTGTGAGTGTGGGCGTGGGCGTGGGCGTGAGCGTGAGTGCGTGTATGATAGGTAGGTAGGTGGGTGGGTGGGTGGGTGGGTGGGTGGGTGTGGGTGGGTGGGTGGGTGGGTGGGTGGGTGGGTGGGTGGGTGGGTGGGTGGGTGGGTGGGTGGGTGGGTGGGTGGGTGGGTGGGTGGATGGGTGGGTGGGTGGGTGGGTGGATGGGTGGGTAGATGCTCTGGCCAGAAATGCACTATTATAACGTCAAAGGCGAATATATGACGAATTTTACTATACCCGCCAGTGCCGAGGCATAATTAAGAATGCCGATGGCTGAGCCAAAAGTTGCAACTAACTCGTCGAAGGCAGGCAAATACATTCCAGGCGCATAGGCTCTCGATATCAAGGCCGACATCATTGGCACAAGTCTGTTCGTATACACGTATTTGATAACCGCATTGTTGTGGATACACAGTATTACCCTTGAAGCTGGAAGTCCTGGATCTGGGGTGTCGAAGCCGACACTTTCTTCTCATCTTCTGCCACTAATTCGCGCCACTGCTCCGGAGGTCATTTGCATGCATGCAGTCTGAATATATAATGTAAATATATATAATGTAAGCACATACGTGCGTCGTCGATAATGAAAATTACGGATATGGATCAGCAACAGAAGTGCGCGAATAAAAAACAATTCTAGCAAGTACGCTCAACACCATCTTCTTACTTGCGAGGGTTTTCATTCGCGCTTGAATTGTATGGTGTTCTCATATCCTTCTCGTAACTTAATCCTTCTCAAATAAAATTTTCTTCGTCGTAGTCTGCAGATTGGATATACCCGCATCGTATAAAAGGCAAACAGCCCGTATTCGATCCGTTCCCGTAGCTGGGATTTCACATTTTCATGTCATGCGTCATAGCAACAACTTATACTGAGAAAGACCAGACTGCCCATGCCATACTGGTCTGCCTCTGTCTGCATGCCCGGTCTGCCATTGTTGTGGCGGGTTGTTGTTGTTGTTGTTGTTGTTGTTGCCCACGCCGCACCGTTGGCGGGAAGCCTGTGGGCTGGCGCCTCTGACACGGCCAACCGTGGCGAATCAACAACAACAGTAGCACCAGCACCGCCCAATTCTTGGACGGGCTGAAAAACAGGGCCGTACCGCCACATTTTCCCCAAATTAGCGCGTCACCGCCACTACCTCGTACCTACTCACCGCCACTACCTAATCGAACGAAGCGCAGCCCGCGCAGGCAGTGTTTTTTTTAAGGTTTTCGCTACTAGTGGCGCTAGGCCACTTGTGGCGTTTCGAACTATGAAAACTTCAGTTTACTCGGCCAATGTGTGGCTTTAAGCCAATTAAAATTGGGCTTGGCACGGCCACGTGTGGCGGGCTGGCTTTTTGGTGCAGCAAATGACCCTGCCGGCAGTGGGGTCAGCGCGGCGCGGCGCCGTACTGGCTGTACACAAGGCGGGCGAGCGTCTCCGTCTCAGGCATCGGCGCCGGGCGCCGGGCCGCCGGCTGCCCGGCCTGCTGGCGGGCAGCCCCATTCTCATCATACTTCAATTGCACTTGTGTCTTCCTACTTAAATGAAAAGTATAAAAACCTATGAAGGTGTAGTGTTTACTAACGCGTTAAATAATGAGACTAAGGATGCATTATAGTTACCTAATTAGTTTCAGTCTACTATGAAGTGAGGTTACTCAGTCAAAAGTCAACTGAAAGTTAGTCAGCTCATAAGCTTCAGTAAGCGGCCGTACTAAATTTATGAAATCACTACGTCACGCGAGAATAAATTCAAAAAAAAGCACTGTGTGCTTTGAACTTACTTAATTTGTTGTATTGGCGCAGTATTACTTCTCACGACCGACTTAGTAATGTTTGGCTTCCTAGTTTCCGTGATTCCGTCATGAACGAATAATAAGGATTATGGCTCATTCGCAATTGCTCATTGGTGGCCTCATCATTTTATTTAAAGTTCATTAATAATTACGCCCCTCTAAAAGCGAAGCCATGACTAGCTTGCACACTTGACTACATGCCGATGGCGGGGACAATGTAAGCAATTACGTTGTCGTCAGAAGGCCGGGCAACAAACTTGAAAACGCTAGCTGCCCAAAATTTGAGATTCCGCGGAAAGCACAGAAAATAAGAAAACTTAGTAGCTAGCAGCAAGGAATCATATAAGCAATTATGTATTTAAGTAAGAACACTGCCGGTTGCGCGGCGGCCCTTCTCCGCAGACCACACTGCATATGCCGCCTGGATCGGCATGTCTTCGTATGAAGAGCTGCATGCAAAGATGCGGACCGCCACGTTCAGATGGCGCTCGAGAAGGCGGTTGCGAATATCGCTCTTAATGAAATTCATGTGGCTGAACCTCCGCTCATTCTCCACGCTGGTAAGAGGGAGGAGCAGCATCAACTCTGCCAGCTGCAGATACGCCCCCACAAACTCGTGCATGAGCGGGTTGGTCAACAAAACCTTCCACAACGCCCTTGCGGACGTGTACTCCTGGCTGTTGCTCTTCATCATGAGCATAAAGGAGTCGAGCTGGTCATCCAGGAGGGACGGGGAAATCAGTGGGCCCACCTTCTTCCCATTCACCATGGTGACCCCCACAGCAAACTTGCGCTTGAGCACCTGAACTTGTTTCTGCACCTCGGCCACGTCGCGCTCCTTCTCAGTCCACCAGCCTGGCTGCAAAATGGACATCGCGGAGAGCAGACCGTTTGGTGGGAATCGGATATCGAAGTCGTCCAGCACCACCTTGGCCGCAGCGGTAGCCTGCTCCTGCGCAGCAATTACGCGGAGTCTGAACTCCTCCTCCGTGACACTTGCCACTGAAACGTAGCGAGCCCGAGAACCCGAGGCCTCGTGCACCGTTTGACATGTTACCGGGTGTTCCATTTCCTGGCAGTTGCGGAAAACCTCGCCGCGGTCGGTGAGAAAGGGTGACGTGTCGGCATCCAAGTCTATAAACCCCTTCCAGAGGGTCCCAGTGAACACCTTGGGCCCTTCCACATACTCATCACGGATTGTTGTCTTGCAGTCCTCGATCGCATGGGCAAGGGTGTCGAGCTGCAGGTCCTGCTGCTGGCACTGCTTGACCAAGAAATTCATGGCATCCAGCATGCGCGCGAACACGACCACCCCGAGCTGGGTGTCAATGTCCAGCATGTTGGCTAGCAAGTCCTGTGCTGCTGCCATTTGCTCCACTTCCTTGTGTTGGTAGGTGGCCAAGCACATGGCGATCGCAGGATACTCAATGCGGAACGTGTTGAGGCACCCCTGCACGCTAAGCCAGCGTGTGTCGGACACGCGCTGCAGCTTCCGGCCACCCGTGCCCAGCATCCCCTGCCACATCTTCAGTTGCTCTGACTTCATGGCTGAGTGCGCCACCCAGTTGTGTGCTGACTTGAGGATTGACTCCACCCGCGCAAACAAGGAGTTCCCCTTGAGCTCGTTCGCTATCAGGCTGAGCTTGTGCGGCGCGCAGTGCATGGGCACGAGGAAGGGTGCATTGCTCATCAAGAGCTTCTTCCCGACACCCTTCCGCTGCCCCATCATCACCGATGCCCCATCTGACCCGAAGCCAACCAGCTTCACCACGAGCTGATCGTCCGTGATTCCGAGCATGCCTCGCATTACTATGCACAGCTCGTTGTGCAGGGAGAGGGCGTCCACCGCAGTCACCTTTTTTAGCGTGACAAACTCCTGCTGCTTTATTCCATCCTCCACAAAAGCCACCTCCACCGACATGAATTCTACGTTATCATTGGCCTTGGACTCATCGACGGTGACCGCGACATACCTAGCCGCGGCGACCCTTGCCTTAAGGTCAGCAAGCAACACGGCATCCAACGCCTCCGCCATCTCCCAACCTGAGCCGTCAGTCCAATGGTGGGAGGGGAGCGCGTCCCTCATCTCCTCGTATTCGCAAAGGAGCGTTGGCAGCGACTCATAATCAGTCATAGGCTTACCCTTCGCCAGGGTGTACGCCATCGCCTTGAACTGCTTGAGCTTAAGTCGGTCGGACTTGCTCAGCTGACCAGGGGGGGGGCAAACTCGCCCATGACCGTCTGCCTCTGCCGGCTCTGCGTGCTCCTCTCCTCCCCTGAATACACCCGCAGGCACTCGCTCTTCTCCTTCGCAATGGCGGCCACGTGAGAGTCAGCCACAACGTGTGTCTTGAAAGTGTCGATCTTGAAAACCTTGGTCCCCCTACCCAGCCCGATGGTGACCTTGGCATCACGGCAAGGGCCGCAGTATGCTTCGTCCTTCTCTTCGTCATAGCGCAACCATGGGAAACGCAGCCCCCATTCGGGTTTCCACTTCCTATTGGCATCCGCGCCCTTCCAATCCCTCTTGGCAGGTGGCGCTACGAAAATGGAAAGCAGCACCAAGGAAATGAGGGGCGCATCACATCCATTCGAAGGCACATCGGACCCCACTTCCCCGTCCATGACCTTAATGCTGACCTTGATGTAGTTCGCGTCTGCCCCTATCACCTCGGGATGTTCGGGCGCCCCCTCACTCTCTACCCGCCGAGCAGCAGCCCGCGTCTCCTTCGACCTAAGCCTTTTCGCCTCCTCGGGAGCGATCTCTACCGTCGCCTTGGTTTTCCCAACGACAATGGAGGCTCCATTCGGACCTGGAAAGATTGGTTTGCATCGCATTCCGGCTGGGAGGGCCAAAGGCTTCCGGCCAAGCCCGGTGCCATAAAACACACTATTTCTTCTCTCTCCTCCCCTCACTACCTGCGGCGGCCCAGGTGGCCTAAACGGCCCAGCGTCTGCCATGGATTTTTCCTACTTGGTAAATTAACAACAACGATTACTAGTGCCGAAAGTCGAAACACATTAGTCAATGCAGTATGGCTGGCGAGTGACTTAATACTGAGGCGCCAGGCCGCCACTCGCCAGCTGTTATATGAGCCAGCTGTCGTGAAAATGCAGTTAATGAAATGCACACAAGCTGCAGTCTGCACAGTGCACTCTCCGTGCTCTGGTCTCGGGCAGCGGGCCACTTGCCACTTGGCACTTGGCCGCCGGCCGGGCTCTACGTACTGTACATGCACTATGCAGTCAGTCAGTCATAGTAGTACTCATAGTAGTAGTCTAGTACTAGGGAGGCTTGTGGCGGAACGCCGACCGGAAGACCGGCTGACACCGCCAATTGTGGCGTAACCTGTACTAGAGTAAACTTCAGGCACGGCCACCCTGTGGCGAAACGAAACTACGAAGTAGAACAGCACGGCCAAATTGTGGCTTCTTGGGAGCCCTGTCAAAGTGGGTGGCAACGCCACATTTTGCCAAAAAAAGTGCCACACCGCCACATTTGGCGGTGTATCGCCACTAAAAAAAACACTGCGCGCAGGACCAGTGTTTTTTTTAGTGGCGATACACCGCCAAATGTGGCGGTGTGGCACTTTTTTTGGCAAAATGTGGCGTTGCCACCCACTTTGACAGGGCTCCCAAGAAGCCACAATTTGGCCGTGCTGTTCTACTTCGTAGTTTCGTTTCGCCACAGGGTGGCCGTGCCTGAAGTTTACTCTAGTACAGGTTACGCCACAATTGGCGGTGTCAGCCGGTCTTCCGGTCGGCGTTCCGCCACAAGCCTCCCTAGTACTAGACTACTACTATGAGTACTACTATGACTGACTGACTGCATAGTGCATGTACAGTACGTAGAGCCCGGCCGGCGGCCAAGTGCCAAGTGGCAAGTGGCCCGCTGCCCGAGACCAGAGCACGGAGAGTGCACTGTGCAGACTGCAGCTTGTGTGCATTTCATTAACTGCATTTTCACGACAGCTGGCTCATATAACAGCTGGCGAGTGGCGGCCTGGCGCCTCAGTATTAAGTCACTCGCCAGCCATACTGCATTGACTAATGTGTTTCGACTTTCGGCACTAGTAATCGTTGTTGTTAATTTACCAAGTAGGAAAAATCCATGGCAGACGCTGGGCCGTTTAGGCCACCTGGGCCGCCGCAGGTAGTGAGGGGAGGAGAGAGAAGAAATAGTGTGTTTTATGGCACCGGGCTTGGCCGGAAGCCTTTGGCCCTCCCAGCCGGAATGCGATGCAAACCAATCTTTCCAGGTCCGAATGGAGCCTCCATTGTCGTTGGGAAAACCAAGGCGACGGTAGAGATCGCTCCCGAGGAGGCGAAAAGGCTTAGGTCGAAGGAGACGCGGGCTGCTGCTCGGCGGGTAGAGAGTGAGGGGGCGCCCGAACATCCCGAGGTGATAGGGGCAGACGCGAACTACATCAAGGTCAGCATTAAGGTCATGGACGGGGAAGTGGGGTCCGATGTGCCTTCGAATGGATGTGATGCGCCCCTCATTTCCTTGGTGCTGCTTTCCATTTTCGTAGCGCCACCTGCCAAGAGGGATTGGAAGGGCGCGGATGCCAATAGGAAGTGGAAACCCGAATGGGGGCTGCGTTTCCCATGGTTGCGCTATGACGAAGAGAAGGACGAAGCATACTGCGGCCCTTGCCGTGATGCCAAGGTCACCATCGGGCTGGGTAGGGGGACCAAGGTTTTCAAGATCGACACTTTCAAGACACACGTTGTGGCTGACTCTCACGTGGCCGCCATTGCGAAGGAGAAGAGCGAGTGCCTGCGGGTGTATTCAGGGGAGGAGAGGAGCACGCAGAGCCGGCAGAGGCAGACGGTCATGGGCGAGTTTGCCCCCCCCCTGGTCAGCTGAGCAAGTCCGACCGACTTAAGCTCAAGCAGTTCAAGGCGATGGCGTACACCCTGGCGAAGGGTAAGCCTATGACTGATTATGAGTCGCTGCCAACGCTCCTTTGCGAATACGAGGAGATGAGGGACGCGCTCCCCTCCCACCATTGGACTGACGGCTCAGGTTGGGAGATGGCGGAGGCGTTGGATGCCGTGTTGCTTGCTGACCTTAAGGCAAGGGTCGCCGCGGCTAGGTATGTCGCGGTCACCGTCGATGAGTCCAAGGCCAATGATAACGTAGAATTCATGTCGGTGGAGGTGGCTTTTGTGGAGGATGGAATAAAGCAGCAGGAGTTTGTCACGCTAAAAAAGGTGACTGCGGTGGACGCCCTCTCCCTGCACAACGAGCTGTGCATAGTAATGCGAGGCATGCTCGGAATCACGGACGATCAGCTCGTGGTGAAGCTGGTTGGCTTCGGGTCAGATGGGGCATCGGTGATGATGGGGCAGCGGAAGGGTGTCGGGAAGAAGCTCTTGATGAGCAATGCACCCTTCCTCGTGCCCATGCACTGCGCGCCGCACAAGCTCAGCCTGATAGCGAACGAGCTCAAGGGGAACTCCTTGTTTGCGCGGGTGGAGTCAATCCTCAAGTCAGCACACAACTGGGTGGCGCACTCAGCCATGAAGTCAGAGCAACTGAAGATGTGGCAGGGGATGCTGGGCACGGGTGGCCGGAAGCTGCAGCGCGTGTCCGACACACGCTGGCTTAGCGTGCAGGGGTGCCTCAACACGTTCCGCATTGAGTATCCTGCGATCGCCATGTGCTTGGCCACCTACCAACACAAGGAAGTGGAGCAAATGGCAGCAGCACAGGACTTGCTAGCCAACATGCTGGACATTGACACCCAGCTCGGGGTGGTCGTGTTCGCGCGCATGCTGGATGCCATGAATTTCTTGGTCAAGCAGTGCCAGCAGCAGGACCTGCAGCTCGACACCCTTGCCCATGCGATCGAGGACTGCAAGACAACAATCCGTGATGAGTATGTGGAAGGGCCCAAGGTGTTCACTGGGACCCTCTGGAAGGGGTTTATAGACTTGGATGCCGACACGTCACCCTTTCTCACCGACCGCGGCGAGGTTTTCCGCAACTGCCAGGAAATGGAACACCCGGTAACATGTCAAACGGTGCACGAGGCCTCGGGTTCTCGGGCTCGCTACGTTTCAGTGGCAAGTGTCACGGAGGAGGAGTTCAGACTCCGCGTAATTGCTGCGCAGGAGCAGGCTACCGCTGCGGCCAAGGTGGTGCTGGACGACTTCGATATCCGATTCCCACCAAACGGTCTGCTCTCCGCGATGTCCATTTTGCAGCCAGGCTGGTGGACTGAGAAGGAGCGCGACGTGGCCGAGGTGCAGAAACAAGTTCAGGTGCTCAAGCGCAAGTTTGCTGTGGGGGTCACCATGGTGAATGGGAAGAAGGTGGGCCCACTGATTTCCCCGTCCCTCCTGGATGACCAGCTCGACTCCTTTATGCTCATGATGAAGAGCAACAGCCAGGAGTACACGTCCGCAAGGGCGTTGTGGAAGGTTTTGTTGACCAACCCGCTCATGCACGAGTTTGTGGGGGCGTATCTGCAGCTGGCAGAGTTGATGCTGCTCCTCCCTCTTACCAGCGTGGAGAATGAGCGGAGGTTCAGCCACATGAATTTCATTAAGAGCGATATTCGCAACCGCCTTCTCGAGCGCCATCTGAACGTGGCGGTCCGCATCTTTGCATGCAGCTCTTCATACGAAGACATGCCGATCCAGGCGGCATATGCAGTGTGGTCTGCGGAGAAGGGCCGCCGCGCAACCGGCAGTGTTCTTACTTAAATACATAATTGCTTATATGATTCCTTGCTGCTAGCTACTAAGTTTTCTTATTTTCTGTGCTTTCCGCGGAATCTCAAATTTTGGGCAGCTAGCGTTTTCAAGTTTGTTGCCCGGCCTTCTGACGACAACGTAATTGCTTACATTGTCCCCGCCATCGGCATGTAGTCAAGTGTGCAAGCTAGTCATGGCTTCGCTTTTAGAGGGGCGTAATTATTAATGAACTTTAAATAAAATGATGAGGCCACCAATGAGCAATTGCGAATGAGCCATAATCCTTATTATTCGTTCATGACGGAATCACGGAAACTAGGAAGCCAAACATTACTAAGTCGGTCGTGAGAAGTAATACTGCGCCAATACAACAAATTAAGTAAGTTCAAAGCACACAGTGCTTTTTTTTGAATTTATTCTCGCGTGACGTAGTGATTTCATAAATTTAGTACGGCCGCTTACTGAAGCTTATGAGCTGACTAACTTTCAGTTGACTTTTGACTGAGTAACCTCACTTCATAGTAGACTGAAACTAATTAGGTAACTATAATGCATCCTTAGTCTCATTATTTAACGCGTTAGTAAACACTACACCTTCATAGGTTTTTATACTTTTCATTTAAGTAGGAAGACACAAGTGCAATTGAAGTATGATGAGAATGGGGCTGCCCGCCAGCAGGCCGGGCAGCCGGCGGCCCGGCGCCCGGCGCCGATGCCTGAGACGGAGACGCTCGCCCGCCTTGTGTACAGCCAGTACGGCGCCGCGCCGCGCTGACCCCACTGCCGGCAGGGTCATTTGCTGCACCAAAAAGCCAGCCCGCCACACGTGGCCGTGCCAAGCCCAATTTTAATTGGCTTAAAGCCACACATTGGCCGAGTAAACTGAAGTTTTCATAGTTCGAAACGCCACAAGTGGCCTAGCGCCACTAGTAGCGAAAACCTTAAAAAAAACACTGCGCAGGACCTCTGAGCCAGTCTGTGGCGGTGTGGCTCCGCTATTAATAACCCTGTCGGACAACTGGACTCAACCAGCCGGTCGCAGACCCAGCGAAAGCCTGGTTGGCCCAGCACGCCTGGTGCGGAGGACGGCGCGTGGGGGCATTTTTCGTCGCCTTCACGATTACCTGCCGCCCTCGCCAGAACACATGTGCATGGCGTCTGCTGCAGTCGTGCCAAGAAACTTCCTTGAAATCCGCGACGGTTGGCGCGAGCGAACCTGACATCTGTACATTTCATACAATATGTTTGCGTGTCCCGGCCTCTACATCGCAGCCAGGTCTGCCGTCAAGGTAGATTAGGTATTAGTGGCGGCCCTTCAGCTGCTGGCCCTGCACAGGTGCACAATGCACACGTTTTCCGCTTTAATTTGACGAGGGCGGAATATTTCCAAGTTCATTCTGGCGTTCGCAGTCCCGTCAACCTTATGTATCGAGGCTTTATATTTACATGAACAGGCGTCCATCCCATCAATCGTTTGCAGTGCAGGTTGGATTTTGATGCAGGCAGGCATGCACTAAGTGTCTGCGTGTTTTATTCCTCGTTATCCCGGGGGGTGCCATGGAAAACGCCGCATACCCTGGCAGCATAGGGGATTCTAGCCGGCAAACGCAGCCTGACGTCGACATGAATGGTTTAAAATACCATGTCGTGGTGCATCAACTCATTCAAATTCGCACCGAAAACCAGGACGGGATCCTTACTGAAAAGCTAATCATCCCGCGAGAGCAGATTGCAGGGTTTTGCAACGCTGCTGTGCCACGCTCTTGCAACCAGAATGCCTCCCGGATACACTTTGACAAGCTCGACTGTCGTCAGCACCTTTGCTATGGTGTCGTCGGGCACAGAGATGCGATTGCAAGTTTTCTGAGGAGGACGGTCAGCCTAAGTGAAGGTGAAGTGGCCTGTTTTGCCTCGAGGTCAGCAGGGATCTACAGCGTTTCTCTGTATCCCTCCCGCACTGTCGCAACCTCACAGGATGGCCACGAATCGCAGTCCTCGGACTGCCTTGTGCTCCTGGTCCTGTGGCCAACCGAGACCGCCTTCTCGTCAATTTCACCCAACAGCATCTCCTCCACCTGCGTGCGCTACATCACGCAGCTCACGCGGCATGTCTTTTTCTGCTTCGACCGAGCAGGGACGCTGTCTTTCCCATCGGGGCAGACGACACAGGTTGGGCCATCTCGGTTCAACCGGTATCGGTTTGCCCAGCGGATCGTCCAGGAAGATTCGTTTTCTCTCCACCCCAGCTTCAGCGTGGATGCGAGGATGCTGATCAGCCCGGCCGGGCAGCGCCCTTCCTCCGCGACCATCATCACGGGTAGTGGCACGCTGGTGGCTGTAATGGAACAGGTCGCGGTGATGTCCTCCTGGGTGTGGAGTGAGGGTCATACGCTCCAGTTTAGCCTGACCGACGAGGCGGGCAGGCCCTGCTCCACGCTGCGTGACAGGCTACAGCATAACCGGGTCGAACTGCACCCCGACATGCCGGCCAGCGAGAAGAAGATGTTTCTTCGTGCGATGGCTTCCGCGAGAGATCGTGCGGCGGTGGACTCCATGCTCCGGAAGCTGGACGAGGAGCAGCGACAGCTGGCCAAGGATGGGGAGCTCCAGCTGCGTCATGCGCGGTCTGAGGTGGACGTTGCCCAGCGGGGCTTCCAGCAAAGTGTCGTGAACGCCTTTCACTCCATGCTGGCGTCAAGGACGCGGTACCCGGGGGTGCTGCCATCCCACACGCGGCGCATGCAGGATGTCAACAGTGGAGAGCTGGGCCAGTTACTGTCCAACTTGGGCCCTGACGCGGGCTCTGTTCTGCAGGCGCACGCAAACGATGCCGAGACACTCGTCCAAGCGATCATGGAGCGCTGCGCGGCCATAGCCGCTCTGGCGCGCACGGCCCCCACAGGAGAAGAGGATGCATGGCTGCAAAGCCATGTGCAAAAGCCGAACGCCAACCTGAACGATGAGCTCTCTCGCGTGGGCGCGGGCGCGGTGGCAGAGGCCAGCTCATTGCTGGCCGCGGGCTATCCCTTCAAGGGTATCTCAGGGGCAGCGGGAGAGGCCAGCCGTGCCGGCTCTAGCTGGCGGTGGGGCCTGGGGATCGGCAGGATTCTTGGGGGGGAGAGGTCCCGTGCGTGGTCGTGCGAGGACACCCAACGCTTCCTGTCCGAGTGGGCGCAAGGCCAGGCGCTGCAGGTGATCAGAGAGCGGGAGGCTCTGCTGCGGAAGGAGATGACCACGGGCGTGCTGTCTGTGTCCCGCCGTCTCGATGTCCAGAGGGCGGAATTGGCAACGCAGCTCGAGCAGAGGCAAGTCAAGGCGGAGCGGTCATGCCTTGCTCAGCTGGAGAAGTTGGTTCTGTCACCCACCACGGGGCCTGCCGGCGGCGACGACCTGCAGGTCTTGCGCGTGCGGCGCTGCAAGTTGGAGCAACGCTCCATCTTTCAGCGTGCAGCGAGTGCGCTTTTCTCGGCATCGGCGGGTGTCGTGGAGGTGCTGCAAGTCACCGCGGACGTGCAACAGCCGCAGGAGCCACGGCAGGAGCTGGTGGTGTCGCTGCTGCTGGCGCCGCGACCCGAGGAGGCGTCACCTTCCGGCACAGCGACCTGCCAGCCTCAGGTGGTACCAGCATACGGAAAGGCCTCCATCCCATGCGACTGGACGCTGCTGACCGCGGGCCTCATGAACAAGGGGCGGTGGCTGGTGACGGTCGCCAACATGCCCAGCGACAGAACCGCCATCACCATCCACCGGCTCACCAGCGGAGGGCAGCACCTCGCCCGGGTGTACGGACGGCCGTCGCGCCTGGCGGATTTCGATGAGGCCACCCGCTTCCTGGCATTCTACACGACCAGAGTGAGCAAGGCCGGCGAGAGCACAGTCTACGTCTACCGCTTTAGCGACAACTTCACCAACACAGAGCCGGCCTGTCCCCCGGTGGAGCTGTCGACGCTGAGCGGGTCATCAAAGCTGAGGGACATGAAGCTTCTAAAGACCCAGCGCAAGCTCCTCATGCTAGACGCGGGGGGGCGCGTGCGCGTGTACAACATCCAGCAGCGCGCGATGGAGAGGGAGACCTACACGGCGCCAGCATCCGCGGGGCCCCCGCCAACCAGCCTGCTTACCACGGTGACAGGCAACTTTGTGATCGTGGTATCAGCGAACGTGCAAGCCACCAGGGATGGCAGCAAGCCCAACAGCAGGGGTGGTAGTGCCGCTGATGAGAGCATCCGCATCACCCCGTTGGCGGTGCCGGGCTTGCGAGCGCTGCCCCAGGTGGAGGCCAGGCACCCGGGGGGCGCCTCTTCTTTTGTCACGTTCAGCCTGGGTCTCGGCGAGCAGGGCGCCGTCAACCAGTACCTCGGCGCGCTGTGCGCTGACACGGGGGCGCTGGCCGCGCACGTGGTCAAGGCGCAGGGGCGCGAGCAGGCGGAGCAGATCGAGGCCGTGGCGGACGGCAGCAGGGATGGCCAGGGGGGCGGTAAGAATGCGTCGGAGCTCTGCATGCTCGAGTACCTCTTCCACGCGTACGACAAGTTTGCGGTGGAGGGGGCGGCGGCAGCGCTGGAAGAGTCCCAGCAAGAAGTTGCCATGCACATTGCGGTGCTGTTGGACCATGACGGATCCAAGGAGCTGCCGGCATCTCTGCTGGAACGCGTGGGGGGTTACGTGGTAGGCATCGAGCAGAGGCTGAAGACAGGGTACAAGCCCAAAGTGGATGCGCTGCAACTTTCCCGCAACCTGGTGGTGGCATCCTCTGCCGGCGTGAGCGACGCGTGGCTGGCTGGTTCTGACCATGCTCTTCCGGATACCAGAGGGCCTCTGGATGCGGCATGCCGCTCCTGGCTCCTCTCCGCAGTTGAGCCTTTGCAGCTGGGTACCTGGGTGAAGCAGCTCATCTGCCTGCTCCCCTTGCAGATTGCGCGTGCGGAGGACAACGTGTTCGTGCTCATGGCCGACGGCATGCAGCTTAAAGCTCACCCGAGGAGTACGGAGGAGGCGGTGGGGGTGGTCAGCTTTGGGCTGCTGGATGCCGTGCTGGACTCGTGGCGTGGCGACGTGGTGGTCGTCTCCTCCATGGGCAAGCAGAGCACGGGGAAGAGCTACACGCTCAACCACCTGTTTGGGACCTCATTCCAGATTTCAGGGGCCCGTTGCACGGATGGTTGCTGGATGGGGCTGTGCCAGGTGGGCGGCGTGCTGTATGTGATCCTGGATTTCGAGGGGCTGGGATCGTTTGAGCGCACGGAGCAGGAGGACATGCTGCTGGCAGTGTTCAACGCCGCCATCTCTAATTTCACGCTGTTCAAGACCGAGTTCCGCTTGGACCGCGACCTGGAGGCCATGTTCTCTCGCTTCCAGAGCGGCACGGGCCTCCTCAAGGGTGACGAGCGGCTCTTCAAGGGCTGCTTCTGCATCGTGGTCAAGGACGTCGCGGAGAGGGACGTGGAGGCTATTAATCAGGAGTTCCATTCCAAGATCGCAATGATCACCTGCCCCAGGGACTCGGTTGATAAAAACGACACCCCCGCAAACTTCATCAGCAGCATGTTCGGCGGCGAGTTTGTCATCTTCCCGTTCCCACCGCTGGGCCGACCCGAATTCTACACCGATTTCTGCCAGCTCGCGGAGGCCATCGCCAGCCGGCCGAGGCACTTCACCAGTGGCGGCGGCGGCGGCTTCTCCTCCTTCATGAAGCACGTCATGGCCAAGATGGCGATCAAGGACTGGACAACGCTGCAGGGCCAGAACGTGCTGAACCGGGTGCAGCACCTGTCAAAACACCTGGATGCCGCCATTGGCAGCGGGCGCTTGGACGCGCAGGTCCTTGGGATGGATGATGAGTCCCTGATCTCCCTCGACACAGGGCAGGTAGTGGACAGCCCGCCCTTGCGGATGAGTGCTGAAGAGATGGACAGCAGCGACCTTGTCCTCCAAACCCCGCAGGTCCCTGACACCGCAGTCGTACTGAGGGGCAGTGGCGTTGACCAGGAACACCTCATCCTGCAGCTGTTGGACTTGTTTTGCAGGGATATGCGCCCAGAGATGGACCAAAGACGATGGGAGAAGGCATTTGTGGCCTTTGTGAGGGAAGTGGTGGACCGCCGATGCTCTCGCGTGCAGCAATGGGTGGATGTTAACCTGTCACCTTTCAAGGAGGCCGGCCAGCTGGATGACTGCGCGGTGCGCTTCATGGACGACGTCGCCATCAAGCTGCAGCAGCTGCGGAACGAGTGGCAGCTGTGCGGGGGGGGGTGTAGCCAGTGCTTCATGTCTTGCCTGCTACCCAAGTCGCACCCGGCGGCAGAGCACACATGCATGGGCACGCATGCATGCTCGGAAAGCTGCTTTTTCTGTTCCGAAGCGGTGGACGACAACCAGCCTGGAAGCCCCAGCGTGCATACCTGCGCGGAGAAAATGGGCCACGGAGGCGTGCACTGCTGCAAGGACAAACCTCACACCTGCCAGGCACCCTGCGGCATGGCCGGCTCACTCAACTGCAACAGCATGTGCTGCAAGAAGGCGGGGCACGAGCACCTGCTAGGCGGGGGCGGCCATCTCTGCAACAGCCCCATGCACCTGTGTGGCGCGCCGTGCTCCGCCAGCGACTGCCAGGGAAAATGCCAGATCAACGCGGACAAGGTGCACACGGTGCACAAGTGCGCCGAGGTGATGTGCCTGCACAAATGCGCGGTCAAAGACTGCACCTACACTTGCTGCTCACGTGACCACTTCCACTACACGGCACTCTCCCAAGTCTTCAAGGAGGAGCAGGGGCTCGAGGAGCCTTCTGCCAACGCGGAAGGTGGGTCTGCTAGCGCGGGCAATGCACCACAGATCATCAACAGCAAACTTCACTTCTGCGGCAAGGAGCACGCCTGCCCCCGACGCTGTGAAGCAGAGGGCATTTGCCGCGTGACCGTGCAGCAGATAAGCGAGGCCAATGAGGAGGTGTTTGAAGGGAGGCGGTCCACATTTTCCTACAAGTCATTGTCCGAAGCCAACGGCCACCGAGAGAAGTGCGCCGTGCGTGTTCCGCCATACCATCTGGAGCATGAGGGGCCCCACATCCACTCTCTGGATCCCCGGGTTGTCCATACCTGCAATGAGCGCTGCCGTACATGCAACTACTACTGTGAACTCCCCATAAAGCATGCCGAGAAACACAAGGGGGCGCATGGCAACATGCGGAACAGGATCTGGGTGTCTACAATTGAAGATGGGGCGGTGGATTTTGGGGACCGAAAGTATGTGGCGGGTGAGAGCACCAAGGCGGAGATCTGCGACATGTACTGCAGGACAGCAGGGCGAGGTCACCTTCACGACCTGCCGTGTGAAGCGGGGGATCCAGAGAAGTGCACTCATGCCCACAGGGATGGCCGGGTGCATGACCACAATAAATATTTCCCTCCTCTTGCGCCCAGGGACTTGCTCACGCACAAGTGCTACTCAGATACAGTCGGCTGGAATGATAACTGCGCTGCTGTAGAAAGGGAGGAGTTTGCAAAGTGCAATCGTTACTGTGACCATCCACAGCACAAGGAGGATGGGCAGACGCCATCCTACTGTGAGTTCGAATTGTGGCATGGAGAAATTGATGGTTTGGAGGCAGAACAGCGCGCCATAGAGGCTGAGGGGCCTGGAAAGTGGCGCTGGGAATGCCACATATTTCCGTGTGTGCACAACGACTGGGATGAGGCAAGAAGGAAGTGGGCAGAAAAGCAGAAGCAACGTGAAGAAGAAAAGAAACTGAAAGACGCAGCGGAGAAAAGGAGTGCAAGTGTAGATGATGGGGCAGATGAAGTTGCTTGAGAGAATTGGCCTTCGGTCTACTGGTGATCTTTTCCGTCCTAGTCCTTGCATTGGTGCCACTTAAGTGCCAAACGTAGTACATATTGGGCAAGTAATATAAGAGCATGGAATTGTAGGGTTGCCAAAACTATAAAACAAAGATCACATGATTACGATGCCTAAGTCAGCTATGTCTTCCCAGCTGCCACATCTATCCGAGTTGTAAGGTGCAAGCACACGGCCACAATTAATGAGCCACATGTGGCTGATCTCATGCCATCACATACATATGCCAATATTGCCCACCTAAAACAGCTAGCTTCCTTCGAAAACTGGTCAATGGGAATAAAGAGAATTTTTACAATCATGTAACAAGCTTAATTTGAGGGCCATTTTAATTCATTATGCAGACGATGTTTGTAATTTTCCCGCCATGTCCACAGCAGACCGGCGTCTGGCAGGGTGGCGTCCTGTCGCCGTACCTGTTTATTATTGTAGTGGATTATGTTATGCGCCAGGCACGTGCCCGCTTTGCTCGCATTGCAGGCCGTGCCCCTGGCCTAGTGATCAAGAACGCATCCCCTTCGGTACGTTTGCACATTAGTCATGAGGATTTGTACGCTGATTTGCCCTATGTTTCCCACATTCTTAGGCACAGCTCACCTCAAGGACCAGCACGGCAAGTACGCCTGGACCCGCCTGCGTCACGCCCAACGGCCAGCCGGCGGCGCGCAGCCGGCGCCGCGGACGCTCGCTGGCTCACCGCAGCAGCAGCTTGACCAGTGGTATTCCTCCCAGTCCCGGCTGCTCGGCGCCCCCCCGCCGCCTCCGCCGCTTGGCCCTCTGGCGGCCGCGCGCCTGGCAGTGGCGCCTGCGGACGTCCCGCTGCGCCGCCCACGCCGCCCGCCCGCGCAGAGGTCGGTAGAAATAAGTGGAAAACTGGCAGAAACTAGGTAGAAACACGATATACTTACGCCTGCAAGCACTATTGAGCCGGTGGCAGAGGCCATTTCCAGGAAAATACAGCATACCGTAGCAATAGCCACGGTCACGCCTTCCGCTATTTGCAGGCACCATCATGCCCGGAGCTACCCAATAAAAGTCTGCACAAATCTCGGTTTAGCCGAGAGTCCGGGCGTTCGGAATGAATAAACATGTGTTAAGAAGTCGAAACACCATGGAAATACCAAGCATGGTGCCGCAGCAGACCCGAGTCTTGACGTAATAATATGTATGCCGGTTTCCAGGGTTTCCGCATGAAAGTTGGGTGAGAAACTGGAAAAATCTACGTTTCCTTTGCCCCAGTACCTCAACAAACTCGTAGAAACCTAATTATCAACCTTTGAACGCATCATCATGGTCGTGCCACCCAACAGCCACTGAAATTCGCGCGAAAACTGGCGAGATCTACCTGCCGCCATCGCCGTCGTCTTCACCTTCGTCCCGCGAAAATGCCTGATTTCAGTGGTACATATTTGTTTGCAGCTGTCACAAAAAAAATCCAAAAAATACCAGGATTTTTTCTTGAGTTCTACGGGATGTAAGGAGGCCGTCCACCGAGTTTCAGACCGAAAATCTCGTATCTACTGTGCCTGCCACGTGTCAGATTACAACGCGATACATCGCGTTCTAACCCTACAACGCGATACATCGCGTTGTTAAAAAACACGGGTTAATTAATTAATTAATCCTGAACGACTCGACAACGCGGACACGATAACGGCAGGCTCGAACTACCATGGTCCGGATTCTCCAGATTTCTGGCCTGCGCTAGTTGTCTCATTGATAGCCCGAGTGAGCGCTAACGAAAGGCGCTGTCGCCAGTATGACGTCCAGGTACGTGCCGGTCAAGGTGCCCGATGGCCCTCCAGGTGCAGGGGATCCTCCCGGAGCCGGTAACGCTCTTTAAAGAAGCCGGCTTGATAAATATATAATAAAAAACGCGAACATCCGGTCGGAAGATGCGGACGGCGCGGCTTTCTACTGCCCCCACCATCGGTCTGACATCGTGGTGCTGGACTTTGAGGGGGGCGGTCGGCACTTGCTTATTGATGAAAAGAGACAACAAACTGAATTGATGTTTATGTGGCTCGCCTGTTGGCTCGTAGCCACGTGGCTGGGGCCTCCCGGGCGGCGGGCAACGCCGTGGATCGGGCCAGGCTCACGATCTATGAGCACCATCGGATGGTGCCCTTTGTCCTGAAAGAGCTCGGGGCCATGGACACCCTGACCGCTGGCTTCTTTAAGGAGTGTTGCCGGCTCCGGGAGGATCGCCTGGACCTGGAGGGCCATCGGGCCCATTGGTTGGCACGTACCTGGACGTGTCATACTGGTGACAGCGCCTTACGTTAGCGCTCACTCGGGCTATGGCTGACATCATGCTCCGCCGCACGCGGGCCGACTTTGCGGCGCAGCAGGGCTATTAGGTTGTTTCGAACTTCAGTTCCCCTCTTAGGAGGCTGTTGGTTGTTTGGTGGTTATTTTTGTTGGATTTTGTCTTGTGTGGTTAAGTTTGGGTGCATTTACTCTGATGGAAGTAGTTACTACTATATTTTAAAATATATATCAGGTGCCCGCAATAAATCAACCACGCGTTTGCTCCTGCCGAGCATCATGCTTGTAACAAGTCCGCGCGTGCCCCCGGGGGGATAAAAATCAGCTACTGAATATGGCCTGGACTTTCCCCCGGCCACCCTTGCAAGGTGGAGAGGCCACATCTTTGAGCCCCAGTTCCAGGCTGTTGCTGCTCACATCCATCAACACGGCCTCTCGTGGCGATGTCGGCTGGCCTGGCACGTTCAGGTAGTTGAATGACATGAGCTTCACGTATGTTCTTGGTGACTCCGCTGTATTACTGGTTGCCCTATGATTCGTCAGCTGCTGCGGCTGCGGTGGCTGCTGCTGTGGTACTGGTACTGACACGGCGTCTATGGACAGATGGTCCAGCCCACGACCTGACGCCCACGCCAGCGTGTGCCCGTGGTAATATGATGGCTTGGTCGCGGCGTTGGTGCATGGGGAGGCCTGCTGTGGGGCACCTTCTTCGAGCAGCTCTTTTTTCTCGGGGCCAGCTGCTTGGGAAACTATGGGGGTGGGGGGAGGAGGGAGGGAAAGAGGGGGGAAGAGTGCCAAGCCCCGTCAGGGTTCTGTGAGTGTCAAGTAATGTGTGCGCTTGCCACTGCATGTTGAAACTCAAAATGCGCTTGCATTCTCTCGCGCTGAACTAAAATGAACCGAGCCTGAAGCGGACCTTCTGCTTGCCAACCATATCAACAAGTACTGTAGAAGGACAAAAAGACTGATGGGCTGCGTCCCTATACACACAGTCATCCCTCGATGTATGGCCTTCTATGTTTTCCCCTTTAGGAAACCTATCGGTTCTTTCGGGCTCCGCTTGACAATTACCAAAAAAACAAAAGAAAAATGAATGCTGGCTTTGGCATGGCATTAGCGTGGTAGAGGCCATCACTTCCATGAACCCCCCCAACGCAAAATTTTGCAAAGTGCCTCGCTCTTCCCACTGAAACATCCCACGGTTCTCCCACCGAACATTTCTGCTTCCGTAAACTGCACCTCACTCCGTCACAAGCATCCTGGCGAATCCCGGTAGAACGGGAGTGGGTGGAATCCACTGACGCGACCCCTGCCCCCAGCACACCCCACGCGCGGTAAACACCTGCCACTTACTCGCATCAGGCTTGCCCCCAGGCAGCGTCAGCGCCTTGAGCCGCCCAACGCAGCTGCAGCAGGGCAGCTTGTGCAGCTTGCGGCCGAGGGCCCGGAACGCGCTGGGGAGTACGTTGGAGGCCACGCAGTAAATGTCATACCTGCACGCAATAGGGGACAGCATATTTAAATGAGGTGGCGAGGCTGGAGGGCCAAATCAATTAGGAATATCTAGTCAATGTCGTACTTGCACGCATTAGGGGGGAACATAGTGGGAACGGGTGCAGGGGTCTAGTTAATGACTCAATAGGATGTCTAGATATCATACCTGGCACCAGGCTAGATAGGGTACCCTATACCCTGAACAGTCTGGGAGATAGGGTTCCACCCATCAAGACAAGTGGAACGGGTGCAGGGGTTAAATGGCTCAATAGGATGTCTAGGTATCATATCATACCTGGCACCAGTAGATAGGGTACATGGGTTCTACACCTAATGACAAGTGGTACGTGGCAGGGAAGCCATCACAAGTTTTCAAATGGGGTGTTATTTGGTGATCTTTGCTCTTTGCTCATTTTACTTGACAAGCCTAGGTAGCTGGAAATGCATGGCTGTGCAGCATGCCTGACTTGTTCACAATGACCATGCCTGGCGAACAGGTGGGCTGAGTCAGCACAGGTATGGGCAAATGACACGGCGCTCTTGCCCACGCGGGGCACCCGTTCCTTTTGTCTGCGGGGATGCACAAAATGCAAAGCAGGTTGATTCTGGGGTTGAGACATGTAGCATGGTTGCTTATCAGGAAGAGAAGAGGCCATAGGGTCCAGCACGGGGTTGCGAGGCTGTTTGATGCAGCCATGCATAGCAGGCACTAAAGCCTTATAGGTGGTGAGTAGGGTATGTCGTGTGTGTGGTTTTGTCGCGGTGTCATGGCATGGTACCGGCGTGCCATGGCGTGGCAGCAGTCAACTTACACCAGATCAAGCATTATTAGCCAACAGACACACGACAGCCTGGATACAAGCACTCGGACCCACACATTCATCCACCCACAGCGAACCAGCTTTTCCGCCCATCTTTCCCCACCGCAGGCTGCACAGCTGTTGGTAAGCATACAATCCAGTGTTACAAATATTGACATCGCTGCCATCTTCAGAGCTAGTTCCTTCCATCCTTTTGCCCCTTGACTCCTCATCCAAAATAGATTAGTTTCCATTGCTAGACCAGTAAATCCGCTCAGACACCATGAGCACAACAGACGCCCAGAAATGGCCATGCTGGCAAAGAGCAGCATAAGCACCATCCCCATGTCGCCAGTTCACTATACCAAACTCACGATTAGCAAAATTCATTGGTCCATTTACCAGTGGCTAGGCAGCTGCACTGCGGGCGATGTGGCGGCCAAGAGCAGTTTACTACAACTTATCAACTATAGGTAACCCACCGGCCTCCTTACCAGCGGCTCAGCAGCTGCACCGCGGTCGACATGGCGGCGAGCACGAGCATGATGCGGCTCAGGCGCACGCGTCGCAGCGGGTGCTGCTCCGCGTGGAGCGCGACCAGCAGCACCGAGCACACGACCATGCCGGCCTCGGCGAAGAGTGAGAACTGCTCAATCATCTGAGAGACATGGTGGACAGACGTTGGGAACAGAAAGAAATAGGGCAAAGTGAGTAGGAACTTAAGAGGCCGATCGAGCGGTAAAGAGGAACTGCTCGATCATCTGAGAGACATAGCGAGACAGATATAGACAGGGTACCGGGAGTAGGTACTAGCTATTAGAGGCCTACCGAGCGGTGAACAGGGAGAACTGCTCGGCGATATGCATCGAAGAGGACATGTACATCCACAGATAGAGAGTATACACAAGGGTACTCGTGATCACGGGGGACTAAACGGGACAACAACTGGATCATCATATGTGAGGCATAGCGCGACAGATATAGACATGACAAAGGAAGTAGTGCACTATGTGTAGGCCCAAATGACTGCGGCAATCAGGAGAAACTGCCCAGTGATCCATCGCCCGAAAGCGCAGCATGTGTACAGTATGTGTGATTCGGATTTAGTGCGTTGCAGTGTGGCCATTTGATGTTGTTTAGGACTGGAATTCTTTACCTTTCTGTGGATGCTTCCTTTCACCTAATCAAACTATCCTTATCTAGGAATATAATTTACAAGTAAATTTATACTTATACATGGCCGCATTACAAAAACATTCCTTGAACACAGAAATGTACTCAAGTGAAAGGAAACATCAGCCATAAGGCATACGACACATATACTACCATACAGTTGCGTGTTGAAGAATAGAGGGGATGCAAGATGTAGTGTTAAAGAATAGAGGGGATGCAAGATGTAGTGTTAAAGAATAGAGGGGATGCAAGATGTAGTGTTAAAGAATAGAGGGGATGCAAGATGTATTGTTAAAGAATAGAGGGGATGCAAGATGTATTGTTAAAGAATAGAGGGGATGCAAGATGTATTGTTAAGGAATAGAGGGGATGCAAGATGTATTGTTAAAGAATAGAGGGGATGCAAGATGTATTGTTAAAGAATAGAGGGGATGCAAGATGTATTGTTAAAGAATAGAGGGGATGCAAGATGTAGTGTTAAAGAATAGAGGGGATGCAAGATGTATATCAAATAATGACAGGGGTGCCGAAAAGTTATTGGAGGAACA
Source organism: Mesostigma viride (assembly GCA_009746045.1). NCBI lineage: Eukaryota > Viridiplantae > Streptophyta > Mesostigmatophyceae > Mesostigmatales > Mesostigmataceae > Mesostigma > Mesostigma viride. The sequence goes on along the minus strand of RPFO01000104.1, from coordinate 4,746,171 downwards.
AATAAGGGAGCGCAGTTGAAGTAAGGATAGTTAAGAAGAATGGAACATATGTTTTAGCTTCAGGATGGGAGTCAACACTGTTTCAGCCGGATGGAACACCACAACCAGCCCGATTTTGCTGCTTAGCCATTCTGAAAAATACCTGAGAAACACATCATTAGGACAGAGATGCGTCCCCAGAGCAATTCCATGTCAAAGTTCGTCAAATGCATCCCGCATACCCCATAAGAGACAGAAGCATGATTAAACACGAGCAAACCGTAAGGTAGCATAGTTAAATATGATGAAGTAATACCAGAATGAAAAAAAAAAACCAGCACAAACAACACAGTATAAATAAGATAGCATGTATGAGAAAGAATAAAAATCATAACGAACCGACAATGTGCCCATTCCTAACAGCTACCTGCGACCTGCTGAGTGGCCGACAGAGTGGCTTCCCTATTGTCTATGAAACGAGACAAATGAAGATGGCGCCCAAACTGGCATTGCGACAAGAAACAGCTAAAATAACACCCAGCACCCGCCTCAGGAGGGACTCTGAGGGACTCTTAGGGGAGCCTAAAAAAAAAAATTGGGGAAAAAGCGTACATGAATGGACACATAAGCGTTGAGTAGCCAGCAGCCAAATCGTACACAATAGGGCTTTTGTTATTACACCCCAGGAGCCCTGAAAAACCGAGAACAAGAGTAGCCCTCTCATGCACTGGACAGTATTCTAATTTTCAACAGATACTACTAATACCGGATAATGCGACACGGCAAGTGCCGGTCGCTAGCATTTCTCCCCATGTTGCTTACCTGGGACATGCGGTCCGTGAACGGTTTCTGTGGGGCGATAGGACGACACCCGTCCATCCAGTTGAGCAGGGCAAGGAGGCCCACGTGAAAGCGGGGACAGAATGTGGAGTGTTGATTAGGACGTATCACACGACCCGTGCACCGGGTACGTAGATGGCATCGTCCGTGCAACGGGCGCGAGAAAAAAGGGACCGTGAACCGCATGGAAGTCCGAGCAGAAGCCACAGCAAGCATCCGAGAAAGGTCAGCAGTGATGACCACGAGCAAGCACCGCCCAACAACAGTATCCACCAACATCTGCCAGGAACATGGAGCGGTGATGTGTGTCAGGTGTGCCCATGCATGCATGTTTCGCTGGCAAACCAAGGGCATTGGAAATTAGCACCGAGTGAATGCCCTCCACAGGCCAGCTCATAAGCATCCGCTACTCTTCTTCCGATTAAGCCTAATTACACCTGTCACTTTGCATGTTGCATTCATGGTTGTTCCTGGGCCCGAACGGACACTCCCCTTCTTGACCAAGTTTAGTCGATATTATCCAGTACAGGCCATCAAACACATACAAGCCTGCTCCTACGGTCGATTCTCTGATCACAAAAGTAGAGCACACTAGGGAACGAAACGGGCAGTGGAAAATCACCCAGGAGGCGAGCATCCAGGTCTGGCGCTGCGCTACCCACAAGCAGGCCGGTCTAGGATTGCTTTACTCACAAATCCTAAGCAATAGAGGAATTCAAATACCATCCATGGAAAGCAAGCTGGCAGGTTCAATCAAGGCTGCTGTGCCGGCAATCAGGCATTTCTAAGAATTTGGTTGCTCACAAAAACGAAGGGATGGCTTTACTCACAAAAACGAAGCAATACAGGAAGTGGAAGATCATCCAGGTGGTGAGCAGGCAGGTCTGCCACCAGCCGTCGGTGCCCGTCAGTGCACCGAAGAGCACGGCGAATAGGCAATCCTTGAAGATGACGATGAAGAAATATGAGGCACGCGCGTGGGCCGTGGTGAAGAACCAGCCGTTGCTGCGTGGGTGTGGGTTACCATGTAATGGGTGTGTAGGTAGCAGTGGATATATGGGTAATTGATGAAGCACAAGCCTCAAGAGAGGGGCCAAAGTAGCCTTGGGAAGGCGCGCGGCAATACCTATAGAAGGAAATGCAAATGAAGAGTTAAAACTAAACGATTTGCACACAAGAAGCCGCTAAGACAGCTACTTGCGGCGGCCATCGCGGCCATAAACGGTAACACGAGCCTATCCAACATGCTTAGGCTTGAATACGACTGCACACAGTTTCCTGGGAGTACTGATGTAGCCATGGTTGTGTAGGTGAGTGGTGGGTGCATTATAGGGAACAGTGGTGTATTATAGGCAGCCATGGGTGTGTAGCGGTACGTGCGGACAGCGCAACAAACAGATCCAACGAGATTGAAGCAGATGACGAAGTAAATACAGATGTAACCGATAGTTTAGGAAAACAAAGCATACCAGGCAATCAATGAACCACGTCTTTAGACCCCCAATCCGATCAAAACTCTAAAAAAACTATGCAGCGCAACCCGGCACAACGTCACCAGGCGACGACATCTTGAAAGTAATCAGCCCCCAAAGCAGGCGCACACACCAGTCTAGCAGGGTCTTGCCACCAAGCCCAGTAGTAGATAGCCACTATTCTTAATTACAGAAAAAGCTGTAATCGGCTTTTCATATAACATGGAGCCCACCCAAATAGAATAGCATGCCGGTTCAGCAGCATCTTGTCCACGACCGTAACTGATCAAGGTGGACAAATAACAACGCTTTTTGAACAAGACTAAGGCAGTTGGCGGCCCTGCAGGACAGCATCGTGTTGCCATGGACATGAGGACATGGGCCCGACAGAGAACAGGCAGTGATTCTAGAACACAGAGACAGTATAGGGCAACACGTGAAATAGGGTAACTAGTGAAATAGGGAAACCACCATAAATAGGGCAACTAGTGAAATAGGGCAATTAGTGAAATACATAGGCCAACCAACAGTAAATAGGGCAAGCCTTAAAAAATAACTAATAGCAAAAGCGCACTGTTCCCCCTTAAGTAAAAAACTAACAGCTAAGTAAACAACTAACAGCAAAAGCGTATGCCCCCCCCCTGAATAAACAACTACAGTAAAGCGTACCGGTCCAGCAGAATCCTGTCCCCCCCCCGGAGAATGCGTCGCCTCCACTTCCCAGTGTCCATCCGCACGAGCAGGTCGTCGTGGTGGGAATCTGGCAAAACATGCCGCCCGCTGCTGTACGGGCCCTGGGGCGACATCGCCTGGGATGCGCCCTGGCTCGCTGAGACCCCCGGTATTGCGAGACCTTGCAGCGGAGATGGCTTGGCCGATGGTGACGGATGCGATTCTCTGTCCGGCGGTAACTTTGGTTTGACCTTCTCCACTCTTAGAGCTTTACTCCCTGAACCATTAAAGCTGCCCCACGCCCCCATGACATCAACTATACGCCCCCCCTTGCTCCTCCCCTCGTCCATCCAGTGCCCGTCGTCAAAATGGCCACTGTCACTCATACTACTATCGTCATCATCGTCATCGCTATCCGCCTTGACCGTCTCTGCCGGCGTGGACTCCATCGGCGTGTCGGGCGCCTCTGTGGGCGAGTGTGAGACGGACACAGTGGGTACTGGCTGCCGCCTCCATCGGGTGGCGATGCTCCACAGGGCCAGCGAGCCACGCCATGGCGACACCTGGGCCCCTTGTTCTGCTTGCGAGGACTCGCGCTGTTCACGCAGCAGCTTCTTCTTGGCGCTGGTGGCTTCCTTGTGTGCACGTCCCAGCCTGGTGACCACCTTGCGGGGCCCCGAAAAATCCTCGAAGAGAAGCCTGAAGGTGCGGGGATGAAGGTGCGGGGATGAAGGTGGGTGAAGGTGCGTGAAGGTGGATGAAGGTGCATGAAGGTGCGTGAAGGTGGGTGAAGTTGGATGAAGGTGCATGAAGGTGCATGAAGGTGCGTGAAGGTGGGTGAAGTTGGATGAAGATGCATGAAGGTGCATGAAGGTGCGTGAAGGTGGGTGAAGGTGGGTGAAGGTGCATGAAGGTGCATGAAGGTGCGTGAAGGTGGGTGAAGTTGGATGAAGGTGCATGAAGGTGCATGAAGGTGCGTGAAGGTGGGTGAAGTTGGATGAAGGTGCATGAAGGTGCATGAAGGTGCGTGAAGGTGGGTGAAGTTGGATGAAGGTGCATGAAGGTGCATGAAGGTGCGTGAAGGTGGGTGAAGTTGGATGAAGATGCGGGGATGAAGGTGCATGAAGGGGTGCGAGGACATATAATAGTTATACTTGGCGAAAACTGAGTAGCAGCAAGCACAGCTCGTGCATGCCAGCTTGGTAACCACCTTATGCGGGCCTGAGGAAGTCCTCAGATTTGAGATTGTGTGCATTAATAGGCACATTAGTAGTTGTTGCGGGTAAGCATGACCTAATAGACAGCGATTACGTGCCTCAGATTGAGAAGTCCTCGCACGAGGGCCTGTGTGCATGGGAGTGCATGCGATGGCCATAACTGTTGTACTTACATACGGTAAATAGCGACTGTAGCCCACTGATATGTGGGGCGCCCCGTAAACAGAAGCCGCACTGCAAGCTGTACATCTGTAGCAAGCCTTGTTGGTCTAATTATTAAAAAATAAAAGGATTCGGGGACTCTAAATTACGAGGGCCTGTTGGATTGCAAGGTGCCTCTGCATGAAATGGAGTCGTCGCAGTCAATGAGATCAGAATACAAGAGCCCTACATAACAGCCGTGATCTACATACAACACATACGCGTCCATATTTTGTCACCCAATCCTCCTCTTCTAGCTCGCCCCCACAGTTGGTTAGAGGATAACAGCCTGAATAGGATGCATACGCACCCATATTTAGCCACCCAGTCCGGCTCCTCCAGCTCGCCCCGCGCCCACTCGCCCTCCCGCCTGCTGCCCACGATAACCGTTCGAAAACCGCCCAGCCCCTCCTTCACCTTGGCGGATGCAATAACCAGCATTGACCGCGCTGCGAGTGATTTCGCGCTCGTGGGGGCCCTGCCGTCCCCGACGGTGGCGGCCACCCCCCTCCCTGACTGCAGCTCTTCTGCGTATGGTGACACCCCGTCTTTGGAAATTTCCGCCATGTGGTGGTTGCCCAGACGAGACGCCTTGTGGCTCTCCGCCCCGGCTCCTGGCACGCGCTTTGCCGCCGCGCGTGCCAACTCCAAGTCGATCACTTGCCCGAGCGAGGAATGCTTCCCGCTGGCACCGGTGGGCGTGTCCACCAACGAGAGCGAACCAAACTCGCCCGAGGCGCCCACGTCCCCGTCCCTGGGGGCCTTGAAGATGACCCTCCCCTCGAACAGCCGTGTGGCGATGAACCACCCGGTGAAGCTAAGGAACCCGACCGGGAAGGTGAGGAGCGCAATCGACCCTGCGACAATAAGACCGGGGGACTTGGTGGTGACCGCGTACGCACCTGCGCGCGAGATGGCCGGGAGGGACAGCACGAGCAGGAGCAGCTCCAGGCGCGGGAATTCTAGCATCCGAGGCAGTGTCCGTCGCGGCAGCCACCAGTTCCACGCCTTGTGCGCCGCGTAGTGGATCACGCAGAGGGCCACGAACTGGACCCCCTGCCAGATGAACACGACCACGAAGTCACGCCAGCTGGTAAAGTCCGACAGCGACGAATTCAGGTTAGAGGAGACAAAGTCCTCGAGACCGCCGGATGACAGCATCGAGACGGAGGTCAGCTCCGCCAGGCTCATTTGGAGATCGTCCTTTAGCGACCCTCCAGTGCTGCTGTTCGACGTCATGTTGAACGTCCCATTTCCCGACAATGCCACGTTCCCTAGCAGGCGTCGCTGCCCAGGTGCCCCCCAGCGACCAGTCTCCGCTGTCCCGTTGCGCTCCAGCAGTTGTTGCCTCTGCAATCGCCTCCCCTGGCTGTTCTCGTCCGGCACTCGACGTAGGTCTGCCCCCGTTGCCACCTGGTGGTAGGTTCTTAGCCCGCCCCCGCCTGGCGATACCACCATCCCGTCCTTTACCCAATCCACGCCCTCGCTGCCCCCCAGTAACACGCGCGGATTATCGCCGATACCTACGAATACATGGTACGGTAAACTACCCCTACTATCCCATGAACCAGGCTGTCCTGTAGTGCTACCGTCTGGGTACATACTCTCATCTGGACCAGTGATGACACCCTTTTCCTCCCCCTCCAATTCCAGCAGCCTCCTGGAACCCCCGCGGTCCCCTTGGCTCGCCAGCAGCCGCCTGATCAAGTGGCCCGGGATCCGTGGGCCGACCGAATAAAACCCCCGCGACAGCAGCAACCTCCCCCGGAGCAGCCCCTCCCCACTCCCGAACCGTGAAGTGTTGAAGTAGGGGTTGTTATGGATGTTGCTAAGGGCATCACTGCTGGCGTTGGTGCTGGTCGAGTTCTGGCTGACCACCCCAAAAAACCAGTCGGAACCGAACTGGTAGTTGAGCCAGCGCATCTCGTGTGTGAGCTGGCGGACCGACGAGTCGAGCGGTGCGCCCAGACCGTTGAACTGCTGCAGGCCCTGCTAGGGGTGCGGGTGTGAGAAGCGCGAATGTGTGCAGGTTGTGGGACGAGAATGGAACGTGTGTGTGACGGATGTAAGTACATGGACAAAAGGACGTGTGCAGCTTTCCATAAGAGGCACCTTGCCGTGAGGAAGGATGGGGTCACCATCATGAGCCAAAGGATGTCGCTAGATGGTGCCACCATGCCAACATGGCATCTAATCGCGCTTAGCCAATCGGCTCAAGTACATCAGAGGAAACCAAAGCTCCAACCCTCTCCCTCCCTAAGGCTGGAGGCAGTCTTCATTAGGAGCACCCTTCTAAGGTTATACCGACGATGACAAACATGAAAAAGAAAAACGGCATCGAATCCTTTTGGTAACCAAACCTACGTTACAAATATATTGTGAAGGTACCCATATAATATAGTGTGAAGGTCACTGTGTCCCCATATAATATATGTAATACCAAATGTAATATAGTATATGTCTAACCATATAATATAGTGTGAAGGTCACTGTGTCCCCATATAATATGTGTAATACCAAATGTAATATAGTATATGTCTAACCATATAATATACTGTGAAGGTCACTGTGTTCCCATATAATACATGTAATACCAAATGTAATATAGTATATGTCTAACCATATAATATATTGTGAAGGTCACTGTGTTCCCATATAATATATGTAATACCAAATGTAATATAGTATATGTCTAACCATATAATATATTGTGAAGGTCACTGTGTCCCCATATAATATATGTAATACCAAATGTAATATAGTATATGTCTAACCATATAATATATTGTGAAGGTCACTGTGTTCCCATATAATATATGTAATACCAAATGTAATATAGTATATGTCTAACCATATAATATAGTGTGAAGGTCACTGTGTCCCCATATAATATATGTTAAGATCACTCAGCTCCCAAGAAGACCAGCATTTGATTGAATACAATAAGTGGAGCCCTGCCACAAATGCAGCAGTTAGCAGTGGCCTTAAGGTTTCTCAATCCGCACGCGGAAGCAAGAAGCCTCCAGGGTGGGAGGGAGGGGAAAGAAACAATTGCGGATCATTGCCTGCCTAGCTTGCTTAAGGCATGGCCCGCCGACACACAAGCTGACATCATCCTAAATTAATTAACACCGGCATGCGTCACACGCCGGCCTGAACAGTGCTGAAAACGCCACTACAAACAACGTGGCCACGCACCCCCAGGCTAGTGCGTTAACCGTACAGGTAGTTATACAAGGTTCCCAAGACTGACAAACATAAAACTCGCCCATCGACCCCTTGGGCCAGTCCGAATCCACTATACAATAATTAATCACGACTCACTAAAGAACCCAAATCAGCCAAAGATTCGTTAAGCAACCAGCCGACCCTACAGGTCCCCTCCTAACCTCAGCTGGTGCAACCAAACACGAATCTTTGCAACCAAGTCGTATAAAACCTACAATTAATTTTCTCGGACCGCTAATCAATAGCCACCGACCCTTATAAACAACCGGGTCATCCAAGGAAAATTCGGGCGAGCAGGAAACCCTTTGTACAGATCGAATTAGTCAGCCCATGTCGCAGACAGCCTTCCACATCCAGGCCAAGGCATGGCGGCCTTATCTTTCCCGCATGCGTTAATTAAACTATATTCAGAGAAAACCGATTAAGATCACTCAGCTCCCAAGAAGACCAGCATTTGATTGAATACAATAAGTGGAGCCCTGCCACAAATGCAGCAGTTAGCAGTGGCCTTAAGGTTTCTCAATCCGCACGCGGAAGCAAGAAGCCTCCACCCAATTACCCCCCCTGGCGCCAACCCCATTGCGCCGATTAAACTCATGACCACCGTGCGCGAAAGAGCGTGTCGCAACATCTTAAATGGCGACTCAGCCCGCGCTAGGCTATATTAACCCCCGCAGGGGCCCGCTGGTTACAATGCGACACAAGCCGGTGACCACCCCAAAAGCAAGCCCTCAAAAAGAGCCAGCATTTCGCCATTCCGGAACCGTCCAAAAAGGAAAGAGGTTTTACGACACCATAAGAGGTTGAGCCGCGCAGCAGGTGCTGAGACGAAAAGGAACGACAAAGGTCTGGCGTAGCCTCGCCTCCCTAAGACGCCCTCCCCAACTCGAGTCTCGCAATAGGGAAATTTCTAGCTTCGGAACGCAACTCTCGTGCGGCTCCTATTGTCCCCAACCACCCCCCCTCGGCAGGGGCAGCTGGACAACTGACCTGCCGCCGCAAAAAATAATTTATGAAAAAACAGGCCGTTGCTGACAGGAACCTGGTTCAGGACCTTTTGAGTCCAGGTCACTTCCCACGCACCATCGCAAGGTGGCAAGCCTGCGATGTGACACTAGAGCTGTTTTAGTAACTTATAAACAGCTCCGCCGAAGCTGGCCAAACCGCCGGAGTAGCGCCCCATCCTTCGCCCATGTCAAAAAGACCCGCAGCCGGGGAAAACGACATGGGGGTAAATTTAAATTTTCTTTCCGTTGCACGACCAACTATACTATGCTTGGTCGAACAACTTAGCGGTTGTGCCACCATCTGCCTCGGCTACAAGACAGATGCAACCCGCGCTAGAATGTGCAATTTTGCACAGGCGGCCATTGCCGCCATTGTGAAAGAAACAATTGCGGATCATTGCCTGCCTAGCTTGCTTAAGGCATGGCCCGCCGACACACAAGCTGACATCATCCTAAATTAATTAACACCGGCATGCGTCACACGCCGGCCTGAACAGTGCTGAAAACGCCACTACAAACAACGTGGCCACGCACCCCCAGGCTAGTGCGTTAACCGTACAGGTAGTTATACAAGGTTCCCAAGACTGACAAACATAAAACTCGCCCATCGACCCCTTGGGCCAGTCCGAATCCACTATACAATAATTAATCACGACTCACTAAAGAACCCAAATCAGCCAAAGATTCGTTAAGCAACCAGCCGACCCTACAGGTCCCCTCCTAACCTCAGCTGGTGCAACCAAACACGAATTTTTGCAACCAAGTCGTATAAAACCTACAATTAATTTTCTCGGACCGCTAATCAATAGCCACCGACCCTTATAAACAACCGGGTCATCCAAGGAAAATTCGGGCGAGCAGGAAACCCTTTGTACAGATCGAATTAGTCAGCCCATGTCGCAGACAGCCTTCCACATCCAGGCCAAGGCATGGCGGCCTTATCTTTCCCGCATGCGTTAATTAAACTATATTCAGAGAAAACCGATAATACCAAATGTAATATAGTATATGTCTAACCATATAATATACTGTGAAGGTCACTGTGTCCCCATATAATATATGTAATACCAAATGTAATATAGTATATGTCTAACCATATAATATACTGTGAAGGTCACTGTGTTCCCATATAATATATGTAATACCAAATGTAATATAGTATATGTCTAACCATATAATATAGTGTGAAGGTCACTGTGTTCCCATATAATATATGTAATACCAAATGTAATATAGTATATGTCTAACCATATAATATACTGTGAAGGTCACTGTGTCCCCATATAATATATGTAATACCAAATGTAATATAGTATATGTCTAACCATATAATATACTGTGAAGGTCACTGTGTCCCCATATAATATATGTAATACCAAATGTAATATAGTATATGTCTAACCATATAATATAGTGTGAAGGTCACTGTGTCCCCATATAATATATGTAATACCAAATGTAATATAGTATATGTCTAACCATATAATATATTGTGAAGGTCACTGTGTCCCCATATAATATATGTAATACCAAATGTAATATAGTATATGTCTAACCATATAATATACTGTGAAGGTCACTGTGTCCCCATATAATATATGTAATACCAAATGTAATATAGTATATGTCTAACCATATAATATAGTGTGAAGGTCACTGTGTCCCCATATAATATGTGTAATACCAAATGTAATATAGTATATGTCTAACCATATAATATATTGTGAAGGCCACTGTGTACCCAGCAAGGCCAAGGTCACACACAGGAGACAACACAACACCAACACAATAAGGTACGACTGGAGTAGAACTTCGTAGGCAATCAGAATTTACAAAAATATCCTAAAGGGCAACGGGAGAACCCCGGAAAAGGCTCACGCACCTGCAGGTGCCCCGCCAGGTACGTGAGGCCGGCCCCCGCCACGCCGGCCCCCGCCGTGGCCCCCACTGCTCCACCCCCAACGCTCGACCCAACCCCAGCGATCACCGCCGCCGCGCCCGCGGTCGCTGCCACCGCCGTGTTGGCGGTCATGGCGGCCGAGCTTACTGCGCTGCTTACCGTGTAATGCTGACACATGGCGATATTGGACGCCGTCGAGGGGTTTCCCAGCAGGTCACTCCCCGCGCCGGAGTTTACCGAGACCCGCACAAAGTGCTCTGTCAAGGGAGTGACCTGGAGAAGGTACATCCCTTGGCCCACGGATGTGAGAACTGTGGCGTTGTCGCCTGTGTCGTTACCGCCGGTGATGGCGATGCCGTCCAAGGTAAAGTTAAAGACGACCTCGGTGAACCGAATCTGGAACAGAAACGGGGACGTCGCTGCCTCGCTCCCTTGGAGGCTCCGCACGTCTGGGACAGGTGGGGTGCCGTCGAACATGAGCAAGAAAGGGTCGGCCGCCGCCGTCGCGCCAGATGGCGGCATCACATTGAGGTTCCCGGCAACGTCCCTGCACACACCGTAATTGACGACCACGCTGACCGCATCAGCGACGCTGCGGACCGGGGTGGGGTACAGCTGGAATGTGAACGCGATCGCTGAGGACCCGGACGTGGATGACGTATCCGTCGATGACAGCGACGGGTTCGCCACGTTGCTTCCCCCCATCGAATACAGCGAAGAAAAGTTGCGGATTTTCAGAGGGGTCATCGCCTGCATGGCCGAGACCACCCTGCTCGTGCACCCCCTGGTCGCCATCGGCTCCGAGAACCTCACCAGGAACGAGAGAGGCGCCTGGCTGGCAACGTATGCGACCTTCTCGGTCCCGTTCACCAAGACGGCCAGAAGGCTAACGTCCGTCGTGGAGATTTCCACAGCGTAGGGCGCGGAGGCGTCGATTTGGATGCTCACTCTCGTCGCCGACGCCAGGTTGCTGTTCCCGTAGTCGTCGATGCATAGGCCGGAAGGGACGCTCACCACGACCACCCCATCGCTGGTCGGCTGCACCCCTGTGAGGTATTTGCGCCCGCGCTCCATTTCGTAGGCAAGCCCGGGCCCTGGCAGGGATGCCTGGACCGCGGACGCGGAGCCGCCTAGGGCGACATGGACCCAGTCGGCGGACGGTGGGGAGGGGCACGCACTGTAGGGAAGCATGGGGTCGTCTGTGGGGCAGCTGCGGGGAAGGCATTCCTCAAAGCCGTCCGCCTCACTGAAGCTGAGCAAAAAGAACAGGACGTCCCAGGTAGTGCGCAGATAGTCCGCTTGTTTGCTTGCGCTGGTCCCGTTGCCACTGGGATCCGGAACCACTCTTTGCCACGTGGCATCCTCCTCGTCGTACGTGACTAGCGAGAGGGTCACGTTGGGCCGGGTGTCCCTCGTGGTCCACGACACGGACGTCTTGTTGGTGTTGCCCGAGGAGTCCATCGCCGTTATGGTGAGCAGGTGATCGCCGTGCGCTAGCAATTTGATCCAGAAGTTCACGCCAGGAGTGCAGCTCATCCCCGTCCCCATGGTGCTGTTAGCAATGATGCTTGCGCTCGTCCCTCGCCCCCCATTCCCTGTGGGGAGCACGAAATCAGACTTTGTGAGGGTCCGACCGTCCACCTGGCAGAGGTACGTGCACCCTGGGCACCCACCCACGGGGACCTCGGCCCCTACCTCCCGGTCGAGCACAAAGTCCAACAGGGAGAAACGGAACATGGCTATTAACCTGTTGTCCTGCGGGCGCGGGTAGGCGTGGAAGGTGACGGTCGGCGGTGTCTCGTCGCGGGCAAGTGGCGGTGGTGGAGGGCTCGAGGAACGAGGGGCCACGCGGGGCGGTGGTGGCGATGGCGGTGGTGGTGATGGTGGGGGTGGGGGTGGTGGGTTGGACGCAGGCGGGGGCGACACTGAGGGGAGTGGCGGGTTGGGTGCGTGGGGAGGAGGGGATACGGAGGGGGAGGGGGGCAATGTCGGGGCTGCGGGAAGCCCCGGAGGTGGCAGAGAAGGGGGTGGAGGTGAAGTTCGCGGTGGAGGAGGGAATTGAGGCGGGCTGGGTGGGGGTGGACTTGGGGGTGGCGGGATGGGTGGGGGTGGACTTGGGGGTGGTGGCGGGGTGGGGGGCGGCGGTGGGCTTGAGGGCGGCGTGGTGGATGCGGGTGGTGATGAGCTTGGAGACAGCAGAGGCGACGACAGTGGGGGCGGCGGGGAAGGGCAGAATGGGCCGATTCCCGTCCCGGTGGTGTTGAGGGATGGCAGGCTTAGGAGAAATGTGGGGAGGGTCCCGCACAGGCGCGCGTTGCCATCTATGCGGAAGCTGACGAGCGAGCGCGGCCCGTCGATGTTGGGTAAGGGCCCCTCCAGGAGGCAGTTCTCCGCCGTAAATACTGCGAGGGCGAGAATAGATAGAATAGATAGATAAGCGCACCACATTGTAATACTACTATGAGCATTACTCCAGGCTCGTTACACACATGCTGGAGAATGAAACTTATATTTGTACAGCAGTGAAATACACTTCTTTCTCCAATCTCCGCCGTAACCGCTGCGAGGGCCGGCAAATAACCATCTGGATGAACGTCATTCCAGGATCCTTACAATAATGCTGCTAAAAGTAAAGGCTGCGCACACCAGCGTACTTGTAAGCAGCAAACAGAAAACCACGGGGCTCAGAGGGCCCAGGCGACTGGACACAAGCAAATCTTGGTCACAGGAGGCAAGACAACATAAGCAAAACAGTGGAATACTAAGTTCACCTTTGCGATTAGTAAGGATTAGTATAAACGCGCACACAAGCACAGCAGACAGCGCAAACCGGGAAGGCAGCATTAAACACCTGCTTGCAAAGAGGTGCACTACACTTAGTGAGATTCATCGAAGCTCCAGTATACACCAACGGAAGAGATCAACACAGGCCAACGCACATGCAATGTTCACTGAGGTGCACTACACTTAGTGAGATTTATCGAAGCTCCAGTATACACCAACGGAAGAGATCAACACAGGCCAACGCACATGCAATGTTCACTGCCACCATTCGGTACGCACCCACAAGGAGCCGCCACCCACGAACGTCACTACTGCAGGAAGGTCCCGCACCCACCTTCCAGGGACGGCTGCACGAGCTCCGCAGGGATGGACCCCGAGACCAGCGTCCGCTCCATCCCGAACATGGTCAGGTGGGTCATGTTCTGGAATGCCACCGCCGGCAGCGTCCCAGAGATGTTCTGCTGGCCCACCTGCAGCTCCAGCAGCCAGGGAGCCAACTTCATGAGCGATTCGGGCAGGACGCCGCTGATGCGGTTGCCCGAGAGGGATAGGAACCTGCAGAGGAAGGGGGGAGAGGGTGGAAGAGGCAAGAAAAGGCAATGATAAAGCATACCGTTTACAGTTATAACTGTTTATAGTTATACTGTTGATGTATCAATGGAACGAGAAATCATATACGCTACCACCGCCATCAGTAGTGTACCGTCATCAGTGCCGTCGTGGACCAATACAAACTGGTTGCCCCAGAGAAAGGGAGACATTTGCAAAGGAAGGGGGAAGGGTGGGGCCCAACCACACATTTGGAGCTCTTTGCTAGCAGGGACGGGTAGACACCATGGTAGCGCCAAGCAGGGCGAAGGCGGCACTTGCGGGTGGCAGGCACGGGCATGATAGTAATATTAGGGATATTATTCATGATAGTAGGCATGTTAGAGGCCGCCATGGTTGAGGCCCAGCGCAAGAGAGACTGGGGCGATCATGGCGTAAAAGAAACACTCTTTGTTAGCAGAGGGTGCATGAGCTGTATTTAAGTGGCGCCAAGCCAGGCAGTAGGGGGAGTGCCGGGGAGCGGGGAAAAGGGCTAAGCATGTTGTTGAAACAACAGCAAGAGCCTGTCATTAAAAGATGTCAAAACAGTGATGGCTGCAACAGCTCTTACTGTCAGCCAGAGAGAGAGAGAGAGAGAGAGAGAGAGAGAGAGAGAGAGAGAGAGAGAGAGAGAGAGAGAGAGAGAGAGAGAGAGAGAGAGAGAGAGAGAGATGTAGAGCGCAGGCAAAATCATGAGGGAGGACATCGGGCAATTAAAATTGTCATCAAAACGAACAGTGACGGTAACGCTAACAATTGCTGTAAATAGGAGAGAAAAGAACCTGGCTATGGGCAAGCACCAAGGAGAGCCTCCCCCTAGGCTCGCAGGATGGGGACTCCCAATCGAAAGCTCTTAGTTAGCAAACTGAGGAAGATGTCTTCTTGGGTGCGGGGGCAGAAGAATAGTTCTGAGAAACCCTAGTTTAGAATAGTAGAAGGGGGCACTGTGTCAGCAGGAGAGAGAGCAGGGTGCAGTCGGACAGGGGCCAGAGTGTGGCAAAAGGCATGATTGCTCAATGGTAGGCCACAGCTGACGTTCTGTGTCGTGAACACCCCATGCGATGGGGTGACACGACCCCTGCAAAGGGGTGATCCTTCCATTTGCGTTGCCATGCTACAGTGACCAATCATGATGCGCCCACTTGGTAACGTCTCTGATGTGGTACGGGCCCAAGCACGGTTGTGATGCTACCGCGATCTTACAGTGATGTCACAGTGATGTTACAGTGACCAATCATGATGCGCCCACTTGGTAACGTCTCTGATGTGGTACGGGCCCAAGCACGGTTGTGATGCTACCGCGATCTTACAGTGATGTCACAGTGATGTTACAGTGATCCATCACAGAGCGCCCACTATGTAACAATGTCTCTGCTGTGGTAGGAATCAAGCATGGCTGTCACATGATGCGCCCACTGAGTAACGTCTCCGACATGGTAAGGGCCCAAGACCGGTTGTCACGTTGCTGCTATCAATTACAATAGCCCCCACTGCGACATTTTTTATCGTGAAGACATCCGCAAGCACCCTCGCAAGCGCGCACACACGGACTGCCAATTGTCAACCCCAACTGCCAGAGCATTCTTGCTGTTCATCTCAAGCAAGCGCACAATGCGCACTCAAACCAAGCACATATGCACAGCTAAACCAAGCACATACGCCCAACTAAACCAAGCACACGCGCACACGCACAACTTCCTCAGAGTTGCACACTGTCCCTGCTGATCACGTCCCTGTTTCCGCGCCAGATGGCATCTCCATTCCAAAATTAGCCCAAGCCCCCTATACTTATCTCAGCTGTCATTCTGGTGGTACCCCCCCCCCCCCCATGGTAGGGCCCCCATTATCATTCTGTTTGTCTCATTACAATGTTACACCCACCCACCCCCACCCCCACCCCTGATGGGCCCCCAATTGTAAAGCTACTTGCCTTATGAGAGAGTCAAGCCAGTTAGAAATCGTCGGAAGATCAAGGTATTTAGAGGCTCTAAACCTTTGCCCGGAGGCATAAGGCTCCGACGGTTTCTAACTAAGCCACAGCCATACAAGAAGTAACACTTTTTTCTCACACCCCATGTGCACTTCTTGAAGGGGGCGGCACCATATTCTCGGTGTCGCCTTTACAGTGCTTTCAAATACATGCATCCTTCAATGCTGTAATTAAAAGATATCTATCACGCATCATAAAAGACACCTACCACGCATCCATGTAGTAGATTACCCACGCGCACTCACTTGAGAGGCGGCACCGAGTCACCCAGCAGGGTCTCCAGGTAGCCCGACAACTTGTTGTTGGACAAATCCAGCTGCCAGAGGACTGACTCTGTTCCCCAGAGGTGCTGCAGTGCGCCCGAGATCTGGTTTGAGTTCAGCAGGACTTTTTCCAGAGACGCAAGAATCGCCAGGACCAGGGGCAGCGTTCTGCGCGGGGGCAATTAAACATGGGTGTTATGAGGACAACGAATAGGCTGCGATTCTGTGCCAAACGCTCCCGATTGGGTGTGAATTACTTCGTGGTGACACAGGCAGCAGGACACCACCTGCGTCCCACAATATGTGACTACGAAACATAAATGTGAAGCAACATGTGACTACGAAACATAAATGTGAAGCAACATGTGACTACGAAACATAAATGTGAAGCAACATGTGACTACGAAACATAAATGTGAAACATCATGTGACTACGAAACATAAATGTGAAGCAACATGTGACTACGAAATATAAATGTGAAGCAACATGTGACTACGAAACATAAATGTGAAACAACATGAAACTACGAAACATAGATGTGAAGCAACATGTGACTACGAAACATAAATGTGAAGCAACATGTGACTACGAAACATAAATGTGAAGCAACATGTGACTACGAAACATAAATGTGAAACAACATGTGACTACGAAACATAGATGTGAAGCAACATGTGACTACGAAACATAAATGTGAAGCAACATGTGACTAAGAAACGCGAATCTAAGGTGAGCACACACTCAAGCAGCTATGACATGCGGGTCTAGAGTTCAACACGCATCCAAACACCTACACATGGCCACTACTACCTGTCAAGAATTTCACACGCACCCAGACAGCTATAATGTTCAGAGTTGCCCAGCCACCCATGTCCACGGACAGCTACACATGGCCGTAGCATAAAGCATGCGCCCACAGGGGTCATAGCCATGACATGCGAGTCTACAAAAAGAAACCGCACCCACGAAGCCACCACTGTATGACTATAGCTAGACACGCCCCCATGCGGCCACCACCTGTGCCTTGTGTGGACACTCGCACCCACATAGCCACCACTGTACCTCTATAGCTAGACACACGCACCCACGCGGCCACCGCCGGTAGCTTGTGCAGCAAGACAAACACCCACCCACCCACGCGGCCACCACTGGTGCCTGTAGCTCGACACCCACCTGGACAGCTACCATGTCTACGACTCAACACGCACCCGGAAAGCCGCGCGCCCGAGATGGAGAGGAACGTCAGCTTGGACAGGTTGCTCAGGGCGGGGGGAAGCGTCCCTGAGATGCCCACGATCTCTGTCCCACGATTGGCGTCCAGCTGCAACGTCCTCAGCTCAAGGCAGCTGGCCAGCTCCGGTGGGAGCGTGCCTGGTTGGCCGCGGTGGCCGATACACAAGACGCCAGTAAACACAATGAACAAACGGCTATAGATAAGCACGGCACAAAAAAACACGATGGCAGCATCCCTGGTTGGTTGCAGTGACGAATATATTCAAGATGAAAATGAACGCGGCGAGCAGCGACCAACAGGCACCAAAAAGTAGGTGACGGAAGCAAGCAGCCAGCTTCTACGGCAGTGTCTCTGTTCAAGTGCTGCCAGCAATGACAGGTAAGCAGCAAGCACAATAAAGGAGACTCCGACATGGGTCGAAGGAGGCCCCCCTGCTTCAAGAATAAGAGTAGCCTCCCCCACTTCTTGGTCTAGAAGCAGGCAAGCAAGTCAGTCGAGCGAGTCAGACAAGTGAGTCAGACAAGTGAGTCAGACAAGTGAGTCAGACAAGTGAGTCAGACAAGTGAGGCAGACAAGTGAGGCAGACAAGTGAGGCAGACCAACCAGGGGCTATTTGTCCTGATGTCGGCATCCTTGGTTGCACACTAAACGAGATGGTGATGGTGACACCCCCTCCCATGTAGCACATGTGGGGATGTCGTGGATAGAGTGACAATGGCATCCCTGGTTTGCGATGAGAACCAAGCCAGGCGACAAACCGCAGCTGATGACGATCGTGGAACGCAGGCAGGCAAACAAGAACGGCATCATTTTGCTCTCCTCCCCTCCCCTCCCCTCCCCTCCCCTCCTCCCCTCCCCTCCCCTCCCCTCCCCTCCCCTCCCCTCCCCTCCCCTCCCCTCCCCTCCCCTCCCCTCCCTCCCCTCCCCTCCCCTCCCCTCCCCTCCCCTCTCCCCTCCTTCCTCTCCTCCTCCCTTCACCTATGTGTGCTAGTAGTATACTACTATACACTATACTAGTATGAGAGGCCTAGAGCGTGTGCGAGCATTATACCCGTGATCTTGGTGTTGGGGGCCTCCAACACACGCAGCGCTGCCAGGTTGCCGAAGCATGGGGGGATGACCCCTGACATGGCGGTGACCGACGCCAGCGATAGCGTCACCAGCTGGCCCAGGCTGCAGATCCCGGAGGAGAGGGTCCCTGTGGGTGATGGGGAGGAGGGAAGACCGCGGGGGAGGCAGGTGACGTGGTGCCTAGGAGTGGTGCATACTAACGTGTGCGGCTGCATGCACAGGGGATGAGGGGTGAGGCATAGACCCTTGAGTAGTATCCACAATACTATTCAAAGGTTTCTGCGAATTCTTTCAGCTAACTGATGAGGGGCGGGGCCTTATTCAAGGGTTTATGCCTGGAATTCTCTCAGCTAACTGATGAGGGGTGGGGCCTAGACGCCTATGGGATGAGGAGCTTGAACCTGCGATGCTTGACTTGTTTGGGACGCTTGCGTCTAAGGACGAAGACTCGGGTGAATTTGTTAGGTAGTTTATCTCAGAGATTTGGGGTTTGCCATAGCCGTCAAAGTACCCAGTGGCTACCACCTCCTACCTGGTTGGCCGGTAGGTATGGCCATGCCTTAAGGAGCAGAAACGGACCAATACTGAGGCAGTGTGTCTACTGGCTCAGCTATGGCCTGGCCTTGTAGAGCAGGAAACAACCCCTTGTTGGCGAGATGCATTTATACTTGTTTAGTAGTGGCGGTCATCAGGTTACTCTTGGTCACGGACTCACAATGCATGCTGGGATCCGACCATTGGTGGTTCCTTTGCGAGGCTATATGTAATGCCTGTACAGTGACCTGTTACGCAGTTACAACTGGGTAGAGTCTATGTACGCGAGACATGTCTTGTGTTATTCTCTGCGGC
Source organism: Mesostigma viride (assembly GCA_009746045.1). NCBI lineage: Eukaryota > Viridiplantae > Streptophyta > Mesostigmatophyceae > Mesostigmatales > Mesostigmataceae > Mesostigma > Mesostigma viride. The sequence goes on along the minus strand of RPFO01000104.1, from coordinate 4,726,875 downwards.
CATGTTTAATAAGCCGTTAGCTGGCATCCATCAACTGCGGGGTACTAGTTAACAGGTAAATCAATTTATTAGATGGGCCAGGCAATGGGGTATGGCCTGGCCCAAAGCCGATCGTCCGCGGCCCATCCCCATCCCCATCCCTCCTTGGGCCGTGGGGCCACTATAAATAAAGTTAAGTCCCTTGACATCGACATTCAAACGATGCACCTCGCGCCACTAGGACTTTTCGGGCTGGGACATAATACGCGGGCCCCTGCTGATGCGCGTCGCGGCATTGAAAAAAATAAAAAATAAATTATAACATGCCTCCGTTGGGAGGACATGTAGCACTAACTCCATGGACAGGTGGGGGTCGATGGAGCCGCGAGAAACTACCAACAAAATCCTAGCTAAACAAATCTACCCTACGCCCCATCCGGGGGGGCTTGCCAACAGGTTCAGGCTCATGGGCCTGGACAATGGGCGTCGCGGCATAACCACCACCTACACTTGGAGCGCAAGAGCAAGAACACAAACAAGAACAAGTATCTACGTTGGCATGCCCACCATGATTAATCGCCCGACAAGAAGCATGTGTTGGCCAGCCACATCATTTACACCCACCCGACAGGTTATAGATAGTTGTTGGCCAGCCACAATTTTCGAACCCACCCGACAGTTTATTGTTGTTGGCCAGCGATATCTCTCTCAGCCCCATCATCGCGCCATACGAGAATGGCAGTGTTCCCGACAGCTGGGTCTGGGACAGGTGCAGGGTGGTCAGCTGGGACATCTGATACCAGTAATCTGGCAGGGTGCCGCTGATGGGGTTGTTATTGAGCGAGCTGCGAGGAAACGACGAAAGGAAGCATTTTGCATGGCAAGAAAACTGGTGGCATCTCTCTGTCAAAAAGTGACATCGCCACTGCCAGGCCAAATGTGCGTCTGGGAAGAAGTTATCAGGGTTTCTTGGTAAAATCTATGTCCATAAAGGTACCATCGTATGAGGACAGAAGGAGAAAATCCCATTATATACATGTATGAGTGCATCCTATTAAAAATAAGGTTGCATTCCTAGCATGGCCCTTCCGCGCTAGGGAAAGCTTACCGTGCATGACCTGCCAGAGATGGTTTTAATGAAACATTGTTATAATGAAACATTGTGACCTGCCAGAGTACGGACGCGAGAGCCCTCTCACAGCCCTCAGGAATCAGCATAGCCCCTGGAAGATATAGTGACACGGTGACCTGGACAGACACTAGGCTAGACTCTGGGGAGAGAAGCAGCTTGACAGCAGAATAGCAGGCCGAAGGCGGAGCACTTCAAATGCTGATACTCACCAAGTCAGCGGAACACTCATCGGGTCAGATAGAAAACTTTTCATGTATGCTGTCCCTACTCTCCGGTCCAGCATGCCAGACTGACAAAGATCTACTACTTCAACCTTACTCACAGGGTCAGCGGGCCAACGTTGAAAAACGCTGCTATCTATTTTAGACACACTCACAGGGCCAGCGGGCCAGCGTGGAAAAGAGCTGCTATTTGAGATATACGCACAGGGTCAGCAGGCTGCTCAGTTGGTTGGCGCTGACCGGCAACATGCCCGAGAGGAAGTTGTTGCTCAGGTCTCTGGTGGAAGGCACACAACAGGGGGATGGGAGCACAAGAGGCATGCCAGCGACAAGTTAGTAATTATACACGTAACTTGTCAAGTGTGTGCACAAGTTAGTAATTGTACACGTAACTTGTCAAGTGTGTGCACAAGTTAGTAATTATACACGTAACTTGTCAAGCGTGTGCACAAGTTAGTAATTATACACGTAACTTGTCAAGTGTGTGCACAAGTTAGTAATTATACACGTAACTTGTCAAGCGTGTGCATGCATTCACGAGCATGCCCCAGGGGAAGGGGAGCGCAAGAGCCACACCAACGAGCGTGCATGAGTGAGTGAGTGAGTGAGTGAGTGAGTGAGTGAGTGAGTGAGTGAGTGAGTGAGTGAGTGAGTGAGTGAGTGAGTGAGTGAGTGAGTGAGTGAGTGAGTGAGTGAGTGAGTGAGTGAGTGAGTGAGTGAGTGAGTGAGTGAGTGAGTGAGTGAGTGAGTGAGTGAGTGAGTGAGTGGTTGTGTGGTTGTGTGTGTGTGGTTTGTGTGGCTGTGTGTGTGTGTGTGCGCGCGTGTGTGTGTGTGTGTGTGTGTGTGTGTGGTGTGTGTGTGTGTGTGTGTGTGTGTGTGTGAGTGAATGAATAAGTAAGCAAGTACGTAAGAAAATGAATAAATAAATAAATAAGAAAGCAAGTGTGTGAGCATACACTACATGCATGTCGCGGAGTACCTTTATGCCCATGCTTGCATACCCATGCTTGCATACCCATGCTTGGATACCCATGCTTGCATACCCATGCTTGCATACCCATGCTTGCATACCCATGCTTGCATACCCATGCTTGCATACCCATGCTTGCATGCCCATGCTTGCATGCCCATGCTTGCATACCCATGCTTGCATACCCATGCTTGCATACCCATGCTTGCATACCCATGCTTGGATACCCATGCTTGCATACCCATGCTTGGATACCCATGCTTGCATACCCATGCTTGCATGCCCATGCTTGCATACCCATGCTTGCATACCCATGCTTGCATGCCCATGCTTGCATACCCATGCTTGCATACCCATGCTTGCATACCCATGCTTGCATACCCATGCTTGCATACCCATGCTTGGATACGCATGCTTGGATACCCATGCTCGCCAAACTCCACTCTTTTCGTAAATTAAGGAAAAACTAAACATTGGACCATTGCCCACGGTCCGTTTATGCGTAGTATACATGGAAGGCCCCATGGTGGATAATGTCAAATACAAGGTCATTCACATACAGACTGTCACCTGAACAGCAGACAATCGCCAGTAACTAAAGAAACTACTCACAAACACACAAAAGGAAGGAGGCAAGGGGGGGGGGTGGAAGACATGCAATGAAGCAGAATCAAAATGCACAGGAAGACGCTGGCATGCATCACAGGAAGATGCTGGCATGCGTGGAGTCCAAGAGACTACACACCACATCCCCGACACGGTGGTAAAATACAAAAGCGAGAAAGCGAACAAATCTTGTCATGTAATCCCCCCTCACATGCTGGTAAGATACGAGAGCGAGTAGAGGTGCTCCGAAATATGACCCGACAGCGACTTGCCCGCCAGGTTCCTGAGGAGGGGGGCGAGGCAAGTTTATAATAGGAATAGATGGGATGAGACGCATGCACAATTAAGGTTCAGCGCTTCGCCACCAGGTTCTCGAGGAGCTGGGCGAGGTATTTTAAAACACGAAAAATCAAACTAGAGAGGGAACAAAAAACACTTACAAGGTTCAGCAATGTGCCCGTCAGTTTGCTGAGCGGGGCCATAACTATTTTTCGTGTCAGGCGCTAGGTGGGGACGAATTGCTCTCACTAATAAACTTATGCATGGCATATGTGGGGTTGTGCGAACCTTTGGGACCTTGGAGAGGGCACCGGGGTGGGTTTGGGTGACTTTGAGTGAAATCTCTTGGGATGAGGATGGAGCCAGGTGGAACCAGGGGGCGCCGGGAAGCACATCCAGGGGGGGGGGGGGGGGATGGTATACCGCAGCGCTTGGATCCGAAGGCACTTGGCGGCTGATAACCATGTCTGCTTTGCTTTGTTTGTTCAGATTACAAGGCGCGCGTGCTAAAGAAGCCAAAGGCAGCGATTGTGCCATTTTCAGTTGTGACAGGTGTCAGCAGAATGTGGACAGCAGGAAGCTCTCGGCAGAAACCAGGGAGCTATAGAGTCCTGGAATTTCATTATGGGATTGCACAAGAGAAGACAAAAACAGACACAATAGCCATGGCGCACTGGACAGAGCGGCATTGGCTTAGTAAACCCTAAATGCTAAACCCCTGCAAAAGTTGACCCTTGAAATCATTATTCCACAAACTTTCCATTTTTGCTGCAACCATCTACAACCAATGAAAGCCAGGTGATCCTTGTTCAAAGCACCTGTGTGTGGACCTGTAAACAAGAGGAACGAGAGGGACATTTTACATTCTGAGAGGATCAGCCAGCAATGCAGGGACAAAGATTGCCAGGCAAGACACGGCTGTCACCTGTTAGAAATGCACCAGGCTGTCCCCCTCCCACCAATGTCACTTACTGGTTATTGGTGGATGCAAGTGGCATCCTCCCATTCGCAGAGGCTGCCTGGCTGGCATGTTAGCTGTATCGTAAAACCAGGCTATTTTCCTCACACGGACATTCCGAGGTTGATGCACGTGCCGCCCCCCCCCCCCACGAATAACAGCAGCATGTGTGCGCACACCCCTAGCCCTACCAAGCACCAGCAACAATGGCACACACCCACCCCCCCTACCCGCACAGGCGCACACCTGCAACAGCGGCAAGCATCTGTCCCCGCTGTCTACTGCCCAGCACCAGCACCAGCAACAAGCATCCGTGCCCGCTGTCTACTGCCCAGCACCATGCAGCACCAGCAACAAGCATCCGTCCCCGCTGTCTACTGCCCAGCACTAGCACCAGCAACAAGCATCCGTCCCCGCTGTCTACTGCCCAGCACCATGCAGCACCAGCAACAAGCATCCGTCCCCGCTGTCTACTGCCCAGCACCAGCACCAGCAACAAGCATCCGTGCCTGCTGTCTACTGCCCAGCACCAACACCAGCAACAAGCATCCGTCCCGCCAACTCTACTGCCCAGCGCCATCCTACTAACATGGACGTCACGTATCGGTTGACGCCTCACTTACACGGAACCCAAAGTTCGGTTGTTGCCCTCCATAACTTACATGGACGTCACATAATTGGTTGACGCCCACCTACACGGACGTCACGTATTGGTGTACTTACACGGACGTCACCTATTGATTGGCGCCTACTTACAAGGACGTCACGTATTGGTTGGTGCATGAGACCCCCTCATAGGAGCACTGTGAAAACATGTTCGACTGGTTCCAGGAGGGCAGCGCTGCGTCAGAGTTGACGATGCCCATCTTGAGGTTCAAGAGGTGGTTGTTCTCCGTCGCTGTGTGTGTGCAGGAAGGCGGAATGAACAATAAAGAAAACGACGGCCACACACATCGAACAAACCGAGGAGGGGCATTTCAGCAACCCACGCCGCGCTGCCAGACATTTTGAGGCCACGGCGCGGTGACAGAAATGGTGCCTCGAAGAAACGTGCGGCGCCGGAAGCGTCTTGCAGCCACGCACAATGCAGAGGGAAACAGACCAATCCTTGTTGGCTTCAGCTGGCACCAAACGACGTGCGACCGCAGCCACTAATACGTTGTAACAGCGGGCAACAAAACAAATTATGACAGCAGCCACTCTGTAGTTTTGCGACAGCGTGGCAAAGCTGCCACCAAGGCGCGGTGGCGAGGGGGAGAGAAGCGTAACCACGCGAGTTAATAGATAGATAGGTTGATCGACGTAACGACGAGAGTTATGGGTTGACAAACAAAGGGATAGACAAAAGGAGGGAAGCGTAACCACAAGAGATATGGGTTGATAGACAAAAAGATTGTTGAAGTGGTTGATACTCACCACCATTGGTGAGTTGGGAACCATGAGAGTAGTTGGTTGCCAAACCACGAGAGTTATTATGGATGGATAGTCCTTGAGATTGGGTGACCATGTGGTTGGCTAACAGGCCACGGGACTAATTGGTTTGTAGACCACAATTCCGGTTGGCTAACAGACCACTGAACTCATTGGTTCATTGGCCACGAGGTTATAATGAACTAACCAAGAGATTTACGAACTGCTAAAACACAAGAGCAAGGATACTGATCGTTCATCAGCCGCAACAGAAACGGCCAGTGGGATTGACCAGTCAACAGACATATGGACCACAAGAGTCGCCACTGTCGCCCGCCCACCCCCTCCATGCACGCCAGGTAGAACACGTACAGGCAACGCACCTATGGCGCCGAGGCACGGATCAGAGGAGCCCGTCCACTCTCTCCAGGGGCCGCAGGCAAGAAGGGGGGGGGGGGGACAAGGTGGAGGCCGGGGGCGGGGACAAGGACAGGGCCGGGGCTGGAGACGGGGACGGGGGCGGGGGCGGTGACGGTGACAGAGATGGGTAAGGCGGGATCTGCAGGAGCGAGCGTCCTCTATGCGAGGTGTCCCCAGGGATGGGCGCAGGGGGATCGTCTGGGTCCAAGAAGCCGTCAGTTCCTGCTCCTGTAGCGGCATCCTCGGGGATGCCCTGGTGGGGCCAAGAAGACACGGTGAAGTATACAGGTAGGCAAGGGCGTGGTGCATGTGTGAGGACATGCGTGAATACGGCACCATCCGCACCGCAACGCTGGCATTTGTCACAATGTTCACAACGCTGGTGAGGAGTGGTGGATGGAGGACGGCACAGCCCTGACGGCATGACCCGACCACCAGGCATCTACAACAGCGACCTTGTCGGATTGATCACAACGGTGGCGAGGAGTCCTGCATGAAGACTACGAGAACGTGGCAGGGGTGGCAAGGAGAGACCTACCTCCGCCGAGGTGTCACAATTACATGGAGGTCAGGTTATACAAATCCGAAAAATTGACTAGTTGACGGTGTGCTTTGAAATTTTAATGAGCTGATCAGGTGCCCACGGAAAAAGAACTGCAATTTCCCAGGTAATGGCATAGGAAAAGTCATCCCATCCCACCGCAGGAACAGTCTCTCGGCACAGTTACTGTCTCGCACCATTGGCATTGTATCCATACCAGCATGGAAAGGGGCGAATCGCGCAATGGTAGGGGCAAGGTCACAGGACACCGCAGAATGATGGTGAGCACGAGGGTGAGAGCGACAGCGGGGTGCAGGTGCGGGGTAGGCATGGACCAGCAGGCCACGTAGACAAGCGTACGACGTTGCAAGGTCATTAGAATGGCCATGTGATGGGCGTGGGATGCCTGCCCTGACTCATCTAGGCTAGATGACGTCTAGCCCCACGCCATGAGCTCCTCTTAACCCCTAAATGGTCTTGCTGCCGATTTTCCGCCAAAAATCGAGTTCCAGCCGATGCATCGGCCCCTTCTCGGGGGACCAGATGCCGCGAAATCTATTGAGAATTAGGAAAAGTTTAGCTGAGAAGATCGAAAGTTTATAAAATTCTTCACAGCATGGTACTAGGGTTTGCATACTTTTGACAAAGTTATAGAGGTGTTCTGGCCGGTCAAAGTACAAGGGGTCAGGGTACTTTTTCACGTACAACGTGCATTCCGGAAAACGACGACCTGGCCATGGCGGCTTGCGCCCACGCATGGCATTTACGTTTGCGTTCGAATTTTCTGGCCAAACTTAGGATATTGATTTTAAACGTCCTAAAGATGATACAGGCCAATTTTTGGTTCGCGGGAATGCCATTTGATAGGTGTCGGCAGCGTTCTTGCTGGAAAAAACTGCGATCAGGCCGGACGATAGAAACGTTGACAGCAATACCTTTCCGGCGTATTTTAAAGGATATATTGGTTTCTTTGTACTTTTTATGATACATAGTAGTCGTAAACGTGCAAGGGTGGCCAGAAATCGCCGAATCCAGCGACCATGCTGCACAACTTTGGTGTGCCGAAATGCGCCATTTTGCGGCCACCGCCTGGGCCAAGTTAACGCCATCCATGCCTGGTAAAGCTTAAGCATCGTTTTCCTATCGATGTTTGACGTTTATATATACGTTCTAGCTTGTGTAGCACATTCTTTTTGCACTATTCATGCTCTTTCTTGACCCTGGCCTGGCCCCTTTCTAAAACACCCTTCTTAGATGCTTCCCTCAGTCAGTTGACCTGCCACAGGGTGATGGTGATAAGTTTTAGAGGCTGTATGGGTTTGAATACCTCCATATATGTTTGTTATACATTTCCCATACACATATTGCATGAGTGTGAGGCAGTTGGCTGGTCTCTGTGGCATCATCAAGCACGTAACCGGTGAGTAAAAGCTTCCCATTGACAGCATGTGCCACCAGGTGTGCTGGCCATCACCTGGCAAGCTATAGCAGCTTAGGCCTAGTTTATCCTTGCTAGGGCAGGCTGAAATAGGCTCAACACCACTAGTTTGTTGGTGGCTGCCTCCTAGAATGCATGCCTTGCGTAGGGTGTCCGTACCACGTTACCTACGTGCATGGACAAGGTGGCACCTGCACATAGGTGCCATGTAAGGGCAGTGTGATGATGCAGTTATGTTTCCCCATCATTGTGGAAGGGAAATGTATTGTTTGGCATGGTTGGTGGCCATATTAGGAGGTAGTATGCCCACCCCTACTCCCTTGGTTGCTTTTTACCAACGGTACCCCTATGGGCTGTACTGGGTGTAACTGCTGGTATACCCACCCAAATTATGACCCCAATAGCTCAAACTGTTCAGCAACTAATTGTTTATCATCCCTGAAGTGGTAGGTGCCTAGGTCTTATAACATAATTCAAAATGCACATTCTACCAAAAATGAAAACGCGCGTCTTGACCCCCCTGACTTTGACGGCAGTTAAACATGGCCTACCCTGCATATATGTGAGGTTGTGATATACCAACCCGAAGGGCAACTCATGGACATGCTTGGCCCCCAAGGACAGCCATTGGATATGGGTAGGTTGGATGGCATCTGGTTTGCAAAATTGTGAAGATCCAGCCGATTTATCGGCAGGATCTCAGACCATTTAGGGGTTAAACCACACAAGGAGTAGTAACATCCCAACTCTTTATACCTATCTTATAGATACCTACAATATATTTAGTAGCCCCACGCCACAAGCTCCCGTTTGAGGAGATCACACGCCACACACACGCGACCCCTTAACATCTGGAGCCCCACCATCAATACCTATATAGTACCTCTTATGGTGGCCCCTTCATCTAGAAGACTGACGTGAGTGCTGAACTAAAAAAGGCTTCCTCCACAGTCAAACGTCCCCATAGATAATAACATTTGTACTGTTCAAACAGCACACAAACGCACCATTGAATCAAAGGAGGGGTACTAAAATTGCATCACAATTCCATGCGATCATAATGAATGGAAATTTCCAGTATGATAATGACTGCGATATTTGATAGAATTAATTTTGCACTTTTAGCAGGAGACCACAGCAACTTGAGCTAGCAGGGAAACCGACGCACACGAGCACCGTGCCGGCCGGCGGTTCAATCCAAGCCACGCGCTGCTCAAGCGGTTAGGACATGCGCATGAGAGACTAAACTGGAAATGCGTGATGGAGGACGTTTGCCACGGGGACTGGAAGTTAGAATTCTGGTCGATAAACACACAGGTGTGTCAGGGGGCCACACAGTAAATTCGACTTGAAATGGGAAAAGCGGAGCTGAAACAAGCGCACCGGATGTTACGAGAAAACTCAGACAGCATGACAACAATAGGTCCATACAAAAGGCGCGTGCAAGCGTGGCTACCAACCTTTGCAGTGACCCAGACGACCATAGTTACAACTGCGAGGAGGAAGCCATGGAGGACGCCACAACGGAGCCCTGGCGGGAATCGCGCTGCATTGATCACCGGCTTGTCACCTCGGCTTGTGGACATGGTCGCCTTAGGTGTCTTTTACAACAATAACAGCAGCAGCAGCAGCATGCAGATCTAGAGGTTTACTCGCCAGTATATAAGGCCAGTATGAAACGATTCCGATCTTAGCAGGCCCAGCGGGCAAGGCGCGCGCTGCAAAACACGCATTTCTAGGCTGAATTCAACTCCACGAACGACAGACGGCACTTCAGACCCGGGCGCGGGTGCCATATTGTAAATTCTCAGATCAATAGGCCACGCCTATAGCCGGTCCGATCGACCTCCAAAATCCTCGGATCAAAATTGGAAAAAACAACAGCCAGCGACAGCCACACCCCGGAGTCTGCCATTAATCAATTAATTAATTAATTACATGCGACTACTGCGACGTCGTCACGTGGGTACCCTGTAAGGACTAGAGTCTTCCATATACACGATATTCTGATCACTAAAAACAAATTAGACAACTCCAAGCCACGTCAGCTGGCATCATAATGCCGGTCTGTAGGTGTGTGCGAAGATGTGTTATGAATGCCACGGCAATGCGCAGCTCCTTTTTTCAACGAAGCGAAACGTTAATTGACCAAGATAGCGAACTTCTTGGGGGTGCGGCAATACGACCATCAACACACACAATATTTTGTAAAACGCAGCCTTGGCACAAATTTAGCTAACACTCTTTCGAACGGCTTTCGGCTCCAGCCACTCAGCGGCGCGACTTACAGTCCGCTTGACGAATGAGATGCGCGAAATTTCGTTGCGACCAATCACGAAAATGTCAAACTGCGGCGTCCATATTATCACGGTTTTCGGGCGTTACATCCAGATGAGCCATTTGGCAGAGGTCCGTATGCCCAGATTGCAGCAGGAGCCAAACTCTGCGATCAGCGATGTCCTGTGTTCGCGTGCTCCAGATATAACCGTCGCAAACTTTTGGGCTGTTGGACCAAACTTTCCATTAACGAAATCCCGTTACAAACGCGCAGGAAGTTCACACGTGGATTTTCCTCTGCTCCACCGCCTGTAAGAGCCTAGCCTTGAGCTGGAGCACTGATGCACTGTGAAATGCAGACTTGTTGCAAGGACAGCACTAATTGACCATTCTCAATCTCGGTGCCGCATAAATTCATCACACTTCGCAACTTCCCAGCAGAAGAAAGGAGCGCGAGTCTAGGGAGCCTGAAGCCTAGGAAGTGCCACGGTACAGTATTATTTACAGACATCAAAACGACTCTCCTAGACCGCCTGACCGCTTTGCATCTGCGCATCTGCAGATGCTGGGCCGGCGTACTGTAGAGGGGAAGCGGCGCAACCGTCGGCCATGGTGAAATAGCGCGAAACACGGCAGCCGGCGTCAGAGGAGGGGTCTCGTGAGAGCCATGGCTTGGAGGTAGCCATGGTTCTCCTTCCAATTTCGCCGATGGTCCAAATAATCATGCGCCGTCCATGGATCGTTTTTGGCAATGCCTTGGTTTGGTACCGGCGTTGGGATCACTGATCTATTACCAGCGCCCGTGATCCATCGATCACCTTGGCAGCGTCATGGGCTGGATCAGGTAAGCTAAGCAAGAGTGTTCGTTAAGACATGAATTTGCTAATTGTTCAGGTACATGAATCTGTTTAACTCTCATAACTGTCAAATTATTCTTTGTATGACACCACGGTCAGCAGTTTGTCGTCACGTTTGTCGTCGTCATTCTATTCCGAAGCTTTTATGTTGTCGTTTTGTCAAAGCTTTTTGGACATTGCTTGGGCGCGTTGGTTGGACATATTGGCAGCCCCTTCTAAGCATGTTCCCTCAGGGACGAAATGCTCGTTTTGAACTTGGAACTTTTGTCCCCCGTTGCAGGCAGTTGAAGGAATGCAACGTTGTTATATCTGCCAGCGTCGAAAGTTTTCAAGCCAAGACCCCTAACAAGTAAGTTGGGAACTCGCTGAGTTTGAAGCACTTCTGGACACCCCCCCCCCCCCTGTTCGTAATCATGGCAAAGCTTGCTAGAAGTTCTGTCAAGCGTTGCCCTGTTCGTGCCCCAGGGATGCCAGTTAGCAAATGCCTGGTAATGTAATTCCATTCTGAAATCGGTTTACATCAGGTTTTACACATGGATTCTCCCTGCTGGCACTTCAATTTGCAATCATCGAGTAATAAAAAAATAACTGTTGTGCCCTTAATTGATTGTTGTGCGCCTCAACGCAATGCGGGGAGAACCAGCTAGCCTCGCCTTGATTGAATCTTATCTCATGATATAACAATATGATATTATAATATCATATTATTAGATCATGATATTATAAAATCTTATCTCATGATATCACATCAGTTTTTTCCCCACCAAAGCCTGCCTTTTGAGGTTTTATGTACCAAGGCTATCAACTCATGAACTTGTGCCAAATTTTTCTGATACTGTTGCGTGCCATTCATTCATTCGCAGGATGCAGTTTGCGGCTGACGGCCCCGCACCGGCAGGATCAGCCATCGAGATGGTTTATCATCCCACAGGGTGCCACGCATAGCGGAGCGGACCAGGTCCCTTCCACTGGCGTCGCGGCAACGGCTCGCGCACCCTGCAGCGCCCCCAGTGGGCGCCTCGCGTCGCGACGGTGTGATTTGCGCAAGCGGTCAACTGGACCACACGCGTGCATCGCCCCGCGCATCGATCGAAGGCTGGGCAAGCTCAAGTCGAACGCGGCGCCTAGACAATGTAGGCGCCGTGTTCGGCTGGGCAAGCTCCAGTAGAACGCGCGTACAACGCGTGTACAACACGCGTACAACGCACGTACAACGCGCGTACAAGTATCGACGACCTGTCAACCGGTCACCGTCGTCATCAGTGCTGGTCTGCTGACCCATCCATCGTGGGACCGGCAACAACCTGCATGCCGTGCCCCGACTACACTGGTTGGGGCTCTCAGTGGCTGACCGGTTGGCTGCCAGCCCTTCACCAGCAGCAGCAGTGAATGAGATCAAACCAAATCACACGGGGTGCCGTGCCCAGCTGGAGCGGAGTGGTCTTGCCCACCGGCATCGCGGCAACGGCTCGCGCACCCTGCAGTGCCCCCAGTGGGCGCGCCTCCTAGGGCGCCACGCGCGGCTCTCCAGCTGTGCGGAGCGTCCGTTCATCAGGGCGAGGCGAGCGGACTCCACTGCTCGTATCGGCCTGCAACAAGGGCGCCACGCGTGGCTCTCAAGCTGCGGGGAGCGTCTCTTCCTCAGGGCGAGGCGAGCAGATTACACTGCTCGCGTCAGCCTGCAACAAGGGCGCCACGAGCGGCTCTCAAGCTGCGGGGAGCGTTCCTTCCTCAGGGCGAGGCGAGCGGACTCCACTGCTCGCAACGGCCTGCAACAAGGGCGCCACGTGCGGCTGTCAAGCTGCGCGGTGCGTCTCTTCCTCAGGGCGAGGCAAGCGGGTTTACTGCTCGCAACGGCCTGCAACAAGGGCGCCACGCGTGGCTCTCCAGCTGCGCGGAGCGTCCGTTCATCAGGGCGAGGCGAGCGGACTCCACTGCTCGCACCGGCCTGCAACAAGGATGCCATGTTACATCTGCCAGCGTCGAAAGTTTTCAAGCCAAGACCATTAACAAGTAAGTTGGGAACTCGCTGAGTTTGAAGAACTTCTTGGACTTCTGAGTTCCTGCTCCCCCCCCCCTGTTCGTAATCATGGCAAAGCTTGCCGGAAGTGCCTTCAAGCGTTGGCCTGTTCTTCCCCCAGGGATGCCACTTAGCAAATACCTGGTAATGTAATTCCATTCTGAAATCGGTTCACAACAGGTTTTACACGTAAATTCTCCCTTCTGACACCTCAATTCGCAATCATCGAGTAATAAAAAAAAACTGTTGTGCCCTTGTTGGGTTAATTGATTGTTGTGCGCCTCAACGCAATGCGGGGAGAACCAGCTAGCCTCGCCTTGATTGAATCTTATCTCATGATATAACAATATGATATTATAATATCATATTATTAGATCATGATATTATAAAATCTTATCTCATGATATCACATCAGCTTTTTCCCCACCAAAGCCTGCATTTTGAGGTTTTATGTACCAAGGCTATCAACTCATGAACTTGTGCCAAATTTTACTGATACTGTTGCGTGCCATTCATTCATTCGCAGGATGCAGTTTGCGGCTGACGGCCCCGCACCGGCAGGATCAGCCATCGAGATGGTTTATCATCCCACAGGGTGCCGCGCATAGCGGAGCGGACCAGGTCCCTTCCACTGGCGTCGCGGCAACGGCTCGCGCACCCTGCAGCGCCCCCAGTGGGCGCCTCGCGTCGCGACGGTGCGATTTGCGCAAGCGGTCAACTGGACCACACGCGTGCATCGCCCCGCGCATCGATCGAAGGCTGGGCAAGCTCAAGTCGAACGCGGCGCCTACACAATGTAGGCGCCGTGTTCGGCTGGGCAAGCTCCAGTAGAACGCGCGTACAACGCGTGTACAACACGCGTACAACGCACGTACAACGCGCGTACAAGTATCGACGACCTGTCAACCGGTCACCGTCGTCATCAGTGCTGGTCTGCTGACCCATCCATCGTGGGACCGGCAACAACCTGCATGCCGTGCCCCGACTACACTGGTTGGGGCTCTCAGTGGCTGACCGGTTGGCTGCCAGCCCTTCACCAGCAGCAGCAGTGAATGAGATCAAACCAAATCACACGGGGTGCCGTGCCCAGCTGGAGCGGAGTGGTCTTGCCCACCGGCATCGCGGCAACGGCTCGCGCACCCTGCAGTGCCCCCAGTGGGCGCGCCTCCTCGGGCGCCACGCGCGGCTCTCCAGCTGTGCGGAGCGTCCGTTCATCAGGGCGAGGCGAGCGGACTCCACTGCTCGTATCGGCCTGCAACAAGGGCGCCACGCGTGGCTCTCAAGCTGCGGGGAGCGTCTCTTCCTCAGGGCGAGGCGAGCAGATTACACTGCTCGCGTCAGCCTGCAACAAGGGCGCCACGAGCGGCTCTCAAGCTGCGGGGAGCGTTCCTTCCTCAAGGCGAGGCGAGCGGACTCCACTGCTCGCAACGGCCTGCAACAAGGGCGCCACGTGCGGCTGTCAAGCTGCGCGGTGCGTCTCTTCCTCAGGGCGAGGCAAGCGGGTTTACTGCTCGCAACGGCCTGCAACAAGGGCGCCACGCGTGGCTCTCCAGCTGCGCGGAGCGTCCGTTCATCAGGGCGAGGCGAGCGGACTCCACTGCTCGCACCGGCCTGCAACAAGGATGCCATGTTACATCTGCCAGCGTCGAAAGTTTTCAAGCCAAGACCATTAACAAGTAAGTTGGGAACTCGCTGAGTTTGAAGAACTTCTTGGACTTCTGAGTTGCTGCTCCCCCCCCCCTGTTCGTAATCATGGCAAAGCTTGCCGGAAGTGCCTTCAAGCGTTGGCCTGTTCTTCCCCCAGGGATGCCACTTAGCAAATACCTGGTAATGTAATTCCATTCTGAAATCGGTTCACAACAGGTTTTACACGTAAATTCTCCCTTCTGACACCTCAATTCGCAATCATCGAGTAATAAAAAAAAAACTGTTGTGCCCTTGTTGGGTTAATTGATTGTTGTGCGCCTCAACGCAATGCGGGGAGAACCAGCTAGCCTCGCCTTGATTGAATCTTATCTCATGATATAACAATATGATATTATAATATCATATTATTAGATCATCATATTATAAAATCTTATCTCATGATATCACATCAGCTTTTTCCCCACCAAAGCCTGCATTTTGAGGTTTTATGTACCAAGGCTATCAACTCATGAACTTGTGCCAAATTTTACTGATACTGTTGCGTGCCATTCATTCATTCGCAGGATGCAGTTTGCGGCTGACGGCCCCGCACCGGCAGGATCAGCCATCGAGATGGTTTATCATCACACAGGGTGCCGCGCATAGCGGAGCGGACCAGGTCCCTTCCACTGGCGTCGCGGCAACGGCTCGCGCACCCTGCAGCGCCCCCAGTGGGCGCCTCGCGTCGCGACGGTGTGATTTGCGCAAGCGGTCAACTGGACCACACGCGTGCATCGCCCCGCGCATCGATCGAAGGCTGGGCAAGCTCAAGTCGAACGCGGCGCCTAGACAATGTAGGCGCCGTGTTCGGCTGGGCAAGCTCCAGTAGAACGCGCGTACAACGCGTGTACAACACGCGTACAACGCACGTACAACGCGCGTACAAGTATCGACGACCTGTCAACCGGTCACCGTCGTCATCAGTGCTGGTCTGCTGACCCATCCATCGTGGGACCGGCAACAACCTGCATGCCGTGCCCCGACTACACTGGTTGGGGCTCTCAGTGGCTGACCGGTTGGCTGCCAGCCCTTCACCAGCAGCAGCAGTGAATGAGATCAAACCAAATCACACGGGGTGCCGTGCCCAGCTGGAGCGGAGTGGTCTTGCCCACCGGCATCGCGGCAACGGCTCGCGCACCCTGCAGTGCCCCCAGTGGGCGCGCCTCCTAGGGCGCCACGCGCGGCTCTCCAGCTGTGCGGAGCGTCCGTTCATCAGGGCGAGGCGAGCGGACTCCACTGCTCGTATCGGCCTGCAACAAGGGCGCCACGCGTGGCTCTCAAGCTGCGGGGAGCGTCTCTTCCTCAGGGCGAGGCGAGCAGATTACACTGCTCGCGTCAGCCTGCAACAAGGGCGCCACGAGCGGCTCTCAAGCTGCGGGGAGCGTTCCTTCCTCAGGGCGAGGCGAGCGGACTCCACTGCTCGCAACGGCCTGCAACAAGGGCGCCACGTGCGGCTGTCAAGCTGCGCGGTGCGTCTCTTCCTCAGGGCGAGGCAAGCGGGTTTACTGCTCGCAACGGCCTGCAACAAGGGCGCCACGCGTGGCTCTCCAGCTGCGCGGAGCGTCCGTTCATCAGGGCGAGGCGAGCGGACTCCACTGCTCGCACCGGCCTGCAACAAGGATGCCATGTTACATCTGCCAGCGTCGAAAGTTTTCAAGCCAAGACCATTAACAAGTAAGTTGGGAACTCGCTGAGTTTGAAGAACTTCTTGGACTTCTTGAGTTCCTGCTCCCCCCCCCCTGTTCGTAATCATGGCAAAGCTTGCCGGAAGTGCCTTCAAGCGTTGGCCTGTTCTTCCCCCAGGGATGCCACTTAGCAAATACCTGGTAATGTAATTCCATTCTGAAATCGGTTCACAACAGGTTTTACACGTAAATTCTCCCTTCTGACACCTCAATTCGCAATCATCGAGTAAAAAAAAAAAAACTGTTGTGCCCTTGTTGGGTTAATTGATTGTTGTGCGCCTCAACGCAATGCGGGGAGAACCAGCTAGCCTCGCCTTGATTGAATCTTATCTCATGATATAATAATATGATATTATAAAATCATAGTAGTATTATTATATCATGGTATTATAAAATCTTATCGCATGATATCATATCAGTTTTTTCCCCACCAAAGCATCAGTTTTTTCCCCACCAAAGCCTGCCTTTTGAGGTTTTATATAACAAGGCTATCAACTCATGAACTTGTGCCAAATTTTACTGATACTGTTGCGTGCCATTCATTCATTCGCAGGATGCAGTTTGCGGCTGACGGCCCCGCACCGGCAGGATCAGCCATCGAGATGGTTTATCATCACACAGGGTGCCGCGCATAGCGGAGCGGACCAGGTCCCTTCCACTGGCGTCGCGGCAACGGCTCGCGCACCCTGCAGCGCCCCCAGTGGGCGCCTCGCGTCGCGACGGTGTGATTTGCGCAAGCGGTCAACTGGACCACACGCGTGCATCGCCCCGCGCATCGATCGAAGGCTGGGCAAGCTCAAGTCGAACGCGGCGCCTAGACAATGTAGGCGCCGTGTTCGGCTGGGCAAGCTCCAGTAGAACGCGCGTACAACGCGCGTACAACGCGCGTACAAGTATCGACGACCTGTCAACGGCTCGCGCACCCTGCAGCGCCCCCAGTGGGCGCGTCGCGTCGCGTCGCGACGGTGCGATTTGCGCAAGCGGTCCGCTCTGGACCACACGCGTGCATCGCCCCGCGCATCGATCGAAGGCTGGGCAAGCTCAAGTCGAACGCGGCGCCTAGACAATGTAGGCGCCGTGTTCCGCTGGGCAAGCTCCAGTAGAACGCGCGTACAACGCGCGTACAAGTATCGACGACCTGTCAACCGGTCGCCGTCGTCATCAGTGCTGGTCTGCTGACCCATCCATCATGGGACCGGCAACAACCTGCATGCCGCGCCCCGACTACACTGGTTGGGGCTCTCAGTGGCTGACCGGTTGGCTGCCAGCCCTTCACCAGCAGCAGCAGTGAATGAGATCAAACCAAATCACACGGGGTGCCGTGCCCAGCTGGAGCGGAGTGGTCTTGCCCACCGGCATCGCGGCAACGGCTCGCGCACCCTGCAGTGCCCCCAGTGGGCGCGCCTAGGGCGCCACGTGCGGCTCTCAAGCTGCGCAGAGCGTCCGTCCATCAGGGCGAGGCGAGCGGACTCCACTGCTCGCAACGGCCTGCAACAAGGGCGCCACGCGCGGCTCTCCAGCTGCGCGGAGCGTCCGTTCATCAGGGCGAGGCAAGCGGACTTCACTGCTCGCAACCACCTGCAACAAGGGCGCCACACGCGGCTCTCAAGCTGCGCGGAGCGTCCATTCTTTAGGGCGATGCGAGCGGACTTCACTGCTCGCAACGGCCTGCAACAAGGGCGCCACGCGTGGCTCTCCAGCTGCGCGGAGCGTCCGTTCATCAGGGCGATGCGAGCGGACCCCACTGCTCGCACCGGCCTGCAACAAGGATGCCATGTTATATCTGCCAGCGTCGAAAGTTTTCAAGCCAAGACCATTAACAAGTAAGTTGGGAACTCGCTGTTTGAAGCACTTCTTGGACTTCCTGCTCCCCCCCCCTTGTTCGTAATCATGGCAAAGCTTGCTGGAAGTTCTGTCAAGCGTTGGCCTGTTCTTCCCCCAGGGATGCCAGTTAGCAAATACCTGGTAATGTAATTCCATTCTGAAATCAGTTTACAACAGGTTTTACACATGGATTCTCCCTTCTGGCACCTCAATTCGCAATCATCGAGTAAGCAAAAAGTAACTGTTGTGCCCTAATTGATTGTTGTGCGCCTTAACAACGCAATGCAGGGAGAACCAGCTAGCGTCGCCTTGATTAAAACTTATCTCATGATATCTTATCTCGTGATATCACATCAGCATTTTCCCCACCAAAGCCTGCCTTGTGAGGTTTTACGTAACAAGGCTATCAACTCATGAACTTGTGCCAAATTTTACTGATACTGTCGCGTGCCATTCATTCATTCGCAGGATGCAGTTTGCGGCTGACGGCCCCGCACCGGCAGGATCAGCCATCAAGATGGTTTATCATCACACAGGGTGCCGCGCATAGCGGAGCGGACCAGGTTCCTTCCACTGGCATCGCGGCAACGGCTCGCGCACCCTGCAGCGCCCCCAGTGGGCGCGTCGCGTCGCGTCGCGACGGTGCGATTTGCGCAAGCGGTCCGCTCTGGACCACACGCGTGCATCGCCCCGCGCATGGATCGAAGGCTGGGCAAGCTCAAGTCGAACGTGGCGCCTAGACAATGTAGGCGCCGTGTTCGGCTGGGCAAGCTTGAGTAGAACGCGCGTACAACGCGTGTACAACACGCGTACAACGCGTGTACAAGTATCGACGACCTGTCAACCGGCCGTCGTTGTCGTCGTCGTCGTCGTCGTCGTCGTCGTCGTCGTCGTCGTCGTCGTCATCAGTGCTGGTTTGCTGACCCATCCATCGTGGGACCGGCAACAACCTGCATGCCGCGCCCCGACTACACTGGTTGGGCTCACAGTGGCTGACGGGTCGGCTGCCAGCCCTTCACCAGCAGCAGCAGTGAATGAGATCAAACCAAATCACACGGGGTGCCGTGCCCAGCTGTAGCGGAGTGGTCTTGCCCACCGGCATCGCGGCAACGGCTCGCGCACCCTGCAGTGCCCCCAGTGGGCGCGCCTAGGGCGCCCCGCGCCGCTCTCAAGCTGCGCGGAGCTTCCGTTCATCAGGGCGAGGCGAGCAGATTACACTGCTCGCAACGGCCTGCAACAAGGGCGCCACGTGCAGCTCTCCAGCTGCGCGGAGCGTCCATTCCTCAGGGCGAGGCGAGTGGACCCCACTGCTCGCACCGGCCTGCAACAAGGATACCATGTTACATATGCCAGCGTCGAAAGTTTTCAAGCCAAGACCATTAACAAGTAAGTTGGGAACTCGCTGAGTTTGAAGAACTTCTTGGACTTCTGCTCCCCCCCCCCTGTTCGTAATCATGGCATGCTTCTCCAGCCCTGATCTGCACAAACTGGACCGCTGTCTGCTGTGTGCTGCAAATCTGGACAGCGTACACTCTGGAATGACAAAGGACGTGCACTTCCACGTCGGCGGTGTCTGCGGGGACTGCGCCGTGCAGTTCCTGCGCGCGCAAATGCAGCCGGGCGACGTCGACTGCCCCGTCTGCGTCAAGGAGAAGCGCCCCCCCGAGGACGTGGCCAAGCTGCAACCCCCCTTCTTTACATTCGATGCCACGCTGACGGCACTCGCCTACGTGATCGGCGGTAGGGGGTACGGCAGGGACGAATTCTACGAGATGCACGAGTCCGAGGAGTATGAGACCGCTGTCACCCCCCCACACCACCGGTCACCGGCTTTTTGCCGAGGGGGGGGCAACCTCGGGCCCATAATACTCCCCGGACTCATCCGACTCGTACCCTTCATCACTGCCGTGCCCCCAGCCGCTGATCACGTCGGCGAGCGCCATCAGCGTGGCATCGAGTGTGAAGAAGGGGGGCTGCAGCTTGGCCACGTCCTCGGGGGGGCGCTTCTCCTTGACGCAGACGGGGCAGTCGACATCGCCCGGCTGCGTCTGCTCGCGCGGGAACCATGCGACGCATGCCTCGCAGACACCGCCGGCGTGGAAGTGCACGTCCTTGGTCATTCGAGAGTGTACGCCCTCCATGTTTGCAGCACACAGCAGACAGCGGTCCAGCTTGTCTAGAACAGGGTCGTTGTAACGCCCCACGTTACGGCAGTGCTCGCGCGCTTGGCGGATGGCGGACTCAAACCCGGGGGAACCCCTTCCCCATTCTGGGACGATTGCGACACCCCCCCCCCCCCCCCCTCTGCAGGATCTGGTCGGCCTCCGCCATGGCGGCCTTGCGGAGGGACGAGTCCTTCTCCGCGGCAAACTCCGCCATCTTTTCCCTGCAACGCCTGCACTCGAAGCATATGCCAACCTTTGGCAAGAAGGAGGAGATGGGCTTGAGCAGTTGGCAACGGTAGCACCTGTAAGTGGGTGCGTGGGGCTCCCTTCCAGGGTTTTCCTTCTTCCACCGCTCAGCACAATCCATGTTCAGCTTGCTCCGCCGACACTTCTCCCCGGTTTCTGGGTCGTACATCCACTGTGGACCGTCGTCAAGCCACGTGGGATTCTTGCGGGGGGGGGGAGTCATGGGCGCGACGGCGACGCTGACCCGTCCTGACACTCGCGGCAGGGCTGGCCATGATGTCGGCGCCCAGACACGCCTTTCGATAGCACCCGACCGGCTTCTAGCGCAAGGGGCCACGGCGATGGCTGCCATGCGAGGTCCGGGCTTCCAGTCGCGGGAGCTTGGGTGGCGGCGGGGGTGCAAATCGCCGCCTTTAGGGAAGGGTGGGCGAGGGAGCTAGTGCTTCGGATCGCGCGACGGGTGGACGGCACGGATGTTGTGCCCTGAACCCATCGTAAGGATCGAGAAGAGACTCTCGAGCAGCTCCCGGTCAGACAATGCGGCGAGAGGATGCGATGTCGGAACTTGATGTCCTGTACACGTCAAATGACGCCGTCGTCGCGGCCGATGCCGCGTCCCACGCCACTGGGTGTGCACACAACGATGAGCCCGGTAAACGGCGTGATTACGTCGTCGATGTGCCGATGCAGGTTCTACAACCCAAAATGATGCCGCCGATACAGTATCTATGGCGGGGGGGGGGGAGGGGGTTTGGGGGGGCGCTGGAACGAAATAGTCCTTGTTACGTCCCGGCCCTTTTGGACGGACGTAACAATGGAATAAATTACGTAGTTTGACTTGTTGTCATAGTCCGTAGGACTTTGGGACTTATTTCGGGACTTAATTTGGGAGTTGTCCCTTGGTCAGGACTTTTGGTATGGAACTATGACAGTTTGTGTGATTCGGACCAGTTATTTTGGGCCTAGGTTGTTGTATGCGTGTATCTTCTAGGGGCCGGTGCAGTCGCGCCGCGCTGCGTACTTTATAGCTAGTTGAGATATTGTACTCATGCGTGGATTCTGTAGGCAAGGGTCGATGTCGACCCGAGGATTCTGTGTGGACTGCATGCTTTGGAAGGTCGGCGCCATGTTGGCGCCCCTTGCCAGCGTAGTGGCAGACCTAGGTGAAATTGGTCCGAGGACGAGAGTCTCGTCCTCTTGGTTTGATGAATGATAAGTGCGAATACGCCTACACATTGAGCCCGGGGCAATTATCCATTTGTAATTGGTATTGCTAGCCATTATAAGTGTGTACAAATTAGCTTGGTATCAAGCCGTGATGCCAGATATCTCACAACTCACGTCGTGAAGCGCAACCTACATTAGGCCACCTTGAATTATTCCTAATTCCGGCAAGGAGGATCTATCGCTACGTAGCTCAGGCTAGGTGTGTCTGGGCAGGGACGTAACAGTCCTGTGCCCAAATGTTGGACAATGTTGGACAATGTTGGACTGGAAGGTTGGCGGCCGGTTCCCGACCGGTTCCTCACCTGTCGGGCCCGCAGTCCAACATTGTCCAACATTCGGGGCAGACGCAAGTAAACAGAACCAGTGGCAGGCGGACTACAAAATTATTATTCACGTCCGCTGCTATGGCGGTGGGAACAACTGACGGGGGCGAGAGCATGGCTTGACGAATTGGAATGAAAATTTGTAGGCATCATCCATAGGTCTTATAAATGCTATATCCTTAGCCGTGAAGCATTTTAGAGTGCGTAGATATGTCTCGAGGTGATGTCGCGGTGCGCAAGCGGTCCGCTCTGGACCACACGCGTGCATCGCCCCGCGCATGGATCGAAGGCTGGGCAAGCTCAAGTCGAACGCGGCGCCTACACAATGTAGGCGCCGCGTTCGGCTGGGCAAGCTCCAATAGAACGCGCGTACAACGCGTGTACAACGCGTGTACAAGTATCGACGACCTGTCAACCGGCTGTCGTCGTCGTCGTCGTCATCGTCGTCATCAGTGCTGGTCTGCTGACCCATCCATCGGGGACCGGCAACAACCTACATGCCGCGCCCCGACTACAATGGTTGGGCTCTCAGTGGCTGACCGGTTGGCTGCCAGCCCTTCACCAGCAGCAGCAGTGAATGAGATCAAACCAAATCACACGGGGTGCCGTGCCCAGCTGGAGCGGAGTGGTCTTGCCCACCGGCATCGCGGCAACGGCTCGCGCACCCTGCAGTGCCCCCAGTGGGCGCGCCTAGGGCGCCACGTGCGGCTCTCACGCTGCGCGGAGCTTCCGTTCATCAGGGCGAGGCGAGCGGACCCCACTGCTCGCAACGGCCTGCAACAAGGACACCCCTCCCGGCTCTCAAGCTGCGCGGAGCTTCAAGGCGAGGCGAGCAGATTACACTGCTCGCAACGGCCTGCAACAAGGGCGCCACGCGCGGCTCTAAGGCTACGCGGAGCGTCCGTGTCGCGTTTGCGTGCCATATCATCCTGGACTGGTCATTACCGCTACTTGGAATGCATCCACTATCAGCAATAAAAAAATCCAGCTGCTCAAAGATGCTTTTCCAGGATCAGCAACAACCTTAACATGCATGCTTTTAAAGGCTTAGCAATAACCCCTTCATTGGCTTTTTACCGGGAAAAGCCTAACCTCTTCAGATGCTTTTGAAGGCTAAGCAATAACCTCTTCCTTGTGCTTCCCTGGGTGAAGCAGGAGGAACATCCAGGCTGGCCGGACTGAACCCATCATGGGTTGTTCGTCCGTTTAAAAATGAGAATGAAAGGTGCAGTCCTTTATGGCACCGCCACCTTCATGACAGGCAATCCGGCCCAACCAGCCGATTCTTGAGACCATGCTTTATCATTAAAGCAACCAAAAGACATTTCAATTCCAATGAGATACATGACGAATTACAAAGAGTGTCGAGTTGTAATGTTGTAGTTATAAGAGCAGCTGTGAGGCCCCTTGGGTGACGCCACTGCAGGCCCCTTGTGGCGGCAGTGCGTGTGTTCCCGACCTAGTTCCTACTGGCATTCTTGCCAACGACGACCAGGGTGCCCGAAGGCCCTGTCCCTTGTCTCGTTCTCAGTCTTACACACATTCTTAACAAAACCAATACATTGTCATATCCGTCAGTCCATCCTCATGGCAACTGACTGCATGCAACCACTCACGGGGGCTGCTCCGGGCTGCTCGAACTATTTCACCCCATGAAGACAACAAACCAGTTGTGAGGGAGAGAAACGGACGAACAACGACCACCATGTTTCGTTGCTCATCCTTCTGTACTGCTCAAAGCTCAAGCCTGGCGGCTGGCGGCACTAGCGCCACTCTAGACATCAGCCAATCATAACATTGGACCTAATTTCCGACAAGCTAAACTTCAAGCTTTATCTGTCAAGCGAACACAAATATACAAGGGCAAATCTATCGGCCATGCCAGGCACCGCCTGGGGCTTCCTTGCATTTGTGTCTGGTGTCCCACGTTGAAATCCTGAAATTGCACATCTGCTCAGTGCCTCGCCGGCTTGCTGCGTACCAGCATTCGGCAAACTGCCCTTGTGACGAACACAACGGTCTGAAAGTGCCAAAAAACAGCCTTATAACTCCTGTACGATGCAAATATTGTCGAAACATGCTAGATCTTGGTAGGTAGCATGTTCAGGACACCAGTAGAAGGATTGCAACTTTCCGGACTTACCGGACCTCAGCTGACCTATTTTTGGCATGTCTATTTTTAGCAGTTTTCCAGATTTTAATATAAACAAATACATTCTAATATGCAAATAAAGAGTTCTTGACCTGGCTGTTTGCAAGTAAGTTGATACTCATGACTAATGACTGTACACAAGATCTGATGGTCATCCAACCGCATTTGGTAACAAAATGCCACCAAATGCTAGCAAAAATGTGCGTTTTTTGTATTTTTCATCACATTTCATTGCAGTTTCCATACAAGCTGTGCTCGGTTGAGGCTGGAAACTTGTAGGCATCTTAAACATCATTATTCTAGACATCCCACAAAAATTCAGGTCCATCATAGGGTATTTGATGTCAGTTTGCTCACAAATGTTACCAAAAATGCACGTTTTTCGTATTTTTCATCACATTCAATGGCAGTTTCCATACAAGATGTGCTCAGTTCAGGCTGGCAACTTGCATGCATCTTTGCCATCATTATTTTAGACATTCCACAAAAATTCAGAACCATCAGAGGATATTTGATGTCAGTTTGCTCACAAATGTTACCAAAAATGCACGTTTTTCGTATTTTTCATCACATTTCATTGCAGTTTCCGTACAAGATGTGCTCTGTTGAGGCTGGAAACTTGCATGCATCTTAGCCATCATGATTTTAGACATTCCACAAAAATTCAGGCCCATCATGTTATATTTGGTAGAGTTATCAATGCCATACCTGCCAGTTTCCATTACAAATTCTTACCCATGGATGCGAAACTGCCAGTGTGGAATATCAAGGAGACAATCTGGTCAACTCAAATAAGATGACTCACTAAAACATGGAAACCATTCACGAGTGATATAAGACAACCTCCAGGAGACATACATAAAA
Source organism: Mesostigma viride (assembly GCA_009746045.1). Lineage (NCBI taxonomy): Eukaryota > Viridiplantae > Streptophyta > Mesostigmatophyceae > Mesostigmatales > Mesostigmataceae > Mesostigma > Mesostigma viride. Next base: position 4,701,595 of record RPFO01000104.1, on the reverse strand, counting down.
GTTCATTGATATAGACACAGCTGACAATATGCACATGTGGCCATGTGGATGCTCACGCAATCTCTATTATACGGAGGAGCTTGCTGAACATAATATTGGCAGCTGTCGCATGCATGGCTAGAAAGGTCATTTTACACGTGCACCCACAGCATGCCAAGTAATGTAGCTGCAAATTACTCAACAGGCGGCATGGCGCTGATGCGTTTGCGCGCCCTCATCTCGGTATCGCTAGGAGGTAGTGGCACCTCCCTGCACAATCTCTGCCTGACCTTGTCAGCCTTCATGCACTGTGTCAACATGGACACCCCCATACCCTTGCCCTTGGCATCACAGCCAAGCTTTCGACGGTGGTTGGTGAAGCTCTTGGTGTCCTCCTTGCGCATGTGGTGCATGTGCAAGTTACTAAGTGAGTGAGTGAGTGAGTGAGTGAGTGAGTGAGTGAGTGAGTGAGTGAGTGAGTGAGTGAGTGAGTGAGTGAGTGAGTGAGTGAGTGAGTGAGTGAGTGAGTGAGTGAGTGAGTGAGTGAGTGAGTGAGTGAGTGAGTGAGTGAGTGAGTGAGTGAGTGAGTGAGTGAGTGAGTGAGTGAGTGAGTGAGTGAGTGAGTGAGTGAGTGAGTGAGTGAGTGAGTGAGTGAGTGAGTGAGTGAGTGAGTGAGTGAGTGAGTGAGTGAGTGAGTGAGTGAGTGAGTGAGTGAGTGAGTGAGTGAGTGAGTGAGTGAGTGAGTGAGTGAGTGAGTGAGTGAGTGAGTGAGTGAGTGAGTGAGTGAGTGAGTGAGTGAGTGAGTGAGTGAGTGAGTGAGTGAGTGAGTGAGTGAGTGAGTGAGTGAGTGAGTGAGTGAGTGAGTGAGTGAGTGAGTGAGTGAGTGAGTGAGTGAGTGGTGGGTGGGTGGGTGGGTGGGTGGGTGGGTGGGTGGGTGGGTGGGTGGGTGGGTGGGTGGGTGGGTGGGTGGGTGGGTGGGTGGGTGGGTGGGTGGGTGGGTGGGTGGGTGGGTGGGTGGGTGGGTGGGTGGGTGGGTGGGTGGGTGGGTGCGTGGGTGCGTGGGTGGGTGGGTGCGTGGGTGGGTGGGTGCGTGGGTGGGTGCGTGGGTGGGTGCGTGGGTGGGTGCGTGGGTGGGTGCGTGGGTGGGTGGGTGCGTGAGTGCGTGCGTGCGTGCGTGCGTGCGTGCGTGAGTGCGTGAGTGAGTGAGTGAGTGAGTGAGTGAGTGAGTGAGTGAGTGAGTGAGTGAGTGAGTGAGTGAGTGAGTGAGTGAGTGAGTGAGTGAGTGAGTGAGTGAGTGAGTGAGTGAGTGAGTGAGTGAGTGAGTGAGTGAGTGAGTGAGTGAGTGAGTGAGTGAGTGAGTGAGTGAGTGAGTGAGTGAGTGAGTGAGTGAGTGAGTGAGTGAGTGAGTGAGTGAGTGAGTGAGTGAGTGAGTGAGTGAGTGAGTGAGTGAGTGAGTGAGTGAGTGGGTGGGTGGGTGGGTGGGTGGGTGGGTGGTGGGTGGGTGGGTGGGTGGGTGGGTGGGTGGGTGGGTGGGTGGGTGGTGGGTGGGTGGGTGGGTGGGTGGGTGGGTGGGTGGGTGGGTGGGTGGGTGGGTGGGTGGGTGGGTGGGTGGGTGGGTGGGTGGGTGGGTGGGTGGGTGGGTGGGTGGGTGGGTGGATGGGTTGGTGGGTGGGTGGGTGGGTGAGTGAGTGAGTGAGTCCACGAGTGAGTGAGTCCACGAGTGAGTGAGTCCACGAGTGAGTTCACGAGGGAGGGAGGGAGGGAGGGAGGGAGGGAGGGAGGGAGGGAGGGAGGGAGGGAGGGAGGGAGGGAGGGAGGGAGGGAGGGAGGAGGGAGGAGGGAGGGAGGGAGGGAGGGAGGGAGGGAGGAGGGAGGGAGGGAGGGAGGGAGGGAGGGAGGAGGAGGGGGAGGGAGGGAGGGAGGGAGGGAGGAGGGAGGAGGGAGGGAGGGAGGGAGGGAGGGAGGAGGGAGGGAGGAGGGAGGGAGGGAGGGAGGGAGGGAGGGAGGGAGGGAGGGAGGGAGGGAGGGAGGGAGGGAGGGAGGAGGGAGGGAGGGAGGAGGGAGGGAGGGAGGAGGGAGGGAGGGAGGGAGGGAGGGAGGGAGGAGGGAGAGGGAGGGAGGGAGGGAGGGAGGGAGGGAGGGAGGGAGGGAGGGAGGGAGGGAGGGAGGGAGGGAGGGAGGGAGGGAGGGAGGGAGGGAGGGAGGGAGGAGGGAGGGAGGGAGGGAGGGAGGGAGGGAGGAGGGAGGGAGGGAGGGAGGGAGGGAGGAGGGAGGGAGGGAGGGAGGGAGTGGATCGGTCACTCACAGCAGTTTATTCCCACCCCAGCAGGGCCCCTCCCTCACATCCGGCTGCAAAATCTGCTTGATGTCGCTTCTCTCTAGAATAAGCCGCACAGCCCTGATGCGAGCAAACGGCTCGCCATCATACTGTCGCTCACTGATGCTTTATTCGCGCTTTCCGTAAGATGAAAACATGACGGAAAAGAGAGACTCGGGGAAAGGGGATACGGTGAAATACTTGCCTGCTACAGGCCGGGGTTTCAACAGCGAAGAAATTCGCACCTGAATGTGCACATACCACTCCGTCACGTCGACAACGGTCTTGCATCGCAACCGTGTCACAGACGCGGCAGCAAAAATTGCTGGCGGCATTGACATGCTCGCCGCAGTTAACGAACGTGCGGAGGTCCGTTTTAGCCCCTGACGCCATGGCGTCTTTGATGCCAAGAACGCCTGCAAAGGACACGATATCGGGCACAAAAGCACTTAAAAACGAATTACGGGTCTGCGACGCCTGGCCCAGCCTAGAAATTGGATAAAAAATCGCGCCAGCTCAGTTAAAGCAAACTGAGCCGGTAATGAAAAAAGTGCTTCGGTCAAGGCCTTAAAAACTAAAAAATGCGTCGATTAGTGTCAAAAACCAGATGTTAGGGCGACTTTCATCGGGAAAATTTTTTGCTGCAGGTAGGTGGGGTCGAGAGAAAATCGGCGACAAAACAGGCACCCACCTGTGAATGACGCCAAAATGCCGAAGGACTCCGCAGAATTTGTGGCGAAAAAAAATAACGGCAAGTAATATATGACCCTAGGAGCATACACTAAAATTTCCAGCCTCGATACTGCCTTTTTATTCGCTCACGATAGCCTGCCAGGCCGCCATGCCTGTCGGTGGAAATTCGGTCACCGTCGTGCACGCACACACCAAAAATCTCATTTCGCGCCACTTTTCGGGTCCTTCTTACGAGGCTGCATTTTGGCGGGGCTCGGACCGTTGTGAATGTTAGTGAAATTCAGGTCCGCCCAAAAGTTCCGTCAGCAAATTCAGCGGACTTGGCGCGTGAGTACAACTGAGATCTGCGGCGTCAGTACCGGGCCGCGGTATAGCAACCCGCACAAGGCTGCGGACGTCAGAATTACGCTAAAATCTGAATTGCGGACGTGATAGATCACGGACGCGACATCCGTTCATCAGGGCGATGCGAGCGGACCCCACTGCTCGCATCGGCCTGCAACAAGGGCGCCCCGCGCGGCTCTCAAGCTGCGCGGTGCGTCTCTTCCTCAGGGCGAGGCAAGCGGGTTTACTCCTCGCAACGGCCTGCAACAAGGGCGCCACGCGTGGCTCTCCAGCTGCGCGGAGTGTCCGTTCCTCAGGGCGAGGCGAGCGGACCCCACTGCTCGCACGGGCCTGCAACAAGGATGCCATGTTCCATCTGCCAGCGTCGAAAGTTTTCAAGCCAAGACCATTAACAAGTAAGTTGGGAACTCGCTGAGTTTGAAGAACTTCTTGGACTTCTGAGTTCCTGCTCCCCCCCCCTGTTCGTAATCATGGCAAAGCCGCTTGCCGGAAGTGCCTTCAAGCGTTGGCCTGTTCTTCCCCCAGGGATGCCACTTAGCAAATACCTGGTAATGTAATTCCATTCTGAAATCGGTTCACAACAGGTTTTACACGTAAAGTCTCCCTTCTGACACCTCAATTTGCAATCATCGAGTAATAAAAAAATAACTGTTGTGCCCTTACTTAATTGATTGTTGTGCGCCTCAACGCAATGCGGGGAGAACCAGCTAGCCTTGCCTTGATTGAATCTTATCTCATGATATAATAATATGATATTATAAAATCATATTATTATATCGTGATATTATAAAATCTTATCTCATGATATCACATCAGTTTTTTCCCCACCAAAGCCTGCATTTTGAGGTTTTATGTACCAAGGCTATCAACTCATGAACTTGTGCCAAATTTTACTGATATTGTTGCGTGCCATTCATTCATTCGCAGGATGCAGTTTGCGGCTGACGGCCCCGCACCGGCAGGATCAGCCATCAAGATGGTTTATCATCACACAGGGTGCCGCGCATAGCTGAGCGGACCAGGTTCCTTCCACTGGCATCGCGGCAACGGCTCGCGCACCCTGCAGCGCCCCCAGTGTGCGCGCCTAGTGCGCCCTGAGCGGCTCGCAAGCTGCGGGGAGCGTCTCTCCCTCAGGGCGAGGCGAGCAGATTACGCTGCTCGCGTCAGCCTGCAACAAGGGCGCCCCGAGCGGCTCTCAAGCTGCGGGGAGCGTCTCTTCCTCAGGGCGAGGCGAGCAGATTACACTGCTCGCGTCAGCCTGCAACAAGGGCGCCACGCGCGGCTCTCAAGCTGCGCGGAGCGTCCGTTCATCAGGGCGAGGCGAGCGGACTCCACTGCTCGCAACGACCTGCAACAAGGGCGCCCCGCGCGGCTCTCAAGCTGTCAGAGCGGAGCGTCCGTTCATCAGGACGAGGCGAGCAGGTTCTACTGCTTGCAGCGCCTTGCATGGCCGGCAATGTTCGGCTGGTCCCTATTGGACCGAGCCCGTGACATCATGGGCTGCGACGACGTTGTCGAGCTGACCTGCTGACCGGTCACACTGGACCGGCAGCCCTTCACCAGCACAGCACTGCTGGGCGGTGAATAGAGAATTGCTTCCCGAATGGGAGCTTGCCATCACACGGGGTCCCGTGCGCCCAGCTGGAGTGGAGCGGTCTCGTCGACCGGCATCGCAACAGCGTCTCGCGCACCCTGCAGCGCCCAGCTAAGCAGGCGCTTGAGCCCTTCGGCCCGTCCCCGGGAAATTGGGGGCAGCGTGGCCAGCGATACATGCTGGCCGCGTGCGGCGTTCTTCGCAGAACGCCGAACGGCCAGCCAGATTGGCTGGCCGAATGCTTCGCCCTGAACATGGGCGTCGAGTGGCCAGAAACATACTGGCCGCGTGCGGCGTTCTTCGGAGAACGCCGAACGGCCATCCAGACTGGCTGGCCGAATGCTTCGCCCTGAACAGGGGCGTCGAGTGGCCAGAAACATGCTGGCTGCGTGCGGCGTTCTGCACGAAGAACGCGGAACGGCCAGCGATCGATATGCGCGCTGGCCGCAGTGCTCCTTTGCGGAGTGCTGAATGACCAGCGATCCATACGCTGGTCAGCGACCCTTTTGAGGGCGCGTATGGGCCGATCGAGCTTCGATCAGAACTTCTCTTTGGGAAAGTCGTGGTGTGAAAGCAGGTGTGGGCGCCGTCTAGTGTCCCATACATCAGACGCATACTTGACCGCATGGGCACCGCGCCTCGGTTCCGGTGCTGATCAATGGACTCCCAGGGCGGGAACTAGTGGCCTTAACACCATATTGGTAGTGTGAACATGTTGTCTGCCTCCTGAGGCTGACCAGCTGGAACATCTGGTGATTACGGGTGACTGTTTTTTAAAAAAGTGTTCTCACTTTTGCGATTGCATACGGCAAAAAAATTTCTTTTAAATTGTGTAACACAACAATTATATCCCCCTCAAGTGACTATTAATTAATTAATTAGACTCGTGCTCCCGTTGGGGAGTCACGGAGCATTAACCCCGATGGATGGATGGATGGATGGGTGGAAACAGTCCTACCGGTCTAATCTATCTACATCGGCTACATACTACATCTATCTAACAGCATGCTAACTACAACATCTATCTAGGCAGCCGCACGCTGCCCTAGGGGAGCTATCTGGCGTGCCTCCCACGGGATTCCACACGCGGGCGCTTCCCCACTGGGGGGGGCTCGTTGTCCTCTATGACCTGGGCCCACTTGGGATCCATCATCTTCTTCCAAATCACGGAGAGGCCTAGGCCCCCCATGTCCTCTACTAGCTGTTCTTTAAAGGTGCGGGCCTTGCGGCGTCTAACATCACTGGGCCCAGCCCATGCACGTCAGGAGGTGCCGGCCAGGCTGGGCTGGTCGCAGTCCTGCGGGGGGGGCACGTGAGGTGTCTACCTGGTTGGTGCGAGCTAGGTGCCCTACTAGCTGCAGGCGTCGTTGCTTAATGGTGCTGGTGATATAGGGCATGCCCTGGTACAGGTCCTCATTGCGGACGTGAGCAGCATATCCTACTCTGAAAATGGAACGCAGCATGCTGGTGACCGCGCCGTCCAGCTTGCGGGCCAGGTCGGCGGTGAGGGTCCACGTCTCGGCCCCATACGTGAGAACAGGAAGGACGAGGACCTTGAACAGGTCCTGTTTCTCGATCTTGCCCAGGGGCTTGCACCACAGGGCCCGGTACTGGCGTAAAGCGTGCCAGGCGAGGGAGATGCGATGGTCCACATCGACCTCGCAGCTGGGGAGCAGGCTGCCTAGCAGCTTAACGCGGTCCCGATACTGGACTCGAGAGCCGTCTAGGAGATAGAGGGGCGGCGGTGAGTTGGTGAGCCCAACCGCCAGGGCCTCTGTCTTCTTGCTGACCTCAAGCCCCACTGCACGGGCCTCGAGAGCCAGGCAGTCAAGCCATGTCTGCACGTGCCCAGTGTCCTCGAAGAGGGCACCTGGTGTCATCAGCGTAGATGATGTCTGCACTCTGCCAGCCGAATCTCCGTGTCCGCACCGCCATGCCATGCAGAATTTGTTAGCAACCTGCACTCCTGGTTCCCTGCCCACGATGCGGGCAAATCGCTTGCGCGCCTGAATCATTACGTATTCGACAACAATAATGAACAGGTAGGGCGACAGCACGCAGCCCTGCCACACACCCTTCTGTAAAGGGCATGGGGGCAAGTGACTATATTAATTAATTAATTAATTAATTAGTTTTCGTGCTCCCGTTGGGGGGTCACGGAGCATTAACCCCGATGGATGAAGTGACTTTTTTATAAGTGACTATATGCATGGTTGGGGCATGACGCAGACAATAATTTTAATAACTTTCGTGCCATTATTTTCTAATATAATACATCAAGATTAACATAGTGTAGTTCCGTGGCATGCATGCCCATGCGCATGACAAGCAAGTACTTACTTACGTACGTACGTACTTAGTCCTTACACGACGTTGGAACGCCCTGTGTCCAGGATCAAATAGTTTTCTCACTTACTGAATCCGTGGTGGGCCGGGATGCATGGAGCCTGGTGGTGGAAGGATTCTATCCAGCGCGCCTCGAGTGGCGGGGCGCTATCTATAACCGTGAATGGCAGGGTTGCGGGCACACGGCCCGAACTACTATGATTACCGTGAACATTGGGTCACAAGCACTACCGGCCCCACAGCCTGGGGGAGAGCATCCTTCAGTTAGCTAGTGCCACTGCGCTTTTAGCGGGTCAACTGCCACCAAATGACTAGCTGACGATTCCGCGGAGGCTGACTAGGTGTGGGCCCGTGCTTCCTAGAATAAATTAACACATGTCGAGGCCAAAATAAACGATCATGAAAGGCCGGTCCAGTGGGTGCGACCCTGCTGATATAAGTGCATGTGCATGTAATATATACGCCACGTACGTATTATACGAGTTCACTGCGGTGCCAGACTGAGATTGTCTGACATACTCTAGCTGCAGGCTGAGACAACTAATACTGAGCTAGCCTGGATTCGTTGCGCGTCCGACGTACGTCATGTGAGAGCTTCGCCGTTGTCTGAGAGGAAAGGCGCGATCGAAGACCGGTGCACGCGATCGAAAGCCGCTTGGCTGTCTGTCCAAAGACCTGCATGATCATGGAGGGCTGACGGCAAATACAACATAAACTTATTATTTAGCCCCGGTGCATGGTCACCCTCGCAAAGCTTTGACAGCCAGAAACATACAGTGCATGCACTAGCTGTGCCAATTAAAATGGCCTTATTAATGGTGCGCGTCCGAGCTGGCGGCTGCCACGTACTGTCCAGAGTATGCAGCATGTGGCACTGTATAGATCCTTCATGCAGCTAGCTGACGTCAATGAAAGTACGACATCAGCAAGCATGCACATATGCTGCGCTTCCCAGGTAGCGATCAGAATTTCATGCATGACTGGTGATAGAAGGTTGGTGTTTACTCATTGAAGCATAGATGATAGTATAGAAGCAAACTACAATCCGTTGCCACTCCCATGAACAACTACGGACTGCATGGTATAGTGCGGTGCAGCATGCCTCCGCTTATGGCACACAGGTACATGGTTACGTCTCTGCAAAAATGCATGAGCCCGCACTCGATGAATGTGGCTTTGAAGCCGGCCAGTCCCTCTGCTCTAGAGCTCACCTTACAGTTTGCTAGGAAGCGTAGGATGATGCGTGATGTTCACGGTAAGGTCATTGACGCAGGCTGTCATGCTAGTATTTTCCATCTTCAGGCCCTTGGGCATCCCTACGCTCCTATTCTTGGCCTCAAGTGACCGCGAAATTTCTCGGATCACCTCAGGGGGGGCGAGCCGTGGCATCCACATCCACTGACCACCGTCAACGATGATGGTGTCCCCCGACACCAACCTGCACAGTTGGACAAAGAAACAAGAAAAAGACATGTTAGCAGGAAAAAAGAGTATGGAACCTGCCCAATGGGGAAGAAGCAGCGGTTGTCAACTATGAGGGGCATCAGCGTCAGCAGAGGAACTGTCGAATTAATGCACAAGCATCCTGCGCAGAGACATGACAACATATGTGTCTGCACAGCATGCCTAAGACACGGGTGAAGGATGCGAAACCGATGCTGTGCCAACCGTCCAGGCTGCCCCAAACTCTTATTACCCAACAAGAAGGAAAGGTTCCCGATACTTGATAAAGGTCAGATAAGAACGATGATGTAGAGGAAATCCTGTCATATGGAGGATGATATAGCGGTAAGATTCTCGGGTCATGCGCTCATATGATATAGAGGTATGCGCTCATATGATATAGAGGTATGCGCTCATATGATATAGAGGTATGCGCTCATATGATATAGAGGTATGCGCTCATATGATATAGAGGTATGCACTCATATGATATAGCGGTAAGACTCGCAGGTCATGCGCTTGACATGGGATGAGAGTTGGTGGACAGGAAGGCACACCCTTGGCCGACCAGAGAAGCCAGCGCGATGAAGGGTAAGGGATTGGCAGACGCAGCGGGAAGTGGGAACAAGCATACACCTATTTCAACACTTGAATCCGACGCCACTCAGGACTCAAGGGTTGGGTTTCCATAGCATCACTGAGTTGGTTAAAATTATGCTGCCGTTCCGGACAGAAATTTTCTGGCGCTTAAAAAAAATTGCGGTACCCGTCCGTACCGTGAAAAAGTGGTGCACCGTGCGCGCACCCTTGCGGAGTGGGCCATGGCGATGTGCTTTCTAGAAACACTAGACAAAGATAGCAGCAGGAAATGCAGAAAAAGTTCGTGAATCTTAAAGACGATGAGTTTATGATGTTACTTCATAGTCGATTATCATACCCCCCCCCACCCCACCACCCCATTTGTTACTTCATAGCTGGGTTGATGATTTGCAGCTTTAAAAAGGACGGGCTTTAGGGCAAAATCAATAACCTTATGTGTGTGATGCGGGGGGGATCTGCCCCTTAAGTAGCGTCTTTTGTCCGTTTTGGCGTGAGACCGGTCACTTCAAGGGGTCTAACCCCCCCAGCCCCGGTGGGTGGGATGGACCCCCATACATCTTACTTACATGCCAAAATCATCCCCTGGGTACTTCAGGCCAGCTTTGCATGTTATTCCACGTCATGGGTTAGGGGGGTCTGGCATGGGACCCTCATCTTAAATGGCATAGCCACGGGTTCATGCATCCTGGACATGCCCAACCATTACTAGCTCATGATCACGCCTAGTCTCCTTGCTGGGGTAGCGGAGCGGATGGCAGGGGTACCCTTCAGTAAGGAGAGGACGATCTTCGTGACGGCCACGGACTTCTTTGCACCCAGCCAGTGTGGCCAAACACACCTGCCTGCCCGCGCTTACTGACTAACTTGAATTTTCATGCATCTAAAGGATCGTTTAGTGAGCCAAGGGAAGAGTACTTTCCAAGTTCCGTTCGATGGAACCAAAACCAGTCATCATTTAGGTTGTCACGACCCGATACCGAATACCGATGGCATCGAAACGACCCCCCTTCCAGCCATCAAGGCCAAATACACGCAGCACATATAACCACCCTGCAATCTCGCCAATTCTGCGCACTGGAGCCAGATGCAGGCAGCAAGACATATCCACCTCCGGCAGTGGAAGCCAGGTGCACGCAGCGCAACCCACCGTCCAGCCCTTCAAGGAAACCACGTCACGGCGAACTGTGGTCGGATCAGGACCACAGCACGCATACCCGTCTTGCCGGCGCATACTCCACCTCGCCGGCGGTGGAGGCGGGGTGCACGCAGCACGCATAACCACTATTTCATTAGGCCAGCTTGGCAAGCTGGATCCCGGTAAGCTCAGCGAGCAAATATAGAGCTAGAGTAAAGAGCTCACCTTCCGGCGGTGGATGCCAGGTACACGCAGCACATGGCCAAGTCCCACGGTTCCACCATGCGGCCGAGGGGCACCGTCTCGCGCACCATCTCGTCCGAGAAGCCCGGGGCGAGCTTGGCCAGCCCCGCGGTCTGCGCGGTGGGGCCTGGCGCCACGCCCACACATCGGATGCCGTGCTCGCCCCACTCGAGCGCGAGGCTGCGGGTGATGCTGTCTACCGCGGCCTGGGGGGGGTGATGCATGGATGCATAGTAGGATATAAACAAGCCCAAGCATCGCGATTATGGCGTTTAGTCATTGAGCATCAATAGTTAGTAATGGTCAACTGGGGATGGACCTACATACTGATGGAGGTACCTGCTCAAGCCGTTGGTACCCCCGTGACTCGCTGCAACATGCACGTGAAGGAACGGACGCAAAGAGTATAATTCAACATCTCAGCATGTAAGAGTATAATTCAACATCTCAGCATGTACGTCTATGGATAGAAGAAGCATGTGCTTCCTTGGTAGGGCAGGGAGAGGCGTGTGCGTGGCAACAGATGTGGAGCAGCAGGAATATGCAGGAATATGTGGAGCAGCAGGTGGCTAGCCTGTTGCGAGGCTCCTACGGTCGCGAAAACGAAGCGTGTCTAAAGTGTCTGTGTGCAACCGTTGGACATGCTGCGTTACTCTGCGTTATGCAGACGGGCGTGCTGCATTATGCTTACCTCTATGCTGCATTTATGCATAGGGGCATGCTGCATTATGCATACCGGACAGCAGCAGCAGCAGCGGCGGCGGCGGTGGCGGTGGCAGCAGTAGCTGTCCGAAACGCGGCGGGTGCCGATATGCACGCGAGGCATGACTTTCTGCATTCTATTTCTGCATTCAAGCACGACCAGAGGCCCTAGCAAAAAGAAGACGTGCCATTCTACTACGCACGCCTTCATGCCCTCACCGCCTCCCTTGCCACCAAACTATTCTCTCATACTGGTGTTCTTGTATCAGACCCCAGTGGATGGATAACCATCATCCTATGCGTTCACTATCTCACCTGCGCATGCGTTCATTATCTCACCTGCGCATGTGTTCACTATCTCACCTGCGCATGCGTTCATTATCTCACATGCGCATGCGTTCCTTATCTCACCTGCGCATGCGTTCATTATCTCACCTGCACATGCGTTCATTATCTCACCTGCCCATGCGTTCATTATCTCACCTGCGCATGCGTTCATTATCTCACCTGCCCATGCGTTCATTATCTCACCTGCGCATGCGTTCATTATCTCACCTGCGCATGCGTTCACTATCTCACCTGCGCATGCGTTCATTATCTCACATGCGCATGCGTTCATTATCTCACATGCGCATGCGTTCATTATCTCACCTGCGCATGCGTTCATTATCTCACCTGCGCATGCGTTCACTATCTCACCTGCGCATGCGTTCATTATCTCACATGCGCATGCGTTCCTTATCTCACCTGCACATGCGTTCATTATCTCACCTGCCCATGCGTTCATTATCTCACCTGCCCATGCGTTCATTATCTCACCTGCCCATGCGTTCATTATCTCACCTGCGCATGCGTTCCTTATCTCACCTGCGCATGCGTTCATTATCTCACCTGCGCATGCGTTCACTATCTCACCTGCGCATGCGTTCATTATCTCACCTGCGCATGCGTTCATTATCTCACCTGCGCATGCGTTCACTATCTCACCTGCGCATGCGTTCATTATCTCACCTGCGCATGCGTTCATTATCTCACCTGCGCATGCGTTCATTATCTCACCTGCCCATGCGTTCATTATCTCACCTGCGCATGCGTTCATTATCTCACCTGCCCATGCGTTCATTATCTCACCTGCGCATGCGTTCATTATCTCACATGCGCATGCGTTCATTATCTCACCTGCGCATGCGTTCATTATCTCACATGCGCATGCGTTCATTATCTCACCTGCGCATGCGTTCATTATCTCACATGCGCATGCGTTCATTATCTCACATGCGCATGCGTTCATTATCTCACCTGCGCATGCGTTCATTATCTCACCGCTTCCCTCGCCACTCGGTTGCTCTGTCATATTCTTTTGGTCATACGAAAACCGCAGCGGAAAAGGTACCCATAACCCTATTTGCCGTGCTTTCCTTGCCGCCCCCCATCCACTCCCTAGCCGATTGGCCGATTCAGCCTTGCTGACGTAATCCGACCCTCACCGCTCACCTTGGCGGCAGACACGTGCGACTGGTACCAGGTGGCAGCATAATGCAGCGTGGCCGAGATGTTGATGATGACCGGGCCACCAAACACGCGTCCCGTGCCCGCGGTGCCTCCCGAAAGCCAGGGCGCCTCGCACCCGCTGGCATCCTCGGCCATTGACTTGGCACTCTCCATCAGGTAAGGCAGCGCCGCTTTGGACAGGTTGAACGTGCCGACTGCGTCAATGTCCAGGACCGTCCTGCTCGCGTGGTCCAAGGGGCGGGTAAGGGTTTGTGCTAAAAGCCTTAATCAGAAGCAATGTCGAGAGTCTCCATTAAAAGCAACATCAAAAGTCTTTATCAGAGGCAAGAAGACGCAGCGTGGGGCTGTCAGTGTCCAGAAGGGCCCTGCACGCATGCTTGGGGGTACTTTAACACAAACATGTGACATGGGTCGCAAAGCATATATCTCATCAGCATCAGATTCTGATGCTGAAGATCAGATGGAGGGGGGAGGGGGGGGGGGGATGCCACAATATCTATCGGGGAATATGTTCTTGCAAGTCCCTATTAGAAGGTACTTATCAGAGGGTCGGATGCATTTGACACTGGCGTCAATATCCAAACGGTCATGCCAGGGGTCGTGGATTCAACACCAGAGAAATGTCGACATTGAGGTTAACAAGGGACGTGGGTGGGGCAGAGCAAGATTTGATATTCAGGCGACCACATGCAGGGGGGAAAGAGATAAAGGGCCCTTCATACGAGAGACGACAGGGCTCGGGATATGCCTCGGAATGGGGGTTACATTGTTGTCAACTGTTACTAGACTCTATTAGGTGAAGGAAAAGAAGTAACTTACGCATTACAGGGGGAAAGTGGCACGGCGCCCTATGAATCGTCAGGGGTGGTTGGAGAGATGTCGGGATCAAGTCAAGCAACCCTACGGTAGAGAAGGAGGGCGATAAGCATAGGGTGCTGGCGGTGGGTGTACTTAATGGCGACTGGCAGATAGTACACCGCCACGACACAAACCCCAGTCTTGTGTGGCAGGGCGCGACTTCATACTTGCATGAGCCGCGGGTATGGACAAGACATGAAGAGGAGCAGCGGCGAGATGTGAGGAATCAGCATATGGGTGGGGAATTCATGCCATTCACTTTTGATTCTGGAGAAGAGGCGAGGAAGAGGGGGGCGGGATCATAAGGCCCAGCTCGACTCCAAGAAGATGCCAGGTGGGCGGACGGGGAAGAGAGACACAAAGATGCAGTGGCAGGTGGAGGCGCACCGTTATCAGGTCGGATGATGTCAAAACCAAAGACCGGCTTGCAAATGACCCTGACACGATCGCGCAGCGACATCAACGAGGGCAACCGCGAGCGCTATTTGCGATCATGGTCTGATGCATGAATGGAATATAGCTGAGGCAGGTAAAAATTCAGAATTTGATTAACGGTGCTAGAATTTTAGATACCTGTCGTTCTTTCATCCGTTCCCGAATCCACCGCGGGCTTGCAGGTTGCAGCCAGCACATCGCAGGCTGGTGTATTGAGCCTCACTGCGCACCAAATGCTCAACTCAAGGCATCCGCCTTGACATACGATGCCTTACTAGTCCAATTACACAAAAATTTACACCTAGTTCACATGGACAGATGGACTTGAATTTATACCCTCCAAGGGGTCGGTCATGTCTCAAGGTAGTTCTGTGAAGCGTCAGCTTACGGTTAGGCAATACGCTCCATCACTTGCTCTCTAAAACGGCCTAATCAAGTTCTTCACAAGCGGGATCTTAGGGTGTAATGGCACAGAACGCGTGTGCACAATAGCGTGCTAGTGGCACCTCGTTCGGTCGGCGCACATATGCCGCGTGGCTGACCTGAACGCGTTGACGCTCATGTCTTCAGGAGGTGCCAGGAAGTTCCCCGCCGCGCAGTTGACAAGGATGTCGATGCGACCCGCCTTCTGCACTGCTCGCTGGGCATCCTCTACATTGCGGACGTCCCCTTGTACTGCTATAGCCTGTTAGAGGTGACAAGTAGGACGCAGACCGTGCGTTAGTGACGTGAACCACTGTTATTGTCTTACAGGAATGGCATACAGTTGCGCAATTTTAATGTTCAACAGGCCACACGGCATCACAAAATTAAACAAGCACACGCGCAAAGTGGAACTGGCGGGCGCACCGTTATCCCTTCCTTCGCGAGAGCCTCGACAGCACCGTCTAAGACCTTAGCTCGCCTCCCCATAATTGCAACCCGAGCTCCATGTTTACCAAACTGCCTAGAGATCTCAAACCCAATGCCACTGCCACCTCCCGTGATAAAAGCGGTACAGCCTTTCAGCACATCATCCCGGAATGGCGACTGAGCAGGAGGGGTGCTCTGGGTTGCCGCCGAACTTTCGTCCATTTCCCAAACCTTCTAAGAAATCGGGTTGACGTTTTCCGCGATCTGTGTTACAACAGCTGAGCTGCAGCCTGTTTGAAAGAAAATCTCAACATTTCGCCGTGCTCGGCCGCTCGGGGCGCGTAATATGCCGGCGATTTTTACACGTGCAGGCAGGACGTTTATAGGCTTGTGTGATCGGGAAGAAGAAATTCCTAGATGACGCAAGTTGCATGAATACGTGAGATCAGGAACTCAGGTTGGAATGGATG
The DNA here is from genome assembly GCA_009746045.1 of Mesostigma viride. Classification (NCBI taxonomy): domain Eukaryota; kingdom Viridiplantae; phylum Streptophyta; class Mesostigmatophyceae; order Mesostigmatales; family Mesostigmataceae; genus Mesostigma; species Mesostigma viride. The sequence goes on along the minus strand of RPFO01000104.1, from coordinate 4,686,071 downwards.
CAAAGGCGGTCACGTGGCATGCCACGTGGCACGTGATCATGAATCCGGAGTATGAGTTGTGAGTTGTGCTATTTGTGCGCCGCAGGAAACCGGTGTCAGGTGTCAGACATTGCCATATTAATTATTATTATTGGCGATCCGTCCCAACGAGTTTATGCTGGCAGTACATGTACTTACTATGCATTTATCAGGCGGAGCCAATTTTCGGAAGAACCGTCAGGTTCGCCAGAATTGGCGAAGCTTATCAGGCGGAGCCAATTTTCGGAAGAACCGTCAGGTTCGCCAGAATTGGCGAAGCTTATAAGGCCGTACACGTGAGAAAACATAGGAATAGGGGATGAAAATCCGTCAATCCATCCATACATACATCCATCCATACATACATCCACCGAATTTGTCCCGAATTTGCAAGCATAAGGGTGAGGTTCTTCCGAAAATTGGCTCCGCCGTAGAGTTTCAACGGGCAAGTTGCAAACACGCACGTTACTTGATAAGGCCGTACACGTGAGAAAACATAGGAATAGGGGATGAAAATCCGTCAATCCATCCATACATACATACATCCATACATACATCCACCGAATTTGTCCCGAATTTGCAAGCATAAGGGTGAGGTTCTTCCGAAAATTGGCTCCGCCGTAGAGTTTCAACGGGCAAGTTGCAAAACGCACGTTACTTGATACTAGCAGCCCAGTGTCTCCTGTGTGATGCGCTGCTCAATAGGGTTGTACCGAATAGCGTTTTGGCTTGCCGAATCGGATACTCGGACCAGGGGGGTGCCCCGAACCCGATGCCGAATATATTTGGAGCCTCCCGATACCGATACCGAATATGTTCGGAGCTGAAGGGCCCTTCCCGAATCGAACACCGAATAGTTCTCCGAACTATTCGGACGCCGATCGAATAATGACGACAGTAGCTACTATAACGTATTAGGTAGACAACTTGTATCATTTATGTTAATGAGACTTATATTAATTATTTTGTATCAATTATATATTGAGATACACTTAGTGTTTAATACTTTAGACGAGCACAGTTGCCTTCCCTGCGTAGTGCATTCAGCTTTTCGGCGTTGGCCTAACTCTGAGTCGGCGGAGGCATGACCGCGCCAGCTGGTGAGTGGAGGCTGGAGGCTGCGCCGCCCGCTAGTAGGGGTACTACTATTCGATATTCGGAACTACGAATATATTCGTCGAATAGTAGGGTGTCCCGATTTCGATACCGAACATATTCGGAAGTAGAGCTTGCCTCTCGATACCGATACCGAATATGTTCAGACGGACAGACCGTTCGCCGTATACTGAACATATTCGGTGTTCGGTTCGGTATTCGGGGGATATTCGGTATTCGGAACACTATTCGGTACAACCCTACTGCTCAATGCTCGACCGACTGACCGAGGGTCCGAGGCGAGTGGCGACCGCACCCGTTGAGCCCTGTCGATTACCTTCGTGATATTGCGATGCGCTGGGCAGGGCGCAAATATCGACTCGAAAGTCGTACCAGGTTATGGCGAACGTGTAACAGACTACAATGCCCGTTTCGGCGTCTGGACTTCGTTAAGGCCGGTGTGCTGGCCGGATGACAAAAACTGTAGCTATGGCAGTCTTGCAGGCGCTTGTGGATAGCGTAGGAATGCAAGGTGTTAGTTTAGTGTCGTGACGATGGGCATCCAAGTGGAGAATGCGCCAAGTATAGTCACTAAGGCTTAGGCTCATCGTGTAAACTGGATAAAACTGAAATATGTTTTAAAATTTAACACCCACACCTGCCCACGTTCTGCTATTTTATTAGGTCAGGCCTTGATGACATCGAAACCGTCCTCAATGTGTGACGTCTTGGCGCAGTACCAGCAGACAAAGCAACGGATCTTATCCAAAGCAGGGGATGGTAAGGAAAGCTTTCATAGGCACATTTTCTTGTCTTTCGGTCAGGAAGATTGCTAAGGTTAAGGGAATCGTGGTCACACGGCGGACACTAGTTTGCTGCCTCGTAAAGTGTACGTGTCCCCGCATGCATTTTTGCTGTATAGTCGCTTCGCGAGCATGCCTTGCCGCATCTCGTTTCAAATACACGCATGACGATGACGATACAATTAATACTATACCATGCAAACTGCATTTTGTAATGCGTATGCAAATACGTGTCATCTTCGCTGATCGCTGTCACGTGTCCCGTGGGCTTGCCGTCGTTGCAGAAACAATCGACGTGCTGCCGTTAATGTCTCGCGTAAATGCAGCGCTACCCATTACGGTTGTGAGAACTGCTGTGGTACATCCGTACGCATCACATGAGGCTGTTTACGGAAGGCATGTGTGCCTGTATGATATCGTAGAAATTACATTCATAATCTAATGGCATATCATCAAATGGCAGCTATCCTCAACAACCTAATCGGCAATCCAAAATCGTAATGGCTTTTGTTCCTTCTTCTCGTCGCATCCAAACAGCAAAGAGGACAGAGCCGATTTCCCGCACAAGCTATGCTCTCCCGGAATACTTCAACCCAGCTGTCCGAAGCAAATCAGGGGGCGCCGTGCCAGTGGATAATGGCACATCACGCACACCCTCTGTGGCCAGCCCAGCATTCATGCATAAGCCAGCTTCGGGGCACGCTGTCTTCCATCAATCCGCAAACAATTTCGGGCAAGCCTACGGCAAGCAGGAGCATTATATAAGACTGGCGGATGCACCAGGGCTGGGGTCTAGGGAAGCCAACGTTCTGTCCAGGGAAACTGGAGGCTTCCAACGCGGGGAGAGTCGACGGGATGAACCAAAGGCAAGAAGGGAAAACGAATGGCCAGGCCAAGCACGTGACACCGCAGACCCCGGCCCTCCTCCGCCGGGAGCAAACGGCAGGGTTACCTCCGTTTCGACAATGCCCATCGGGCGTGCAAGCGCGGATTATGACAGAAGTATATATGGATCAGGGCAGGACATGGATGGTGGTGTGGCTAGACAGGTTGGCAGAGCACCAGGGAGAGGCTATGAGAGTGATATGGCATGCGGGAGAGGCTACGAGGCTAATGCAGCAGTGGAAAGAGGCTACGAGGTTGATGGAATAGGAGGGCGGCCTAGAGGCTATGAGCATGTCAGGAGTGGTTACGGTGTCCATGAGTCGGATGATAGGCTTGATTTGCCAGCGGACATGGTAGGCAATCGGGATGATGACGCGGACGTGGCGGTGACGCGCGCCAGGCAACATGATCAGGTGGAGAGCTTGTGCATGACGTCCCTGCGCTGCGAGAACGACCACCTCAGGTGGGTGGCTGCATTTGCCAGTCAAATATACAAATTATATCTTCTAGTTACATCCTGTACTTATATCAGCTATGGGTATCCACTTGTTATACTTGCTAGTTGAATTCTCTACTTACATCTGCTACATACATACGCTAAATGCACTACCAATGGCTGTGCATGTTTCCTGATCGCAGCAGTGAGATGCGTGCTAGCTGGGTTGGCATGTAAATAGGGGTTGTGTTGTGTCTTGTAGAGCTTCGCAATGGGCTGGCGAACAGGACGGAATGTTCAGAGGGGTTTTGTCTCCACGTTTCGCACATTGACCGCGTTTTGCTGTCTATTTCCTTCATCATTACTGTATGGGAGGCGGAGGCGACAATCGTATCAAATCAATCTATCTTGGTCGTGAGTCTTCTTTCCAAGCTTACACCCCGTGCCGATGCCCCGGCCGCAACAGGTGACCTCACTATACCATCCATGTGCCGCACCTTGTGTTCAATGCCCCGGCCGTGACAGGGATGCGTTCCTGGAGATGAAGCACCAGCTGCACGGGGCCTTGGCCCACGCGCGCCAGACGGCAGAAGAGAAAGCGCAGCTGGCCCGTGCGCTGGAGGATGCGCGGGCGGCAGCAGCCAGGCAGGACGAGCAACACGACGCGCTGGCGGCGATGCCACCGCCGTCACCCTCGTACCGGGACCAGGCCACGTCGCTGCGGGTGGTGCTGGCGGACCGGGAGGATCAGCTGCGACGAGCCATGTCCGAGGTAGTGTGGGGCCCCTTGCTTGCACGATGCCCTTGCTTCACATCTGTTGACTGTGTTACCACCTTACTGTTCTGCTTACTAGCAACGTGTCTTCTGTGATCAGGTCTTCGTTATTGCCTTGCCGATGTTTTTCTTACACTTCTTCTGATTGTTGACTCTGTCTGATCTTTTGATTTAATTCATCATCCCCCATAATTTAATGGCCGTTGTTTTCTTAGTGTATATTCTTGCCCCATCTTAATGGCATCAAGCATAGGCGTTGTTCCTGTTGGCAGTTCATTCCCCTCCTTTCTCACCCCTTCCCCAAACTCTCCAACGGACCACAGGCTCAATGCGACGCACCCGGCAGCAGCCGTGCCTAACCCACCCACCACTCACTCATCTCGCAGCAACCACCCGTCACCCACCACCATCATGTCATTTTTTCATCACCCCACCCAGGTGCGCCGCCTCGAGTCCTCCCTATCCGCATCGCAGCGCTTGTTCTCGGAGCGGGAGGCAGCATTAACCAGCCAGAGCGGACACATCGCCTCCTTGCTCGACTGGGCGCACGGCTCATTGGGCCGGCTGCGTGATGCCGTCGAGCAGTACCAGCAACAACTGTTCCCCACCTTCCAGCCGTCACAGGAGCTGATCCAGTGGGTGGCTGCGTCGGCGGCCAAGGGGGGGATGCATGGGTTGAGCCTCGAAGGTAAGCCGAGGGCCGCGTTGAGTTTAACCGCGTGTTTGGCACCTCTGTGACGGTATCAATTGAACTGCGCGTCCTGCTTTTTTTGCTTGCCATTGGCTGGCCTTAACCCCATCCCTTCCAACGCTCCCCTCATCGATCCCCCCACGGCCCTTTGTCACCTTCACAGGTTGGACCGACGGTGACAGCAAGAGCCTGGCCCGGCTGGGGTCATCCGCCGCTCCACCCCGGACTCCCCCCTCCGCCCCTGATCCCCACGCGGACGGGCTCATATCCACCATGCACCAGCTGGAACGCTCACTGGGCCTCCTGTGCACCGTGACGGATGCCAAGCTGGAGGCATCCGCGCTCGTGGCCGCCCGCCTGCGTGCGGAGGCGGCCACGCTCCGCACACAGACGGCAGAGGCCCACGCAGAGCGAGACGCGGCGAGGGAGGAGTGTGGGGCGCGTGCGGCAGCAGAAAGGAGTGAGCGCGAGGAGCTGGGGGCCGAGCTAGGGGTACTCAAGCAGCTGTTTGATGCCGAGGTGGCCCGGCTCAAGGGGACGGCCGAGGAGGCGGAGCAGGCGGCGGTGGCTGCGAGGGAGCACGCAGGTGGCGTATCACTAAGAGCATATCCATTTGCTTTCTGACGATAATATCCATGATACAACCAGCCTTGTATAGAGCATATCGTCAAGGTAGGCAGCAAATAGTAAACCAAGTAGCATACGTATATTCTATACACCGTGTAACTGCTCCCCCCACCGCTTTTCCCCGCCCTCTGATAGAACCGGTTCCGGTTGTCTGCCACTATGACGTATAGGAGTTAGTTGCACTTAGTGATAGGCTGCATCGAGAGTCGAAACTTCAAGAGTACCCTTATCGGACGGTATCATGCGCCTGCACTATGCATAAGTTGCCAATGTCAACATGAGCTTCCTGGACCGTGGTGGTCTTGTACTTTGCAGGTAACCTTTTGACATGCACCTGCCTGTTACAAGGACGATTCAGTTGCTCTCATGATATTTTAGCTTTGCTCTTTTGTCACGCTTTTCACGCGATGTAAGGAATGCATGCTGCCTGTATACTCGTGGAGCCTGCCATTGACCACCGGGTGTTGCCCACGTCTCCACAGTGGTACACCCCAAGCGCTCGGCCGTAGTACTATGGGAGTGATCAGCCCTGAGGCTTAGCTTCTTTTTCTATTTATTCTTCTACGTGAGAGGGGGAAAATTATGGGACGTCATTCGTCCTTTTGAAGATTTTGGTATGCACATGGTCTCCGTCTAAGTGGGCGTACTGTCATTAATAATTGCCTAAGAAGTCTGCATGGTTTTGATATTACCTTGCACGCCGAACAACGCATCCACGATTCACAGCTGATGAATGATGGCCGCACCCCCCCTACCTCCACCTGCAACAGGCGGCTTGGAGCAGCGCATCTTGCAACTGGATACGCGTATGCTAGAACTACAGGCGGAGCTGGCCTCCACACGCGCTGCTCTCGAAAGCGAGGTGGCCGCCCGCCGGGACGCAGAGGACGCCCTGCCCTTGCTAGAGTCAGAAAACCAGCGGCTACGGGAGGAGCTCGAAGGGGTGCAGCTGGCCCAGAAGTTTGGTGCGGGGCAGAAGCTGCATGGGAAGGACCTTGGTCGAGGGAACTCCACAGGGTTCAGCGTCCTGGGTAATGGTGGATGCGTCCAGGGTGGCCAGGGGTCGGATGCCAGAAGCCAAGACGAGGAGGTCCGGAAGCTCATGCGGATGGTGGACGCGCTCGTGAAAGAGAACACGGAGTTGCAGAGACAGTCGAGGAAGTGGGCGGAAGGGGCGGAGAAGGTAGATGGGGCAAGGGATGGGAGGGAGTCAGTGCCTGTGAAGCAAGCGCAGGTGTCGCTGCCATTACACCAGCGGCAGCATCAGCCGTTGGGCCATCCCAGCAGCGCAGCATCGGCTGCGAGGGATGGCGTCAGTGGAGCAGAGCTTGCGATGGTCGCGGATGGAACGGTGAGATGAACATCTCTTCATTCTCTTGCAATCATCCTGGCCACCATTGTTGCACTGAGGGTCACAAACATTCTGTTTCACTTAGTCTTTGCTGCATGAATTATTAGTCAAGTTTCTTTCCAATGCTAAGAAATGAAGTGAGTCTTGCTATCAATCAAGTATCAATTTCCTTTTGGCACTATTTGTAGCGAACATGCATGCTGATGATTGCCAAAGCCCGATTCTCTGTTGTGCCTGGTGCGTCTCTTTGATGTGTGTGCAGATGAGCGACTCAGAGCTCATGAAAACGCTGCTGGCACGGCGGATGCTGGCAGCCAGTTCGGCTGGCAAATGAAGCCTGGCTCAACCTGTTTACTTCTTGTTGTAGCAAATGACGTCTAGGATGTGACAGAATGCAGGCCAGTTGAGAAGTAATCGGCTAATCTGCTGAACCTGGTCAGAGTGTGAGCTTATTAAGTGAGACAACTATTCCTGGACGCATGGCGATCCAACGCCGTTATCTTTGTTTTATAAACACACACGGGCCAAGCTGATCCAAGTGCCATGAAGTAGTTAGCCGTAAGCTGGCTGTGTTACTTCATAACCTGACAAAATCAACTGGACATAACTTATTTGCGGGTGTTTCCCCCCGAAACCAGACAACTAATTTTTAATTTTCTCAACAGCATCTCCTCTTCCTTATTTATTTTATTGAAACAATATGCTCGACCTTTGCTGCCCCTTTCTTTACCGGTGTTACACATGTAACCCTATGTTCACTGAATCCATAGTACTTACTTTGTTTGTAGGCAGGGGTCAATTCAAACTAAACGGCCAAGCGTGACGCAGACCTAGGGATTAGGGCATCATCTTACGAGGAAGAACACAAGCTATTAGAAAAGGGAAATGTAAATACACAATATACTCGACCTTTGCTGTCCCTTTCTTTACCGGTGTTACATGCATACAGCCCTATCAAGGAGACAGCCTGCGTTTATTGCTGCCATTCGCCGACTGTATGAGGGCTCACAGGCAGTAGTGCGGACTGCGGAAGGCACCATGCACCCCACCATTCCCCCTTCACCACGGGGTGTGGCAAGGTTGTGTCCTGTCCCCATACCTGTTCATTATTGTCGTGGATCACGTCATGCGCCGGGCACGTGCGCGCTTTACTGCTCTTAAGGGGTTCGAGCCAGGCTTGGACATCATTAACGTGAAAGAGCATGGCGGGGTTCGACCTGGTTACCGCCTTGCCGACCTGATTTATGCGGATGATACCACCCTCATCGAGAGCCCCGAGCACATTCAGACCTGGCTGGACTGCCTGGGCCAGTGGGCCTGGAGGCGCGGGCGGTGGGGTTGGAGATTAGTGTCAAAACCGAGGCGATGGTGATTGGGGCCTCCAGTAAACCACCGCTGCCGCGCCTGCTCGACGGGACGGAGGTCCCGTTCCGCGACCGCTTCAAGCTGTTGGGGAGCTGGCTTCCTGACACCGCCGACGATGTGGACACCCGCATCGGCCTTGCCTGGGCCACGCTCCGTTCGCTCACACCCTACTGGCGCTCGAAGGGCCTGGGCGGGCACCGCAAGCGCATGCTCTTCAACTAGGTCCTCGTCCTCACGGTGCTCACGTATGGCGGCGCCGAGGCGTGGACCCTCCCACCCAAACTGGCAGCTAGGCTAGACGGCACGGTTTACAGGATGCTCCGACAGGTCCTTAACGTAGGTTTTTCCGAGCGTCCGTCGTCAGAGTCTTTGTATCATGGCATGCCTCGTGTTTCGGACGAGATTAGGCAGCGTAGGATAGCATTTGTAGGCCACCTTGCCCGCACCAGCCAGGTCGACACCACCCTCGGTCTGGCCGGCCCCCAGCGGCTTGGCCAGCCAGGGCGGCACATTCTGACCTGGCCTGGCCCCGCGGACATTCCCAAACGGGTAGGGAAACCTGTCACGAACTACGTTCAGATGTTGCTGGACGACCTAGTGGTCCCAGCCCAGTTTGAGCACCGCATCCACTCTCAATCCGGGTCACGAGCCACGAGCCACGAGGTAGCCATGGCTGTCGGAGCTCATAACTTTCACGTTTGAGCCCCGAATTCAGCTGTGAATATCACAATCGCTTCGTCTTTCTTAGACGCACATGCTGATATAATTTTCCAAAGCTATAACGCACTATATGGCGAATAAACGCGCCTCGACGCAACGCAGCCTGGCGGCTGCGCTCGGCAATGAAAATACGTCTGCAGCTACGGCTGCAGCTTCGCCATCAGGGCCGGAAGGCAGTGCTGCCACTACTGAGTCGCGCACTGGTGGTCGTCCAGCACCCTCCCGGGCTTCCTGCCTCGCCTTCGATCAGCCGCGCCTGAGCCAAAACGCAGCCGCCCAGCCGAACCGAGCTGGTCTGAGCGCGATTTTGACGTCGACAGGCTCTTTACCACCTTCGACGTCAACAGGCCTGCCTTTTTCGACATGCCACCCATCAAGATACTGGAGCTCGTGTTTTACGGGTCACGTGTACGCCTCACTGCTGGCCCTGTGCCAGCAACTCAATTTCCACACCCACTTTTTTCGCAACGGAGTTGACGGCCGGTTTTCCCACCGCGTCTCAGACCGCCCAGTCGACACCAACCTGGCCGGCTGGTCTCGCCCCCGCCTTCAGCTCGCAGCTCTCTTTACCCTCGATCACTAAGCGCTCGGCCGAGGACCTTCTGCACCCCGCCCCCATTACCGAATCCACCTTCGTCCACCACCTCCACGCCGCCCTCTCACAGCACGTGACGCCCATTGCTGCAGATGTGGCGGCACTTGGCGGCACGCTGGCTGCTGAGCTCCCCACCATCCCCACCGCCACCGCCGCCCTCCTCGCCTCCACCCCCCCCCTCCCTCCGCCTCCACCGACTCCATCACCGCCCAGCTCCGCGACATCGACCAGCGTCTTAATTAAGGACAACGCCATTGCTATCGAGGTTCTGCAGAACACCGCAGGCCTCACCGCCCAGCAGCGCGGTGAAGGACATTGCCGCCAAGCCAGCCCCGGCTGGCCTGGCCGGCGATGCTCCTCCCATCACCACCTGGGCGGACATGCTTAAGCAACACACCACCTCCACCACCTCCGCCGTCGCCGCCCAGCTTCAACGGCAGACGCTTGACCTCCGCGAGGAGGCCGAGCTCGCCAAGCGCAGCCTCAACGTCATTGTCAAGAATCTCAAGATGGAGGAAGGTGAGAATTCCGAGAAGCTTGCGCGTGCTTTTGAGAGAGAAATCCTTGATCGCATGGGCCTTACTGGTGAGATCGAGCTGGCCGCCCACCGCCTTCCCCGCGCGCAGGGTAAGGCAGGGCCGCCCCCACTCCTTCTCACCTTTAAGACCCCGGCGGACAAGATTTCTTTTCTCAGACGCCGCAAGCGGCTCGAGAAGACTCTCTTCACCCTTGATGACGACTTGACCCTGGCGCAGCAACAACGGCGACGGGAGCTATGGCCGACCTACCTCCAGCTCCGGCAGACCAAGGCGGGGCAGCCGGTGTACTGGAAGGGGGCGGCCATCTACGTCGGCCACAAGCCCTGGCAGGCGACCCCCGCGGCCCCAGCGACTCCAGACGCCCCAGCTTAGGGGAATACAGCAGTAGTAGTGTAGAATAGATAGACCGTGGCCATGTACATGTACGCCTCCTAGAGGCCCTATTCCAGCTAAGCCACGCGCTTTATGTAATCATGTACATGTGTGCCTATGATGAGCCACACTCCAAACGATGCCTAGTTTTATTTAGTAATGCTGTGCCCATGCAGAGAGCTGCTCTCTGCTGAGATGCCACGCTCTAGTTTTTGTATAGCCATGATGATCTTCCCCCTCACAGGCATGCTCCCCCCTTACCCGGGCATAGCGTGATAGACCATGAGGGTGCGGGTGCCCTGGTGCACCTAGAGCAGGGGTAGCTTACATTCCCACCCTTGCATGAAGTAGCCTAGAATGTATTAAAAGCCATATGCCCCTTCTCAGGGCTATGTGCTACATCTACTCCCAACGGAGTGATGTTGATAATTAATTAATCCACTCTCTCTCCCGTCTTTGGACTGTCATGCAGGACAAGACGCGGTGGAAGAAGATTGTCAAGGCACACACGCCCGACCCTGTGGGCAAGCCACCTCCCCCCAAGCGGAGGAGGCGTTTTGATGAGTAGTGTAGTTAGGATTTTTCTAGATAGCTTAGAGTTAGTATAGTTCGACCACGCGGCTTCCTCCACCCCATCCATCATGGAATATGTGCTACATGACCTCCCCACGGAGGCATGTTATAATTTAATTTTATTTTTTTTAAGGAGACAGCCTATGTTCACTGAATAGCCCTATGTTCACTGAATTCATGCACCCCCCCTTTGATCATGACGTTTCTCAGATTCTCAGGTTGAAGATCTTGAGACCCTGGATTTTGAAATTTTTTGTTTAAGATTGCAGGGCTGGTTTTGGCAAAAAGATCTTAAAGTAGGCACCAAAGCCTGCTTTAGAGTAGCGGTCAGTGGCACGCGAGGAGGGGTTTGTGCCTACTTCATGTTTAAGATTGTCAACCTTGGATTCGATTTTTGGTTTAAGATCGCAGCCCTGGGTCGGTCGGACCCCATTCTTAAACATCAAGGGGGGGGTGTAGTACAACTTCATTACCGCATTAAGTTGCGATCGCCGCCTAAAACTTGGCGTCGCAACTTAACGCGGTAACGCAACCTTAACGATAGAATTAGGCTAGCATCCCACCCCCTCCTCCTCTGACGGACTTCTATACGGCAATCGACAGCTCTCGTCAAGCCCGATGCAGCTGCAGCATCAAGTCGCCTGAAGTCCATTTTTTCGGCCAGATATTTACCGAAAGGTGGGCGGTGTGGTATACGGCGCCCAACTTACCGGCGTCGCAACTTAACGTGGTAACGCAACCTTAAGAAACGCAACTTAACGCGGTGATGACTGTACCTACTTTGTTTGTAGGCAGGATCAATTCAAACTAAACGGCCAAGAGTGACGCAGACCTAGGGATTAGGGCATCATCTTACGAGGAAGAGCACAAGCTACTGTCGTAGAAAAGGGAAACGTAAATACATCGGTAATCCTTCCATGATCCAAACCTGCTAGTTTTCAGGCCTGCACTGGTCCTCTCATTGATAATGGGACACGCTAGGACGAAGTCCTCGCACGTGTTGGAATCCTGGCTGCCAAAGGGCGGCGATCCAAGAGCATGTCACGCCGGTGATTCAGATTGATGAAATATGGGAGATGCTTTGTGTGAACACTGGTAATCCGAAACCATGAAACCTGGATGCCCGACAGTACAACATCTTCCCTTACAACGGCTTTCCCGAACCCTGAACCATATTAGGCTTTCAAAGCCATGGCCATGGGAGCATCCGTCAAAGACAGCAACTAATACTGCAGTACATGATCAGCGGCTCGCAGTGTTTTTTATCGGTTAAAATGCCGACCTTCATGGAAACCATGACCACGAACTGCTTGGGATAAGCAGCCAGGATAGCGCACCCAAATGCAGAACGTCGAAACTGACCAAGATATGGATCAAGCAGCCGTGAACCTCGCTAACGGATACGCATTATGATAAAGTAACAACAATTCACGGCCATCTGGCGACATGCAAACATTCGTAACTTGACTTTTCTAGGGCCACTTAGGCGAATTTAAAGCTCCTTGTTAATTAAAAAAGAACAGGGGAAAGGCAACAAATACTACGCTTAATGAAGGTGCAGGCAGCAGGAGCCAGTGCTGCAGCCGTCTCATGCTGCAATGTGCCAGAATGGCAACCCTACTGGCAAATCGACTTTACCAGGGACTCACCTCTCCTATTCAATTTCCAGCATTCCTATCCTACGGCTTCCCCGCGTGCGTCGTGCCCATATTTTCTTCATGAACCTGAGTAATTATAATGACCTCGCAATGGCCGCGGAATGGAAGTGTTACAGGGGGTCGTTACGTCGAAGCCAAATCCATTATTCTGCGTTTAGGACATGGGCATTGGGCAGGTTGTTGCAAACCAGGACTACAATGTAATTGCCAAAGGCGACACTTCAAAATTCAAAGGCAACACTGATGAGTGGTGAGTGACTGAGTGGTGAGTGGTGAGCGGTATTAGGAGGGGTGACACTGAGCCAAGCTAAATAGGGGCCGGATCCTGCAGCCGCCGGTCCAGAATGTCTGGCCCCTATTTCCATACTAGGGGCCCGTGCAGCTACCGGCACCAATTCTAGCTAGCCCCCATCTTTTCGGCCCCTATAGGGGAGATTCCAGGGGCCGAATTTTTATGCAGCCGCCAGCCCTAGATTTCGGGCCCCCGTATTGTACAGCACGCGCGGCATGCCGCATCATGCCACGTGGCGTCCCATCTTGCCATGCCCCGGATGCCAGCTATGTACGGGCCTACGGATGCCTACACAAAAAACTGTGTCGGCATCCGTCCTCACGCCGCGCCGCGCTCTACTGTCATGCAATCTGCACATGTCTTGCCCAGTTCAGTTCAGTTCAGTTCAGTTTAGTTGGAATCCCACGCCGGTCATATCCAACAGAGATAGTGTAGCGACGTAAGTAGATCGGATGGTACTAGGGTACTGTGATATGTCTTGCCCGGAAATTGCCTGTCGCCGGAGAGGCATGCCGGCATCAAGCCACGTGGCGCCTCATCAAGCCACGTGGCGCCCCATCTTGCCACGTGGTGCCGCATCTTGCCACGTGGTGCCGCAGCTCGGCCACGTAGCGCTGCGCTATTGGGGGCCAGTAATACGGGGCCACCGCCGCCGACCCTCGTATTACTCGCCAGCCCCTATTTCAATTCAGGGGCCGGCGCTTACCGCAGCAGTCAGGCCCTGGGACAGGCCCCTAGTATCCAGGAAATTTTGCCTGGAGATGTCACCCCTCCTGCGGTATTACTCCGGGTGACGGATGCAAGATTACTGGTATGTGGCGTCATGACGGGCGACGGCAGTCTCAGCCGCGTCGCTTGCCGGTCGGCCCGTCGGCACGCGCGGCTATGACGCCGCGGGCTTGGTGCAAGCCGCTATTCAAAGGCTGCCTGCGGCAGTCGAGCGGTCGCTGCACCTGCATGCTTTCCATTGCCATGTCCCAACCGGCCAGCATCTGTTTCTTCGCATTTCACCAGCGGGCATTTTGACTGCCCTGTAGGTCATTGCAGTTGGTCAAGGCCCTGCAACTTGAAGTGCGTGCATCACTTGGCTTGGTCAAGGTGTTGAAGGGCGGACGCTCCCGGCACCAGAGGAGAAGGTTTCGCCGATTGAAGAAGACGAGGCGAAGAATCCTTCTTTGTTGAGTGAAGTTTCGGGCAGCCTGCACTCGGCTTCTTGAGCTGCACGGGAAGCGACCGCCCAAGGTAGGTGTAAGCGCCGCTCATTTTGTTCATAGCTGTAAAGTCCTTGGTGGCCCTCTAGTGTCATGCTGTCTTTTGCTTGTTGAAAACGTAGCGGATGTATCGTAGACAGTGGCATCTGTCCATGACATGAGAAAAGTTTTGGGTGCGTTTTACCAGCAGGTGTGATGGGACTCTTTTGGCCAATGTCGAAATTTGCGCTGTTAAAATGCTGTCATCCGCTGTTGTATTTGTATGGTAAGTTGTGGCGTACATTGTGAAACTTTCTAAGGCTGGCCACTGTTTGTGCCACTGCTTAATGCTGTTTGGAAACAGTAATGGCCGATGACGATCCAAACAATAGACAAGCATATATCTTACTGCCATGAGGCAATTGGTGAAAACATTTTTCTCAGAGGCCAAACAAATCCCGACATTTGTATGTGCTTTTGCGTTGTACGTGTTTTTTATGTCAGTCTCTGTTCTCTCCAACTGGGCTTCCTGCTTCTTGAGATGTGAAGGGCACATGATGATCACCCAAACCAAAATGCATAGTTCACGTGGTGTGGCCTTGCGCCAGATACCATGACGTTTCTACTCTGATGCCCTGGGATGTAAGCCCAAAGCCGCCCTGTCATGTGCAAGCCTGTGCTGTAACTAGTTGGGAATCACATGGGCGCCATGGATTACTGGCATGCATTTGCTCCCTGGCTGCTTTTGCAGAATTCCTGTGTTTTTGTGTGTGAAAGATAAACTGTTTCTTTTCTTGTCTGGTTATCTTCAGCCTAAAAGCTCTTATGATTTTGCCCCATGTTTTTGCCTTGCCTTTTTGTTTTGTTTGGCACATTCACCGTTTGGTAATGATGATGAAAAGCCATCAAACAGTTATCCCTGACCGAATAAATTATGTGGATAATCTGGTTAACATCTGAACTAATCGCTTTTGCTACACAATATGCCAATCAGGCCTGAGGGCCCGTTTTGTTTATCTTTTGGTTAATGCATAACGTGAATGTGCTGGCTGATGTACCCTCACCCCGAGGGCAACTTGCTGCCTGCTCTGGTTGCTTTGCGCCAGGTGTCTGTACACTTTTGGCCTTGATGGTGGCTGTGTGCCATGTCTTTGGCGTTGTGGATACTCTCCTTAGCACAAGATATGATGGGGCAAAACACGCAATGTGTCCTTTCCCCAACATGCGCAGCGTCAGTTGCTAACAAATTGCTGTCCGTTTCCCTGTGTAACATTTCTCTCGGGCACTTGCTTTCTGCCGTCATGGCCACAGGTGCCTGCACTGCCTACGACCAAGCATGCTCCGAGCGTGAGGCGCAATGCTCTTCTATGGTCAATGGTGGCGATGCGCATGGCTCTCCTAAGGGCGGGTTCGCTTAGCAGTGAGACCAACTCGGCGGGGATGCTCTACAATTTATCGCCCTAGGGAGATGACAAGAAGCGGCTTCATTTAGTGAGGGGTTGAGCCAAGTCAAGTGGCAGTGCGTTCCAGCCGTGCAAATTAGGTAGGTAGAGTTGAGTGACAGGGTGATTGCGTGTGAGGAAGGTGGTTAAGGAACAGCGTATGCTCACAATGTGTCAGCTTACTTGAGATGCAAGGGGCTTGCTGTAAAATGATGCATTGATACAAGAGGCGCGTGTGGCATGCACGAGTCGAGGAGCACAAGCCTAGATGGCGGAGGCGCAAGCGGAGAAGTGCAAGGTACTGAATGAGGTCATCTGCAAGATGTCGTGATTAGCAGTAAGGTACCTGTGTCACCCTCATCTCTGCCTATATGGTGGTACGACATGGTTTCCACAGCATCATGCGCATGCATGAGTTTCATCAGATGCGCGTTTCCGCAGGTCTTGTGACTACAGGGCTGGCAGATGAGGTAGTGGTGAACTGGTTGCTGGTTGACACCAGCGCGACAGTCGACCGATCGATGCCGCATAGATATCAGATGCTGTCTATGCCGCGCTTTGTAGTGATTTGTGATCGGGGGCGCGAAATTAGAATATATCGTCAGATTCTTGTGCAACAATGCGTTATATGCCGACTACAGAAATAAGTTGTTGTGGTGGTGGCTTGCCCATGGCTTCGTGGCAATTTTGTGACAAAACAGACGAGCCTGTGTTGCTGTGTTTACTTTGCCTCGGATGGCAGTGGCTGTTGTTGTTTTTCGGCTAAGCAGCTGGTGTCAACTGGTAAGCCTGTCTCTGTCAGAGCGTGGGCATAGTTGGTCTGTGTGTTGAGACAACAGGCACATGAGACAGATTTGAATAGTAAAGCATCTATATTGCATTTCTGCGTTTTTTTTCATTGGTAGCACACATCATGCTCATGTTGCGAGACTTGCACTGCTTCTCCTGACTTTTGATCAACCATGTCGTTCCTTTTTCAGCATGATGCTGACTTTGCTGTTACCATTTTTTTTTCTTCATTCCTCGCAGTCATGATGAATATACTGCATATTTTGATGGGCTGAGCTGAGAGCATCGTCTATTCGAACTGCTGTTCAAACCTTTGCACTTGGGTGCCAGTTCTAGTGCGTCCACTTGACCCAGACCTGGGCGAGTGAGTCACGCCACGTGCCTTCGAGGGTGAAGTATCCGCGTAGAAAAGTACCTCATCAGGTACTCCGTGGCGGCGTGGGACGCAACAACAACAACAACAAGTGCACTGAAGTAAGTGCGTGGCACGCCTTCAGTGCATGTTCACGCACTTACTTAATGATGAGAACCATTCGTGACCAGTAAGCTGGTGTATGAATTTCAATGGCAACACGCGTTGTTGAATACAAAACCCTGCATAAGAAATTGCACTTCCACACTATACACAGAGCAGATCGGGGTTAATGCTCTGTGGCTCCCCAACGGGCGCACGAGTTTAAAGTAGAATAATTACTACACAGAGCAATGTATCCCTACGTATTAAAAACCATCGGGCATCCTGTGGCCCGTACGCCAAGGGGGGTGTCCAAAAACAAGAAAACTTACATCATGCTGGATTCGAGTAGATCTCGCGAAAACAAGCATGTTTGCCACTGGTCGCAACCCCAGGGGGTCTCTAGGTTAGAAGTTACGGAGCCTCAAAAACCGTTAACTTAAAGGGTAGGTAGGTAGGGTGCCGGGCCGATATGGGTTTTTTACAACAAAACACTTGGATTTTCTGCTAGCTCCCTGTATGGTCGGAATTCTGAAACGGTTTGACGGACAAACTGATAGCACTTGGCGAGCTGAACCCAAATCTGCAGTCAAAATTTTGGCAGGTACCATAGAGGGGGGGGGGGGTTGCCCACAAGATGGTGCTGCCCCTAGGCACGGAAGTATGCTGCCGTCTGCCACCACTACAACTCATGATGTTTGATGCATGTTTGATGCTGTATAACTTATACAACACCTATTTTCAACGTTTTGACCCTCCAAGCTCACTAAATATGGCCCCGTTTATGGGGCGCGTGTCGTTGCGCCATGTTGTGAATTAATTAATTAATTAATTAATTAATTAATTAGGAACATAACTCCGTTGGGAGTATATGTAGCACATAGCCCTGAGAAGGGGCATATGAGCCTATAATACATTCTAAGCTACTTCCTGCAAGGGTGGGAATGTAAACAACACTTGCTCTAGGTGCACCAGGGCACCCGCACCCTCATGGTCTATCACGCTATTCTGATCAGACACTCCGCAAAGGTGAAAACCTTTGCGTTCAGTGCCGGGCCGCGGGTAAGGGGGGGAGCATGCCTGTGAGACGCGGTGGAAGAAGATTGTCAAGGCGCACACGCCCGACCCTGTGGGCAAGCCACCTCCCCCCAAGCGGAGGAGGCGTTTTTGATGAGTAGTGCAGTTAGGATTTTCTAGATAGAGTTAGGATAGTTCGATCACGCGGCTTCCTCCACCCCATCCATCATGAAATATGTGCTACATGACCTCCCCACGGAGGCATTAAATTAAATTAAATTAAATTATAACATGCCGCCGTGGGGAGGTCATGTAGCACATATTCCATGATGGATGGGGTGAAGGAAGCCGCGTGATCGAACTATACTAACTCTAAGCTATCTAGAAAAAACCTAACTACGCTACTCATCAAAACGCCGCCTCCGCTTGGGGGGAGGTGGCTTGCCCACAGGGTCGGGCGTGTGCGCCTTGACAATCTTCTTCCACCGCGTCTTGTCCTGCATGACAGTCCAAAGACGGGAGAGAGAGTGGATTAATTAATTAATTAATTATCAACATCACTCCGTTGGGAGTAGATGTAGCACATAGCCCTGAGAAGGGGCATATGGCTTTTAATACATTCTAGGCTACTTCATGCAAGGGTGGGAATGTAAGCTACCCCTGCTCTAGGTGCACCAAGGCACCTGCACCCTCATGGTCTATCACGCTATGCCCGGGTAAGGGGGGAGCATGCCTGTGAGGGAGGAAGATCATCATGGCTATACAAGAGCTAGGACATGGCTTCTCGACAGAGAGCATCTCTCTGCATGGCATTAATTAATTAATTAATTAGGAACATAACTCCGTTGGGAGTATATGTAGCACATAGCCCTGAGAAGGGGCATATGGGCCTATAATACATTCTAAGCTACTTCCTGCAAGGGTGGGAATGTAAACAACACTTGCTCTAGGTGCACCAGGGCACCCGCACCCTCATGGTCTATCACGCTATGCCCGGGTAAGGGGGGAGCATGCCTGTGAGGGGGAAGATCATCATGGCTATACAAGAGCTATGGCATGGCTTCTCAGCAGAGAGTGACTCCCTGCATGGGCACAACATTACTAAATAAGGCTATGCATCGTCTGGAGTGTGGCACATCATAGGCACACATGTACATGATTAAATAAAGGCATTAAAAAATTAAATTAAATTAAATTAAATTATAACATGCCTCCGTGGGGAGGTCATGTAGCACATATTCCATGATGGATGGGGTGGAGGAAGCCGCGTGGTCGAACTATACTAACGCTAGGCTATCTAGAAAATCCTAACTACACTACTCATCAAAACGCCTCCTCCGCTTGGGGGGAGGTGGCTTGCCCACAGGGTCGGGCGTGTGCGCCTTGACAATCTTCTTCCACCGCGTCTTGTCCTGCATGACAGTCCAAAGACGGGAGAGAGAGTGTATGCGGTGCTCAAACTGGGCTGGGACCACTAGGTCGTCCAGCAACATCTGAACGTAGTTGGTGACAGGTTTCCCTACCCTTTTGGGAATGTCCGCGGGGCCAGGCCAGGTCAGAATATGCCGCCCTGGCTGGCCAAGCCGCTGGGGGCCGGCCAGACCAAGGGTGGTGTCGACCTGGCTAGTGCGGGCAAGGTGTCCTACAAATGCTATCCTACGCTGCCTAATCTCGTCCGAAACACGAGGCATGCCATGATACAAAGACTCTGATGACGGACGCTCGGAAAAACCTACGTTAAGGACCTGCCGGAGCATCCTGTAAACTGTGCCGTCGAGCCGAGCTGCCAGTTTGGGTGGGAGGGTCCACGCCTCGGCGCCATACGTGAGCACCGTGAGGACGAGGACCTTGAAGAGCATGCGTTTGCGGTGCCCGTCCAGGCCCTTCGAGCGCCAGTAAGGTGTGAGCGAACGGAGCTTGGCCCAGGCGAGGGCGATGCGGGTGTCCACATCGTCGTCGGTGTCAGGAAGCCAGCTCCCCAACAGCTTGAAGCGGTCGCGGAACGGGACCTCCGTCCCGTCGAGCAGGCGCGGCAGCGGTGGTTTACTGGAGGCCCCTATCACCATCGCCTCAGTCTTGACACTAATCTCCAACCCCACCGCCCGCGCCTCCAGGCCCAGGCAGTCCAGCCAGGTCTGAATGTGCTCGGGGCTCTCGATGAGGGTGGTATCATCCGCATAAATCAGGTCGGCAAGGCGGTACCCCGGTCTAACCCCGCCGTGCTCTTTCACGTTAAGGATGTCCAAGCCTGGCTCGAACCCCTTAAGAGCAGTAAAGCGCGCACGTGCCCGGCGCATGACGTGATCCACGACAATAATGAACAGGTATGGGGACAGGACACAACCTTGCCACACCCCGTGGTGAAGGGGGAATGGTGGAGTGGTGCCCTCCGCAGTCCGCACTACTGCCTGTGAGCCCTCATACAGTCGGCGAATGGCAGCAATAAACGCAGGTGGTACCCGATCCAGAGCTAGGATGGCCCAAAGAGCCTCCCAGAGAACCGTGTCAAAGGCCTTGATATAGTCAACAAAAATGAAGACCAGCGGCAAACTGTCAGGGGGAAGTCGACGCACCTCCTCCATCAACCGGCGCGCGACAAACACAGCCATGACAGTGTTACGACCACTACGGAAACCCATCTGAGACTCACCCAGGTGTGGGTCCAGCGCGGCGCGGAGCCTGTGCAGCATCATGCGCATGAAGACCTTCAGCGCGGCGCTCTGGAGGCAGACACCCCGGTAGTTGCCGGGGTCAGCAGCAGAGCCCTTCTTGTACAGCATGACGCGGATGGCCGTCTGCCACTCAGCAGGCGGAGGCTCGTCAGAGAGCAGGACACGGTTGCAGAACGCCAGCAGAAGATCCCTAACCGCCAGATCAGGGGTCTTCAGCAGCTCAGCAGAAAGGTGGTCGGCACCGACCGCTGCATCGTACCGCAGGCGAGCAAGGGCGCCGTCCAATTCCTCCAAAGTGAAGGGGGGACAACGTCGTCAGTGGCAAGGCGGCCCTCCTGCAAGGCGGGGACTTGGTAGTCCGCGGCCGAGGAGGGGGGCGCCGGTGGCGGCGGGGGTCCGGCGACCCCGAGGCGGGCGGCCGTCTCGGGGTGCAGCGGCGGGGGGGGGCGCGAGCCCCACCGGTCAAGGAAACATTGTGGGCCAACCAGCGGTCAAGGCTTACCGGCGCCGTGCCGTCCCCCGTATGCTCCACCGGGGTGCGCTGCCGCCGGCCGCCGAGCCGGTCGAGGTGGTACCACATGTCCTTGCCCTGGTTGCGGGCCTGGCAGGCCTTGGCATCCGCGATGCACTGGGCCGCCTCCGCGTCCTGAGCGTGCTCGTAGGCCTCCACAAGGGCGGCCTTGAGCAATGGTTTCTGCAGCGGGTCCCGGTTACGCTTGAGGCGGTGCCGGGCGGCCAAGACCTTGGGGTCCTGGCGGTAGAGCGGGCCGGGGCGGCGGCGGGGCATGACCGGCAGGTGCCGGGCCGCCAGCAACGGGGCACGGGCCGCAAAGCCCGCAAAAATGGCTGCGTTGGGGGCACCATTGTCCAGCTTGTCGACGTCCGCCCGGGCGTCCAGTGCCGACAGGTACTTCCGTCGGCACCAGTTCCGCTCGTGCTCGGCGTCCGTCCAGTCCTCAGGATCTCCCTTGACCGGACGTAGAGCAGACCAGTCAGGGCGGACCACTGTGGCGCGGCGCGTGGGGACGTGGAACCGGAGCCGAAGGGTCGCGCGCACCAACCGGTGGTCAGAGCACACCGTGGGCGTGTCAAACACTCGGGCGTCCAGAACCGAGGTACACCTGGGCTGCCGTACCACCACATAGTCCAGACAGGCCTGACGGCCGTTAGGGCCACGAAAAGTGACCAAGTCCTGTGAGGGACGTTGGAATTGACAGTTGACAGCAACCATCCCGCTATCCCGCAAAAAGGCAGAGAAAAGGGGAGTATTGGCGTTAGCTTCCGTGTCAGCAGGCGCAAAGCGACTGCCAGCAGTGCCCACGGGGAGCGTGGCATTGGCGTCGAGCAGCATAACCAAAAAGTGGCGGGCCGGAGTGACCCTCTCAAGGTCATGCAAAGATTCGAAGAACTCCTCACGGGCCGAATCAGGTAGACCACTGTGGGGTGCGTAGCCCACCCCCACCGTGAGGTGGTGTTTAGACCGCCCCTCGACAGAGGTGAAATGTGCTACCATAAGGCGTGGGGTTAGAAACTTAAGCGTGCTGAGGCTAGCAACTGCCAGCGGCGAACACAAAAGACCAACACCACCTTGGCCAGACGTACCGCTGCCAGCGAAGTAAAACCGCCAGCCACCCGCCAAGCGAGCAGTGCTCACCAGGCCAAGTGGCACCGTGCGGCGGTGTTCCTGGACGCCTAATATAGATACACGATGCTCAATGCAAAATGCGACTAGCTCCTCGATCCGGCAGCTATGGTCGTCATCTAGCAATGTGCGGGTGTTAAAAGTGGCAAGGGCCAAGGATGCCTGCTGGCCCACCAGGGGAGAACGACGATGGGTGATGGGGGTGGGTGCGGCGGGGAATGGAGGTGGGGGTGGAACGGAGGGGGGAAGGGAAGCGGTGGAAATAGTGCTTTTCATCGCATTTATTTTGTCCTGCAGGCGTAGGATGCGAGCCTGCCGCCTGCTCTGGGTATTCGGGGATGCTTGCGCAACGCAGAGGCGTAGGAAATCTAGCATGCGTTGGGTGTTGCTAATCTTGCTGCTGAGAGCTGTCGTTCTGGCCCGAGATACCGGCACCACCATGTGTCTCAGTCGACTGTTAGGTCGATGCATGGTAGTGGAACGGGACTATTTAGAGGCTGTCCCCGAAGCCTGTTAGCCGCGAGCCGACGAGGAAGGTTGTCTACCTACTGTCTACCAACAGAGGCAGCACCCTTCTGGCTAGACGCCTGACGAGACTCCGCTCCGGGGGTGTTAATCGGAACACCTGGAATCCTGTGCCCATCAAAGAATGCTGCAAAGGAGCCATCCTGAAGCAGACGCAACTTAATGCGCTTACCCTTGGTCTCTTGCTTCTTGGTCTCCTGGACGATGGTGCTGTTCCACACCGCGCTCCTCGCCTTCAGTTGAGCCGTCGTGTAGTCCTCGTCGAGGCTGAAGTCACCGCGTTGGAGCAGACGACGTGCTCCCAGCACGAGGCGTTTGTCGTGCATGGAGGCCATGGTGACGACGACCAGGCCCAGAGGGCCTGGCAGCCGAATGGCACGTTCAATGGCAACACGGTTCTGGAGCTGCAGCTTCCCCAGAAACGCTGGGCCGCGCAGCTCCTCGGCAAGTGAGTGTGCTGTCTCCTGTGCTGCCGCGCCTTTCTGGAAGCCTTTGATTACCATATTGCGTTGGCGTTGCTGCACTTCATTCTGGGTGACCGCAGCGGTAGCTGCAGACTTGGCCGCCTGTTGAACGATGGTGGTCAATTGCTTGCCGGTGACATCGGCAAACGTGGTAGTTTTGGCAGGGGCTGCCATGGCTTTCTTCAGCTCCAGCATCGTCTCCTTCAGGACCTTAATGTCGCCCTGCACGGTCGTAAAAGACTGTGCGAGGTCCTGCAGCGGCACGGTAGTGTCGGTCGCGGGGGCTGGCCTGGCGATGGGTGTCGCCGGCAGCTCGACAAGTTCAGAGCAGCACGAAATAAGACATGCAAGACGGCAATCCTTGGGCTCCAAAGCATCAATGGTATCCGAAGGAGCGTCCATAACCTGGCCGGTGCGAGGGTGGCGAATCGGGGCGTTGTGTTCGTAGCGGAGCTGCAGCACGCGTCGCACCTCGGCGTCGCTGAAGCCAAGGAAGGCAGCGATGTCGTCCAGGCTCAAACGTGCGTCTGGCATGTAGAATGAGGAAGAAATGGAGTCCGGCAAGGAGGTTTCAACCGCTATCGGAGTTGCTTCCGAAGTCGCTGCCGAAGTCTTGGTGCGCTTGTTAGCGGCTTTCTTGGCCGCGGCAATGTCGGTGGCGATTTTGTTTGCAGCAAGTTTGTCCTCGAGAGACTCGGCAGCAAGAACTGAAGACGATGCGGGGGCCTCCATGGCTACGTTTAATAGCACCTAGACGATGGCAGGGGGCGCAGGCGCACGGCTCACGTGCGTGGTGCCGCCATAACGTGCAGAAAAATAGCGATATCTGCTGGGCAGGCCGCCGGCGATAACTTTCGAAATCCTTGGCGATGGCTGCCAAAAATTAGATCAGCGTGTTCGTCATCAAAAAGCGAGTCTGTAGCAATTTACCCGACCAAATTTCATGCCCGGAATCAAAAGTTATGAGCATTCTCGGCATCCATAGCTCGGCGCACCGCCATGCGTCCAGGAATAGTTTTATAAAGGCATAGCATGGCTAAATTCTTAATGCAACATCCATGGGGGTCCCATTATAGACAAAGCATGGCTAAATGTTGAAGGCATCATCCATGGGGGCCATTATGGGCGCACATGCGCGTGGGCCACATGCTAGGCTAAGCCTTACTAATCTACACTACTGGTATATATATTCCTAGTCTGAGGTGGCAGGAGGGGGCTGCCAGGGCTTGTGGTCAACGTGGATGACCGCCCCCCTCCAGTATACCGGCTTCCCCCTTGCGCTCTGCCGGAGCTGAAGGTAGGTCGGCCATAGCTCGCGTCGCCGTTGTTGCTGGGCCAGGGTCAAGTCGTCGTCCAGCGTGAAGCGAGTCTCCGAGAGCTTCTTGCGGCATTTAAGGAACGCCAGCTTGTCCGCCATGTACTTAAAGGTGAGGAGCACGGGTGCCGGGCCAGCCTTCCCCCGCGCGCGGGGGAGGCGGACAGCCGACATGTCCAGCTCACCAGTGAGTAACATGGGGGCAAGAATGGCGCGCTTAAATGCCTCAAGAAGGCTCGTGGAGGTCTCACCTGCTTGCTGGTCGAAGTGCTTGACGATGACATTGTGGCTGCGCCGCGCGATGTCGGCTTCCTCGCGAAGGTCGAGGGCTTGTTGCTTGAGTTGTGCCGAGATGGTGGAGGTGGTGGAGGTGGTGTGCTGCTTAAGCAAGTCCGCCCAGGTGGAGGGAGCATCGCCGGCCGGGCCAGCAGGCACCGGCTGGGCGGCGATGTCCTTCACCGCCTGGGCGGTGAGGCCGGCGGTGTCATGCAAGCTCTCAAGGGCGTTGGCGGTGGCTTGAAGGCGGTGGTCGAGGTCGAGGAGCTGGGCTTTGATGTCGGCAGTGGAGGCGGAAATGGCAGTGGAGGTGGAGGCGGCGGCGGTGGAAATGTGAGGAAGTTCAGCAGTCAGCGTGCCGCCGATTGCTGCTATGTCGGCAGCAAGGGGGGTCACGTGCTGCTGAAAGGCTTCCGTGAGGATGGAGCGGAGGGTGGGGACGGAAAGGGGTGAAGCCCAGATCTCGGCGTCAGAGCGCTGGAGAAGGGAGTTGAGGATGGCGTGCTGGAGATGGGGGCGGAAGCCGCCGATCAACCCGTAGATGTTGGCCCAGCGGCTGCCGTCCGGGGCGAGGAGGCGATTGATGGAGTAGAGATGGAGGCACAGGTCGTTAAGCGAAGCGTAATCCCCGAAGAAGATGCAGCGCATAGCATCGGTCGGAGAAATGGTGTCCCAGTCGTAATCTGCGACCTTGAAAGGCCGGGGACGAAAGCTCGGTTCTGTGTATTGGGGGCGTGAAGACCCTCCTGTGTCGTCGGCTGGGCGGGTGCGCTTGGGGTCAGGCGATGCAGATGGCGAGGCGTTAAGCCCGGGGGGTTGCGGGACGACCACCAGTGCACGACTAGTGTCATCGCCGCCTGCCGGACCTGATGGCGAAGCTGCAGCCGGAGCTGCAGACGTATTTTCATTGCCGAGCGCAGCCGCCAGGCTGCGTTGCGTCGAGGCGCGTTTGTTCGCCATATATTGCGTTTTAGATTCGGAAAATTATATCAGCATGTGCGTCTTAGAAAGACGAAGCGATAGTGATATTCACGGCTAAATTCGGTGCTCAAACGTGAAAGTTATGAGCTCCGACAGCCATGGCTACCTCGTGGCCGGAATTGTCGGAGAGTGGATGCGGTGCTC
Source organism: Mesostigma viride (assembly GCA_009746045.1). Taxonomy (NCBI): domain Eukaryota; kingdom Viridiplantae; phylum Streptophyta; class Mesostigmatophyceae; order Mesostigmatales; family Mesostigmataceae; genus Mesostigma; species Mesostigma viride. The sequence goes on along the minus strand of RPFO01000104.1, from coordinate 4,660,365 downwards.
AAACTGGGCTGGGACCACTAGGTCGTCCAGCAACATCTGAACGTAGTTCGTGACAGGTTTCCCTACCCGTTTGGGAATGTCCTCTGGGCCAGGCCAGGTCAGAATGTGCCGCCCTGGCTGGCCAAGCCGCTGGGGGCCGGCCAGACCGAGGGTGGTGTTATAATTTAATTTAATTTAATGCCACGGAGGCATGTTATAATTTAATTTAATTTAATTTAATGCCTGTGAGGGGGAAGATCATCATGGCTATACAAGAGCTATGGCATGGCTTCTCAGCAGAGAGTGACTCCCTGCATGGGCACAACATTACTAAATAAGGCTAGGCATCGTCTGGAGTGTGGCACATCATAGGCACACATGTACATGATTAAATAAAGCGCAGGGCTTAGCTGAGATAGTGCCTCTAGGAGGCGTACATGTACATGGCCACGGTCTATCTATTCTGCACTACTACTGCTGTATTCCCCTAAGCTGGGGCGTCTGGAGTCGCTGGGGCCGCGGGGGGGGGGGGGGGTCGCCTGCCAGGGCTTGTGGCCGACGTAGATGGCCGCCCCCTTCCAGTACACCGGCTGCCCCGCCTTGGTCTGCCGGAGATGGAGGTAGGTCGGCCATAGCTCCCGTCGCCGTTGTTGCTGCGCCAGGGTCAAGTCGTCATCAAGGGTGAAGAGAGTCTTCTCAAGCCGCTTGCGGCGTCTGAGAAAAGAAATCTTGTCCGCCGGGGTCTTAAAGGTAGTGAGGAGGAGCGGGGGCGGCCCTGCCTTACCCCGCGCGCGGGGAAGGCGGTGGGCAGCCAGCTCTATCTCACCGTTAAGGCCCATGCGACCAAGGATTTCTCTCTCAAACGCACGCAAAAGCTTCTCGGAATTCTCACCTTCCTCCATCTTGAAGTTCTTGACAATGACGTTGAGGCTGCGCTTGGCGAGCTCGGCCTCCTCGCGGAGGTCAAGCGTCTGCCGTTGAAGCTGGGCTGCGACGGCGGAGGTGGTGGAGGTGGTATGTTGCTTAAGCATGTGGACCCGCCCAGGTGGTGATGGGAGGAGCATCGCCGGCCAGGCCAGCCGAGGCTGGCTTGGCGGCAATGTCCTTCACCGCCTGGGCGGTGAGGCCTGCGGTATTCTGCAGAACCTCGATAGCAATGGCGTTGTCCTTAAGACGCTGGTCGATGTCACGGAGCTGGGCGGTGATGGCGTCGGAGGTGGAGGTGGTGGCGGTGGAGGAGGCGAGGAGGGTGGAGGTGGCGGTGGAGATGGTGGAGGTGGCGGTGGAGAGGAGGGGGAGCTCGGCAGCCAACGTGCTGCCCATGACCGCCACATCTGCTGCGATGGGGGCCACGTGCTGCTCGAGGGCCTCCTTGAGGAGTGAGCGGATGGAGGATTCGGTTAAGGTGGTGGTGAGGGGCTTTGGGGGCCAAAGCTCCTCGAGGGAGCGGCCGAGGAGGGAGAAAAGGACGCGAATCTGAAGGTTGGGGCGGCGGCATTGGAGGATTTGGTCGAAGTTGTGGGTGCGTCTCTGGAAAGCATCGGTGAGGCGGCCCTGATGGAAGAGTTGTGAAGGGCTCTCATTTTTCCCACTGCGTTGTACTGCGTTGTGTTTGTGATGCTAATGAAAAATAGCTCCAGTGGCCCAATGGGCCTGAGTTTTGTTCCACAAAGCCTGCATATGTTGCCTATCACGTGACGCAGTCACGTGTCTATTAATAAATTAATTAATCTATAGGCAACATTAATTAATTAATTAATTAATTAATTAATTAATTAAGTAGCTTCCATCATCATTCCGTCATCATTCCGTCATCGCGACTAGGAGAAGTGCACCACCCTTATGCTGGCATCTGCCACCCCTATAGTGACCCTATAGTGACCGCGGCCTAGGATGGGGTCTCACCCTAAGCCCTAAACCCTAAAACCCTAAACCACCTGCAAAAACAGAAGTGCCCCCTGCCACCACTGCTCACCAGGTTGTGACAAGGCTGGCATCTGTCACCACCCCGGCAGTTGTGATGGTGTGTTGGGGGTGTGACAAGGATGGCGAAAAATTGCACGTACTTACTCTTATATAAAGAACGCCCAATTTTTCGCCACCCTGCCACCCCTTGGCGCGGGGTATAGGAGGTGTTTGTCAAGGTGTGAGAGTGATGGCGAAAAATTGCACGTACTTACTCTTATATAAAGAACGCCCAATTTTTCGCCACCCTGCCACCCCTTGGCGCGGGGTATAGGAGGTGTTTTGTCAAGGTGTGAGAGTGATGGCGAAAAATTGCACGTACTTACTCTTAAGAAAAGAACGCCCAATTTTTCGCCACCTTCCCCCACTGGCCGGCGCTGAGGTGGCGTGGGTTGTTGGATGTGGCGAAAAATTGCACGTACTTACTCTTAAGAAAAGACCGCCCAATTTTTCGCCATGTCCTCGCAGGGTGAGGGAGCCGGCGAGGGCCGCGCGGCGGGGTGTGCAGAGTGTTAGGGTTTATTAATCTGGAAACTCAGACGACCTATGCAAGAATCCCACACGACCTGTGTCGATGCATAAGAGGTTTACTCTGGATGTTTAACCCATAGTTAGAACTGCATTTCGAGACGAATGAAAATTGTTTTCATCATGCATTGACGCGTTGTATACTGCATAAACGAATTCATTAAAATTTATATCACGTTCACATTCGTTATCAGCTCAACAAGAGCGAAATGGCAAGCTCGTTGCCGTCGTCAACAAGACGACACTCTACTCCTTGTCCTTGGAGTTTCCAGTCTGGCTCTTCACAACGTTCGAGCCGGTCTTCCTCTTGTAGACATGGCCGTGGGAGCTTGAAGCTTCCTCGCGGCTCCTCTTCCTGCCATTGGAAGTGGCGGTCTTTGCGTCCTCGAAACCCTTCTTTACCTCCTCCCATGCCCTGTAGAGCGCAATGGGGGAAATGCCTGGCTGGCGCTTGGACTTGGAGAAGCCATTGAGGAAATCGTCAACCATCTTAACGCACCCGTCGGCTTGGTCGAGGCGAATCCACTCGCAGCGGTCCTCGACCTTCCTCGGCTTTGCCGCATTCTTCTCGTAGACCCACTCGACGCAAATTTTTGGCGTCTTGCGGTCGACATCGTCATATCCGGCGTCGTGAATCTTGAAGACCTCGCAGGTAGGTCCGGTGCCTCCAACAGCACCTTCGTTTCCGGAAAGAAGGGAGACCTTGTGCGTCAGGTGTGCGAGCTGGTCGGATATCTTTGTCTGGCCGTCCTCGAGACCATCGAGGATTTTTCCAAGCATTGCCAACGCCTTCTCGCAAGGCCCTGCGTTTCGGGAAGCCATGGCTACCGGCAGAGAGCTTGGCAACGTGAGATGCGTGACTTGCACGTGATTTTGCCTATTTGTGCACAATGTGCCAAGGTCCGTTACGTCTGCTGGCACGGCCTGGACAGGACGCGAAGGTGGCTGGACTTGTACAAGTGTCGAACTTGGCTAAATTTCGGAGCGATGCAAGTCTAAGGTGGCCTCTACCACGTGGCGAGTTCTGGGACGTGAATTTAGGTAAAAAGACTCGTAAGCGTGCGAGTAATCAACTGGGTCACTTGTCAAGCGCCTGAACGAAGATTCTAGAGTGTCCACGAGAGTGAATTTTCCGAAGCAACCACCCATATATAATTCATAGAAATTACTTGCCATGGCAGGAACATTTTTTTCCTTCTAGCCCTCGAATTTTCTCGAAACGCAAAATTACAACGAATTTCGTCACGGCCGTTGGGACTGAGTAGCTAGTAGCCGCAGCCGCTCTGTCGAGGTGCACGAGGCTTAAAAATAAACGACCACCATTCCGAAACAGATATGGATCCGTCAGATTCATATAGTTATGATCGTTGATGCACGTGTAATTTGTCGCCACCGCCCCACCAGAGCAGACTTCTGAAAAAAGCACTGCGTGCTCATTCAAGTTGTTTTCTGCCCCTAAAAAATTGGGAGAAATAACTCCTAAAGTACTCTTCCCAGCCGCACCAGCGACGCCAATTAGATAAGCGGTGTGCCCCCCTCCTCTCCAATCCTCGTTAATTATTGGGGCTCTAGGATCAGGTTTGATGGCGAATTCCGCGCGCCTTGAGGCCGCATCAAAACTTAATGCTTTGTCAGAGTCAAGAAGGATTTGATAAAACAACGGATACTCCATTAATATAGACATAGATAATTGTAAACAACTAGACTATCCCCCATCTGGTCATTAATGCAGCAGAAAGTGTTGATACATCGCTATCTGACAGATTTATGTCGTAAAAGAGAAACTCTGCCATTTTCTGGTTGTCAAAGTTGCTAGGACCTCCTGTTCCAATGGTGCAATTGATAGATATTTTCGCACCAATTGCGTTTGGTGGTGTACCACCAGCTGAATACGTGGCCACCGAGTTAGACCACAGTTTTTTCTGCGAATTGCCGAACCGTTCGACGACTAGTCGGTAGTCAGTCCATGGCGCAGAGTCCAGATACATGGTGAGATTGGGAGCAGGTAAGTTGGAAAACGAGTCAAAGTTGAGAGACGTGTTGCGTCTATGAGAACCATATGTAGTGCCTCCTGGGACTTGAGAGGCGTACGTCCTTCCATTCGAAGCAAGCGCATCACGTTTTGTCACATAGACAAGGGTATATTTGCTGTAGGTAAAGGAGCTGTCCTGGATCAAAGCACTGCCTCCAGCACTTGTAAACGTCACCGTGCCAAGTCCATTTTTTTGAGCTCCAACAAACACTGGCCTTGCTGCGTCTGAATTGGCGACTAGTTTATGAGTCGAGGATTTGGATTTGATGGTCCCAACAAGTGTCCCACTAGAAACACTTCCTGTGCCGTCCCGTAGCTCTGTCATGGTGCCAGTGTCTGAGAAGTCGAACCACAAGACGGGACTTGTAGAGATCCCATAAGGTATACGTCTATTAAGGGATTCTTTCCTTCTCCTTGACAAACGTGGTACTGTGTTTTGTAACGAGTCCATATCATAACTATATTATACAAGTGATGATTTTCAGACTGCAGAGGGACTCAGTTGGGCTCCTTCATTCATAAAAGCACAGACTTATTTTTTATTTTGTGGCAGTGGATATTGAAACTTCCCAACCAAAACCGGCCCTTGTTTTGCTGGCAAAAGTGAGGCCCTACCATCATCTGCTAGGTTTGGCGTATCGAAGATCAGTATCTGCCTATTTAAGGGGTTTGCGACTATCCTAGGGTCTTTGAGATAATCCATCGAAGACACAGTATACTAGAGAGGGAGATTTTTACAGCTGAACGACGGCCTGGCGACCCGCGCCGATGTCCATGCGTGACTCGGACTCGGCGAAGATGTACAAGACGAGGTCCGTGCCGCCTGTCTTGGAGACGCGGAGAGTGACGACGCTGGCCGTGCCCCTCAAGTCGAGACCTGACTGCCACCCCTCTCCAGCGGATGGCATGTTAAGGTGTGCTGCCATGACAAAGAAGTCGGCAGGCCAGCTGGCCTCTGTAACATCTACACCTACAGGAGCCCCGATGTTCCCTTGGTCGCCAAACGTCGAGAGCAGATTCACCCATGCCTCTGTAGGACCCATAGAGTACGCTGGGGTCTGGTAATTCCCGTTGACGTCGAATTGATAGCTAGTAAGCGTATCACTTGTATGGCTAAACATAGTGTTGCCGACTTCATTTTCAGTGTCTGTTGCAGTCGGTGCTTGGACAGCTAGCAGCTTCGATGCACTCATGGATGATAAGCTTGCCTTCATGGAGTACGCGTTACTGGTACCAAGGGACTGCTTTGTCGAAGTCCAAGTGTTCCAGGTGTATGGGATAGTCCCACCTTGTGCCAGCCGACTAGACAGGACCTGCCCAATAACATCCTCTTGGAAACGATATACTTCAATGGACCAATGAATGTCTTTCAGTGTAAATGCCAAACCAGCCCCAGCCGCGCTTGGGATAAGGACCCCGGCATCCATCAGAGTCAGCCTGACCTCCATTGGTGGCATAAGAGACATGTCCACAATCCTTGGATTGCCGCTAAGAAACCCGATAAAATGATCAATGCACCCAGGTTTATCCGTAGTGTTTGCTGTTGGGGCGGTAACTGCGTTATCGGCCCACCCAGCTGGTTTCTGGCTTTGGGCATAGTTAGCTCCACCGTGTGTAGTTAGAAGAGTCCAGAAAAGATGGCTGTAATCGTTGATATTGTCCACCTGCTGCCCGCCAACTAGAACCTCTAGACGCTTGACGAGAGACGATGTGAATGGAGGGAAGGCGGCAAAGCCAGCGGTAGTTGTGGTAGTTCCCTTGAAAAACATACAAAGAGTGTGCAAGTCGCAGAACCCGGACGTCGGCAAGCGCACGCTGATAGTCGACCCGTGACGCACGTCCGTGGCCGCGGAGGTAGTGGAGAGCTGAACCCTCTGGGTCGTGTGCTGCCCGAGGGACTTGATGACGTGTTGCATGCTGCGGGGGATAGCGCGATCCATCGATGTATACCCATGTGCTTAGATAATTTTACCGTAAGATCTCTCCTAGTAATGGGTTGTTTTGTCGGTGAGCCTCGACCCTCTTGTCAAAGCTCGAGAGTGCCTTCAACCCAGCGTCCGCGAACCCCGCGATGTTGCTGAGCACCGGCGTGTTCCTCACGATTTCTCCTGGCACCCCTCCAAAAACGGCGTCCGCGGTCTTCAACAAAGCCTGTGCCGTGCGCGCGCCATGGCCGACCTTTCGAATAGCATCCCCCGCAGCATGGCCGACTTTACGAACGACAGAGGCGACCTTTCCGAAGACTCGATCAAACATTTCAACTTTGATATGGTATAGGCTGAGAAAATTTGTCGTCTGGGTCCTTGAGCGCGACGTACTTCAAGACCCGCGATATCTTGCGGGCCTCTGAGCCGATCACTTTCTGCGGCGAGATGCGGAAGGCTAGCTGAGCAACCCAGTCGGTGTACACGTCTATCGGCTGGTCATCCTCGTCCAACAACCGCAACGAGATGGAAGTTGGCGACTCTCTCAAATGCTGCCACAGAGGCTGGTACGACATCCACACTATGGGCTCCAGGTACTGCGACATCACTGGCAGGACGGCAAGGAGCCCGCCATACTGGGCGCCCTGGGGGGAAGATACCACATTCCCGCGGACTAGGTCGGTGTACACGAACACGGAGCTCAACCGACCGTTTGTGGCAGGTCTGTTCGAAGTGAGAGACGTCGTGGATTGGTATGCTAGTGGGAGAAGGCCGAGTACCCTTCCTGCGTATTCAGAGACCTGGATGGAAAACGCATTGGGAGATGAAAAAGTGTACTTGCTCTTCGCGCGATCGTATGTCACCGTCATCCCAGGGTCGTGCACTCGTAGTGCGTTCTCAATGTTGGCCCTGTTCTCCAAACACGTGTATGAGCCGTGGGGGAGAAATATCTCATGGGTGTCTGATGTTACTTGTGTGGTGAAAAGGAACTTGTTATTTCTCGAAGTGATGTGCGCTTGCTCGTATGGGACTGAGAGTAACTCGAGACCCACGTCGTGGAAGTCGTCCAAAAGGCCCATGGGGATGTCCCACGTGGGAGCAGCCAAGTCACCCCTCGCCCTGTCAGCAGTTCTAAGGGTCAAAAGGATCGTCTCTTGAACATGGTCTTTCATACGCTTAGCTCTCTACCATCAACTCCGATTTGATTTCGGGTCTATTCAGAACTACCACTTCGCCCTCTTTTGCGTCCTTGAAAGCGCGTTTGAGAGCGCGCTTTCCTTTCCCAGTCATAGGTTTCTTTCTACAATACAAAAACGCGGCCTCGATGAACTCTCGTGGCATGCTAGGGTACAGTACCATCCACTGAGAAATCTCGATCAGGTCAGACTCTGTGAAAATTGGATCCATTGCGTAATATTATCACACACAGATATTTTTTAGGCACGGATACCCGTAGCCATTCCCAAGGCAGCTAACCTGGCTGCTCTCATCCTCTCTCTTCCACCCGAGCCAACTACCACTGGCTCACCGCCCACCGTCCTGCCTTGGGGCCTTTTATGAATTCTGTTGATATGAGTCGTCCTTCCGCCTTGGCTTTTAAAGTCCCTCGTGCATCCAGGCTCGGTGCACGGAAACCGGGCAGGTCCGGTTCCGGTATCTGATGTCAAAGGTGGCGCTGGCTCTCTAGGCACCGCGGTCTCACCAAAGACAAACATGGGATCCGTTCCCATTTCCGCCGTCTCCTTCCTCCCACTCGCACCACCTCGGTATATCTTCAACCTTCTACCGACCCTGAGACCTGTTGCTCTAGCGGGAGCTGCCGGTGGCGCCACTACAACCGGCTCATCGGATGTTGTAGCAGCTGCCGTCGTCGCTCCGCCAGCCGCGGTTGCTGGTGTGGCGACGCTTACGCCACCTCCTAATGAGTTGTCGATTGGCATCATCGGGACGCGAACCGGTTGCGCGACGTTGGACAGGGCCGCCAACAGAATCGCGTCTCTGAACCCGCGAGCTTCCGCTACTTTCCCATTGGCAGCGGGAGCTCTGTGTGGTCGCGAGTTGATTACGATCGTGTTCTTGACGGAATTGGAGGACCTAGAGGAGACTCTTGTGGACGTCGTAGTGGTAGGCGCGCGTTTTCGTCCTGAGCGTCGGCCGCGTTTCGTTTTCCTTGGTGGCATGTTTACTTATGCGAGAGATTTTTATGCGCTCGTCCACGTGATCGTCTTCGACACAGCCGTTGCGGCGGTCCCAGCTCGGGATTTGCAGAAGTTGTTGGATAGGGTGATAGGGGCAGAGTAGCCTGTTGGTGGGATCCGGTTTAAATGTAGCAGGATTTGGAACTTGCCATCATCTTCTGTGTACCCGGGGACGACGGACCAATAAGGCGCGAATATCAGGAATGGGAGCCCGGTTCCCACTGCTTTTGCCTTCATTCGATAAGGGTTAGAGAGGTCGAGGATGGTTGGTAAGGCACCCGTGAAATTGACGCGAAGGTACACGTGCTCCAAGGACGTTGGCAAAGTGAGCTCGCTTTGGTTGGCTGGGTCGTGGAATGACAGCGTGGCCGTGGGGGTACCGTGCCATAGCTGAGGGATGAAGTAGTCGTACACAGGAGGCCGCAGACCGGGGATGGTGTGGGATATCCTCCGCGTCTCGTTGATGTCAGTGAACTGGGCGACGTCTAACCCATGAGTTGTGCCTATTAGCACCAATGCGTTGTCATAATACCCACACACGCTCGTATCGAGGACAATAGCACCGGGTCCAGAAAGGGTGGGACTGAGCACAGTGGCAAATGTGACCGTTGCAAGGTGAGTGAGCCCACCAACGACTGGTACAAACGTGTTTGCGAGGGTGGACGTGATGGTTACCGTGTTTGTCCCTGGGGTGAAGACATTTGTACCCCCTGCCCACTCCGCTCCAAAGACACATGTAACCTGCCCGGCAACATTGCTCACTTTTGTCGGGTCGAACCCCATGACAACGCTGAACTTCTTAATGGCTTGACGGGCTGGAAGTACTCCATAGAGTTGGACAGGGTACGTCACGAGTTGCGCCTCATAAGACGTTGTTGGGCACTTGACCACTGTGTGAATCATGCTTTCATCCGTCAATGTGAGCTCCTTGAACCATAGATTGGTAGCTCCAGGCACTGGCTTTGTTACGGAATACTTGCCGAAGATGGAACAGTTCTGCCCCGCGGTGCCCCGGTGTCGTAGTTGGATCACATCTCCTCCCTTTGTACAGGTCCCGGAGGGGTTATTCGTGAAGATGGAATCTAGCTCAACAGCCGTGAGATCGTCTTCGATGTTCGCTATTTCAATGGCGTGGTATTCTCCTGACAGGTGCATAACTGGCCGTAGGGGCATTGGCACGTATGGATCAATGATATCTGTTGGCGTGGATGTGAAAATCCCGGCGCTGTTTGAGATTTTTGTCATCTGACTCATCCTAGTTGGGAGTGTCTTGGCTATATACCTCTCGACTATTCCGTCAGACCGTCGTCGAAACGCAACCCAGTAACTCAACTGCTGCCTCCACGAGCTATTGAGTGTGTATCGCACTCTTGCCTTGAGGTTGTCATACAGGTCGAGAGCATAGTCGGAGTGGTGAAGGTTGACCCCAAGCATGGCCCAATGGGTCGTTTGAGCGTTTCTCCAATTTGAGTGTCCGTCCGTAACGGCCGGATGATACTTTCCAGATAAACTCATCGTGTTCTCAGCAAATGACACAAAAGCGTCATTGCTTCCAAGATACATGCGAAAACACATGCAGAACGGACCGTCTATTAACTCGTTTGCAAAAACGACACACTTTGATGGAGCCGGCGTGGCTGTTTTTATCAAATAAAAGCTCGTGGGGTCATTCGGTTCAAAGTAGTACTTCGATGACTCTGCCTGAGAAGTCGTGAAGATATTACGAGAAAGGACGTCTAAACTGCGAAGGTGTCATGAGTCCCTTCTACTGTCGCGTTCTCCCCAGAGAGGTTGGGGTAGTCTCTTGGGCATGTGAAGCTGTAATAAATGTCCGTATTAGCGCTTTCGTGGTCGGTTGGTGTGTACGTGAAATAGTTAATCCCTGACAAGGTTGCCTTGACACCCCCCTCTATATGCAAGTTGAAACTGACTGGGTTTTCGAGGTTCATCCCCCACCCAACGACAGGGTCCGCCAGTGCTGTAATTGCTATCCTCATTGGATTCGCGTATGATACAAACTTGCTCTTTGATCGTATCCCACTAGAGGTTGTAGAAAGTTTCGAGACACCTACCATGACCCCCGCCTTCCTAGTCGTAAACGAGGTAATGGTAGAGTCATCGAAGAGGTCTAGCTCGTAACTCAGCCATTTTCCCGTGTCGGTACTTGTCAAGTTGGTAACTAGAGCATCCTCACCACGCAGTCCTCCGTTCACAGATAGCGTGAACCCGCCAATCGTCGGAGAGGCCTCCGTGAGTCGAACGTTGTTGATGTACCATCGCAAAGGGAGTTTTCTCAGGTAGGCGCTAGGGACGCAATCTTTGATGCCTTGTACTATCGAAAGCCCTGGGATGCATTCATACGTCTGAAAAGGGTAGGTGACTACTAGCCAAGTGACAGCGTTCAATTCATCGATCCTGCCAATTCTCCAGCTAGAGAGTTTTGCATAGGATCGGGTTATTGTGAAAGAACGCCCGGTTAGCGCGGCAGGGCGGTTGTGGTCTCTCATGGTGGAAAACGAGATTTGCTCGACTAGCAAAGGGCTACCCGAAAATCGCGTCCCGCCATATCCAAAATACAGGTCCTTGAAATACGGGTATCCGACATCTGGGTTAACCAAGTTGTTCCCCGCTGCATAAAATGAGGACTGGTAGTCTCTCGCGACAAAATCGCAAATTCCGCTTACTTCTCCGCTGTTGACGATATATGGCAACTCAACACGCACGTCTTGGTCATTGATGACGCTAAAGGCATTGTCATGAGAAGCCGTCGTTCCATCTTCATAATGCATGACAAATGGCGCGTTTGGATTTGTCAGAGTAGTATAGCCGATACCCAAGTTGTCGAACAGAAAGTCTAGCTGTGTGCGGGTCGGTATTCGATGGCCTGGGTCTTGGAGCGTATCAGCGTCAAAATGGAATGACATGACCCCATTGCTCGGTGTCTCGATGTCTATGAAGCTGCTTTTTACGTACATGTTTTCGAATATGGCTTGGTCTTTAAACCACGATTTCCCATCCACTACCAGCTTAAAAAATGACTCGATAGGGTCCGCGGCCGTCTCCTCGTCGTAATCATCGCCTAAACGCAAACTTGTTGGCTCACTTGGGTAACACACCCGCACGCCATCAACAATCGTATGCAAGTCAAATGGATGAACCTGGGATAATTGCAACGCTACAATGTCCTGTTCAACGCTTGCGATTCGCGCGTCTGTTTCTTGGTCGACCGTCAAGCCGGTTGCGAGGTTTATGGGCCGGTTGAGAGTCGAAATCACTACCATTTATTATCTGCCTAGAATATAAACATGGCCTCTGAGGCTTCAGAGACCCCAACGAGCTACCAAGACGAAACCTTCGCCGAGACGCGGGAAGAGCAGGTTGACCTGGTCAAGACAATTCGAAAGGGACAACCGCTGAATGATGAACAGAAAAAAGCCCTTCGCGACAAAATGAGAGTTTACCAGCAACGCGCAAAAGCCGAGAGGGAGAAGAGACGAAACGAGGAAAAGGAGGCAGAGATAACGAAACGTAAGGTCCTTGCAAAGGAATTGGAGATTCAGCGGCAAAGGCTAGTCGAACTGGAGCTGCAAGAAGCCCGTAACAAATCGCGCATTGAACGCCTTCTCGCTGAAGATTCTGTCGCCTCAACCCCCGCCGACACGCCAAAACCAAGACGGGGTCGAAAGCCCAAGGAGACAGAGCCGGACTCTCCGCCACCCCGATCAAGACCCGACAGCTCCCACCTCAACCACCGCCACCTGTCGCGATGACGCCATACGAGATGCGCATGGCCGCCATCCGCGCGTCTCTCCTTGCTAGTCTGGACGATTAAAATGTCTTCGAATGATAATGGCTATCATCGAAGAGCGACGAATTCATTCACTCGAGAACAAAGACATCAAGCAACGATACGCCCCACAGCGTCCTGCTCCACCGAATATGCCGAGTCTTCATTTCATCGCAAACTTCTGCGGAGCTCGACGGTCTGGGAAAACTACATCGGCAGTCAACATGGCGAAGGCTTACTTTGCTAACAACTCATTCGACAAGCTGTACCTCATTTCAGGGAGTGCCCACACGGAGCCAAATACAAGGAGCTCCCGGAACCAGCTATGACGATGGAAGTCTACTCTAACCTGGCATTCGATGGGATGATAGATCATATCAAGTCTGACCTCCACGAATACGAGAGGTACAAGGACGATCTCAAGGTATGGGAAACGTTCAAACGCGAATACGTGGATGGGAATAAAAACGCAGAACTCATGGACCTCTCCATGTACCTACGCCTTGATGCAATGAACTGGGATAAACCTGCGACAAGGTTCGAGCACGGTCCTCCTTCGTCGCTCATTCTGATAGACGACATGCAAGGCAGTGCCCTCTATCAGAGCTCTAGCAAAAACGCTGTTGCGGCTTTCGCGTTCAAACACAGACACTTCCTCACGAGCATGATTTTCCTGACACAGGCGTACACGAGCGGTGGCGTACCACGAGCAGTGCGAGCGAATATATCGTTTCTTGCGCTGTTCAGAACGAAGGACCATCGAGCCGCGCGACAGATCGCGGAAGAGAGCGCGGGGTCTGTGGCGCCGGACGAGTTTCTCGCGCTATGGGACCACGCCGTCAAGGACGATCCTCACGACTTCTTTGCTGTCGACTTCGACCAGCGCGACCCGAAAAAAATGTTTCGACGAAACTTCAATACATTTCTCTCGATAAAATAATTTTCTCTGAACATGATATACTATGGATATTCCGTCCACCAAACGATACGCAGGCGCCGAGAAGGAGTACGTGTTGGACACCCAAGCACTCCTCCGATATTGTTCGGGTTCTCGACTGGGCAGAAAACTCTAGAACGTGTCGTCAGGATCCTTCAAGAAGCAGGCCACCACGACACGATTCCGTCCACCTGTCACGACATGAGCCCCGAAATCCGATTGGCCATCCTCGCCTTGGTGGGCGATCGCAGGCGTCCACGTGGGCGCTCACCCTCCAAAACGGAAAAACGACACGAACCGAAACGGCCTCGAGGGCGCCCAAGGATCCACCCCGTAGGGTATAAAAAGCCTCGAGCCAAAAAATTGTCTCATGTTCAGTCATCAGATGACGGTGACCGTAGAGGAGCGTCGCGAGCAATGGCGACGGGCCCAGGCGAAGAGGCGAGCAATCGCCCGCGACCAGACGAACTGCATCTCGGCGAAAAGCAAGGTCAAGAAGGGCGTCTGGAATCCCAGTGACCGATGGATCGCAAATAACCCCGAGTGTGCGGAAAAAATCGGCTTGCAGGCGACCTCTCCACCCTCGCCGGAGCCACCGCACCAGAGGAATCGCCTGCGCGAGCTGGAGGAGGGCGGTACTGGACCTTCGACGAGGCCGTCGCCGCAGCGGAAGCGCGACCAGAGCAGCACGAGCGTGGCAGGCCATCGAAGGAGCGCGGGGCGACTCGCAAGACCGCTTTGGGATACATTGGCAGGATGCGGGTCCTGCTCGACAAACTGGGGTGCTCGCAGTACGAGTCCGTTGATTGCCTTGCCGACACAGCTCGTGTTCTTCGCGTGGTGCACGAGACATCAGAACCCAAGCGCAAGACCCAGCACTCGAAGGACGACGCCTGGAGGGAGAATGAGAAGCAGCTCCTCGGGGTCATCAACGGCGTGAACCGAATGATGCCGCCCGAGAAGAGGCTCCCAGTCACGTTACGGACGCGTACACTGCTCGCGTCAGGAGCTGAAGGTTGGTGACCTGGACAGACGGTTTGACCGTGCCGAGAACAAGCCGCTGAGGTACACGTACGAACAGCTCCAGAAGATCGCCAAAGCAGAGTACGAAGCCGATCCCACGTCCGACGCCGCGCTCATGGGCTTGATCTATCTCTCGGGTGAAGATCTACCACCGACGCGTTACAATCACGACCAGATGCGCATCGTCGACTCGGTCGCTGAGCTAGGACCGCACGAGAACGGCTACATCCCGAGCGAGAGGAGATTCTACATCCAGAATTTCAAAACGCAGCACAGCATGCCAGTTTATGACGTCGTCATCCCGAAGAAGTACGGAAAGCTCATCAAAGCGTTGATGCCCGTGCTAAGGCTGGACAGAAATTCCTTTTCGAATCAGAGCCTGGCATTCCGATCAAACACGAGCTCTACAGCGCCCGTTACAACCGGATTTACGGAGGCATCGACGCCACGCGACAAGCATACATCACTCGTTTCCTGAAGGGCGCTTCATTTAAGAAACGTAAATGGGCTGGCGACATGATGGGCCATGACGTACTGACAGGAGCCGTTTACGAGAGGCAGGGTGGCGAGACTGGCGGACGTCGGCTGAGGCCGAGGAAAAAGTAGATAGTTTCCCGTGGGAAATTTTCATGAATGTCGAAAAGGGTATTCTAAACCGCATGCATTATACAGGGAATATAAAAGTTCCATGGGAACATTTTTCTCGAGGGTCGAGGTTCGAGGGTTTGGCATTTTATAATCTGAATTTTTTTTTCTAAACAATTAATATACTATCATGTCGTCTGAACCGAGTCATGTCGTCACAGTCGAACCTTCTAGAAAGCACCGTGGGAGTATAAAGGACGTTGACATTCCGTGGCTGGCTCTACTCCACCCACCACCCGAGGCCACCCATGAGACCATGAACAAGGTCGTCACGCAGTGGCGCTACAAGAAGGCTCCCACAAAAGAGCTGGGGTGTCTCTCGGCCATCGCTTCATTTGCGCGCGTGGCATCAACACGAAGGACGCCAACGAGTACGCGCATTATGGCAACCTCGCAGACTTTTCGCGGATCTATGCGGAGTGTGCTGCTCATCCCGTTCGCCGCACACTCGACGAAGTCATACAACCCGACGACCCGTCGTGGGCGTACGTCGACATTGACGACAAGGTCGACCCAGATGACGAGCGTCTGGCGAACATCGATTACCCGGGACACTTTCGCCGTGTTCACGACGAGTACTGCCGCGTCGTCCTGAACATCGCAACCAAGGACTTTCGCTACGAGGTCAGCACGGCGTCTCGCATGAAGAAGGATTTGTTCAAGTCGTCTTTCCACATCGTCGTGCGCGGTCTCGTTCTTGCCGACCTGGACGCGAGAGTGTTTTGGTACAGCGGCCTCACCGATTTCATCAAGCGCGCTTCTTTCGACCTGTCATCTCCCGTTCACGAGGACGCGCACGAGCTGCTGAAGTTCAAAGTGAACGGTCAAGAGCAATTCGACGAGATCTGCCGCCACCCAGCTGACTATTTCGGTGAAATGGACACGGTGATAGACGAAGCAGTCTACAGGAGAGACAGTCTTTTCCGATGCGTCGGGATGCACAAATTCGGGGACACTGACCCTCTGGGAATTCTGCGCATATGTGAAGGCTCGTCTAGTGACTTCCTCGACCATCTCATCAACATCTACTCGCCGGACGACGTCTCGGGCGGGGTATTGGTGAGTGCGCCCCGGACTGGGCGGCATCGTTGAAGAGGAGAGGGGTTCGCGGACGTCGCGAGTGCACGGTGAAGGCGGCGGGCAAGGACATTGACGTTTCTGCATCTCTCGCGGCGATGGAGAAGGTGGCTCCGGAGTGTGACTATCTCGAGTGCGGCTACATTGAGTTGTCTCCAGACGTCAAGCTCGTGAGGGTGAAGTACCAGCAATGCGACGATCACATCTGCCTCATATGCAACAAGGTGCACGAGAAGAACGGCCCATTCACGCTCCAATACCCGTCAGGACAAGTTTTTATGACTGCTACAGGAAATCGCCAGACGCTCGCAAGATCGAGATCGCACCTCCCGTGATGCAGCAACCGGGATCTGACCAAGTGCCGTTCACTCACATGTATTCGTCCGAAAAAATCAAGCCATTCAGCTGGGATGCGCTATTTGGGGGACCGCATAAGAGCACCTTCCTCGTACAGTCCAACTGCGGGACAGGTAAATCTGAGAGGATTCGTGAACTCGTCAACGAGGCGGTGAGGAGGGATCCAGGTATTCGCGTGTGCTGCATCGTTGCCAACATCAGCCTGTCCAAGGAGGAGGATCGCAACTACAAGTCTCTTGGCGAGCGCGGGAGGACGATTGCATGGGAGGACAACGCGTTCCATATCTTGTCCAATGACCCGAATTTCCGTCACTACCTCAGCGGTCCGAAGGGGATGATGTCTGATGACAGGGTGCTGGTCGTTCTTAACAGCATCTTGCGCGTCACAGACCAACCGTTCGATCTCCTCATCCTAGACGAAATATTAACACCCTCACCGCGATTTCGCAGGGCCACATGAAATACAAGCGCGAGGTGTTGAGGAAGTTCATCAGGCTCATTGAGATGTCCAAGGTCGTGATTGCGCTAGACGCTACCGTTACTCGAAAGGTATACGAGTTCATAGCGGCCTATCGCGCGGCGGATACTATGGAGGTGGATTGCAACACCTTCCGGCGCCCTACCAACAGGACTCTGCGATGGGTGGATGTGACATCAGAAAAGAACTGGCGAAAGGTCTGCGTGGACCGCTTTGTCGCTGAGTGTGAGAGGAGGATAGAGGCCGGAGAGAGGATTTTCTGCCCAATGTCTGGCAAAAAAGAGGCCGCCATGGCGTATGAGGCACTCAAACCCTTCATCGACAAGCGCAAGAACGGGCGTCTCTACACTAGTCTGACGAGCAAGGAGGATCTGGAGGTTGGCGCGAATGCTGCGTGGGCTGACTTGGACTTTTTGATCTTCAGCCCCACGATCACGGTTGGAGTCAGCTACACGGAGCACACGTTCGACAGCATGGTGGGACTCTTCATCAACGGGGACTACGCGAGCTACACGACAACCCTCCAGCAAATTTTCAGGGTGCGCCACTTAGTCAAGGGAGAGATGGTCATCTTCTATCGAGACACGACTTCGCTTCTTGACAGGCCTCCAACGGACTACGGTACGATCGTCGAGAACATGATCGCGGGGGACACTGCGCTCATCCAGCTGCTGTTCGACAACGCCGACGTAGTCTGCGACTGGAGCGCGGACAAGTCGCGTATCTATGACAGAAATTGCCCCAAGTTCCGTCTCTTCTGCCGGAACCAGCAAGATCTCGCGGTGTCGAGGTCCCACTACAAGGGAATCTCATCAAGATACTGACGGAGGACTACGGCGTGGAGGTGTCGGCAGTGGAGGAGTTGGGGACATCGACGCCCCTCCGCTTCCGGTACTAGAAGATCCAGACAAGGACAGGGAGGTGGTGCTTCTGAGCGAGGAGGAGTACAAGGATCTAGAGGGGAGAATCGGCGGCACGGTTCCACTTTCACCGTACGAAATGCGTCTGAAGGCGGTGTACGAACTGGTTCACCGGTTGTACATGATTCCGTATGATCTCATCGACGACGAGCTCCCTCAAATTCTGGACAAGGAGATGGGGAGGAAGGCGTACGCTGGCATTCGGCAATATTCGAAGGTTGTCATAATACCCCACCACGCTCGTATCGAGGAACAATAGCACCGGGTCCAGAAAAGGTGTGGGACTGAGCACATGGGCAAATGTGACTCGTTGCAAGGTTAGTGAGCCCACCAACGACTGGTACAAATGTGTTTGCGAGGGTCGGATCGTGATGGTTACCGTGTTGTCCCTGGGGGTGAAGAAACATTGTACCCCCTGCCCACTCCGCCTCCAAAGACCACATGTAACCGCCTCCGGCAACATTGTCACCTTTTGTGGGTCGAACCCTACATGATCAACGCGCTGAACTTCTTGAATGGTCTTGACGGGCTGGAAAGTACTCCATAGATGTGGAACAGGGTAACGTTCACGTATTGCGCTCATAAGACGTTGTGGGCACTTGACCCACTGTGTGGAATCATGCTTTCATCCGTCAAATGTGAGCTCCTTGAACCATAGAATTGTGGTAGCTCCAGGCACTGCTGTTTACGGGAATACTTGCCGAAGATGAACCAGTTTCTGCCCCAGCGTGCCTCCGGTTCGTAGTTGTGATCACATCTCCCCCTTTGTAACAGGTACCCGGAGGGTTAATTCGTGAAGATGGAATAGCTCAACAGCCGTGAGATCGTCTTCTCGTGTTCGCGTATTTCAATTGGCGGGTTAATTCTCCTGACAGGTGCATAAACATGGCCGTAGAGGGCATTGGCAACGTATGGATCAATTTGATATCTGTTGCGTGATGTGAAAATCCCGGCGCTATGTTTGAATTTTTGTCATCTGACTCATCCCTAAGTGGAGGGCTTGGCTAATTACCTCTCCGACTATCCGCAGACCGTCGTCGAAACGCAACCCAGTAACTCAACTGCTGCCCCACGAGCTATTGAGTGTGTATCGCACTCTTGCCTTGAGGTTGTCATACAGGTCGAGAGCATAGTCGGAGTGGTGAAGGGGTTGACCCCAAGCATGGCCAAATGGCGCGTTTGAGCGTTTCTTCGTAATTTGAGTGTCCGTCCGTAAACGGCCGGATGATACTTTCCAGATAAAACTCACGTGTCTCAGCAAATGTACACAAAAGAGCGTCATTGCTTCCGAAGATAACATCGCGAAACATGCCGAAGGACCGTCGTTATTAACTCGTTTGCAAAAAAACGACAACACTTTGTGGACCGCGTGGCTGTTTTTATCAATATAAAAGTCGTGGGCGTCCATTCGTCAAAGTAGTACTTCGGTGACTTCTGCCATGAGAAGTTCGTGTGAAGATATTACGAAGAAAGACGTCTAAACTGCGAAGGTTGTCCACGAGTCCCTTCTACTGTCGCGTTCTCCCCAAGGAGGTTTGGGGTATCTCTTGGGCATGTTGAAGCTGTAATAAATGTCGTATTATAGCGCTTTTCGTGGTCGGTTGGGTTGTACGTGAAATAGTTAATCCCATGACAAGGTTGCCTTGACGGCCCCCTCTTATATGCAAGTGAAAACTGACTGGGTTTCGAGGTTCATCCCCCACCCAATCGACAGGGTCCGCCAGTTGCTGCTAATTGCTAATCCCTCATTGGATCGCGTATGATACAAACTTGCTCTTTGATCGTATCCATAGAGTTTGTAAGAAAGTTTCGGAGACACCTTACCATGACCCCGCCTTCCTAGGTCGTAAACGAGGTAAATCGGTAGAGCATCGAGAGTTCTAGCTCGTAACTCAGCCAGTTTTCCCGGGTCGATACAAGTACTTGTCAATGGTAAACAGACATCCTCACCACCAGTCCTCCGTCACAGATAGCGTTGAACCCGCCAAATCGTCGGAAGAGGCCTCCGTGGTCGAACGTTGTTTGATGTTACCATTCGCAGAAGGGAGTTTTTCTCAGGTAGGCGCTAGGACGACAATCTTTGAGCCTTGTACTACTCGAAAGCCCTGGTACTGCATTCCATACGGTCTGAAAAGGGTAGGTGACTACTTAAGCCAAGTGACAGCGTTTCATTCATCGATTCCTGCCCATTCTCCAGCTAAGAGAGTTTTTGCATAGGATCGGGTTATTGTGAAAGAACGCCCGGTTAGCGCGGCATGGGCGGTTTTGAGTCTCTCATGCGTGTGAAAACGAGATTTGCTCGACTAGCAACAAGGGCTACCCCGAAAATCGCGCGTCCCGCCACTATCCAAAATACAGGCCTGAAATATACGGGTATCGACATCTGGCGTTAAACCTAAGTTTGTTTCCCCGCCTGCTAAAAATGAAAGGACCTGGTAGTCTCCTCGCGACAAAATCGCAAAATCCGCCTACTGTCTCGCTGTTGACGATATATGCAACTCAACACGCACGTCTTGGTCATTGATGACGCTAAAGGCATTGTGCATGACAAGCCGTCGTTCCATCTTCATAAATGCATGACAAAATGCGCGTTTGGATTGTTCAGAGTAGTATAGCCGATACCCAAAGTTGCGAATTCAAAAAGTCTAGCGTGTTGTCGGGTCGGTATTCGATGGCCTGGCGTCTGGAGCGTTCAGCGTTCAAAATGGAATGACATGACCCCATTGCTCGGTGTCTCGAGTCTATGAAGCTGCTTTTTATCGTACATGTTTTCGAATATGGGCTTTGGTCTTTAAACCACGATTTCGCCATCCACACCAGCTTAAAAAAATACTCGATAGGGTCCAGGCCGTCTCCTCGTCGTAATCATCGCCTAAACGGCAAACCTTTGTTGGCTCACTTGGGTAACACAACCCACGCCATCAACAATTCGTATGCAAGTCAAATGGATGAACCTTGGGATAATTGCAACGCTACAAGTGTCCGTTCACACGCTTGGATTCGCGCGTGCTGTTTCTGGTCGACCGTCAAGCCGTGTTGCAGGTTTATGGGCGGTTGAGAGTCGAAAATCACTACCATTTATTAATCTGCCTAGAATATAAACATGGCCTCTGAGGCTTCAGAGAGCCCCAACCGAGCTACCAAGACAGAAACCTTCGCCGGACGCGAGAGCAGGTGACCTGGTCAAGGACAGATTAGAAAGGGAACAGACCTGCGTGAGATGAACATGAAAACAAGCCCTTTCGCGAACATAATGAGAGTTACCAGCAACGGCGCAAAGCCGAAGAGGGAGAAGAGACAACGAAACAGAAAAGGAGGCGAGAGATAACGAAAACGTAAGGTCCTGCAAAGGAATTGGAGATTCAGCGGCAAAGGCTAGTCGAACTGGGAGCTGCAAGAAGCCCGTTAACAAAATCGCGCTTGAAACGCCTTCTCGCTGAAGAGTTCTGTCGCCTCAACCCCCCGCACACGCCCAAAACAAAGACGGGGGTCGAAAGGCCCAAGGAGACAGAGCCGGACTTCTCCGCCACCCCCATTCAAGACCCGACAGCTCCCACCTCAACCACCCGCCAACCCTTGTGCGATGACGCTCATTACGAGTATGCGCAATGGCCGCCATCCCGCGCGTCTCTCCTGCTAGTCTGGACGATTTAAAAATGTCTTCGGAATGTCTTATGCTATCATCGAAGGCGACGAATTCACTTCACTCGAGAACACAAAGACATCAAGCAACGAATACGCGCCCCACAGGTCCTGCTCTACCGAATATGCCGAGTCTTCATTTTATTCGCACACTCTTGCGGAGCTCGACTGGTTCTGGGAAAACTACACTCGGCTGGTTCAATCATGCGAAGAGCTTACTTCGCTAACAACTCATTCGACAAGCTGTACCTCATTTCAGGGAGCTTGCCACACCGGGCCGAAATTACAAGGAGCTCCGGAACCAGCCATGACGAGGTAAGTTTCTACTCTAAACCTGGCATTCGATGGGATGATAGATCATATCAAGGTCTGACCCTCCACGAATACGAGAAGGTAACAAGGACGATCTCAAGGTATGGGAAACATTCAAACGCGAATACGTGGATGGAATAAAACGCAGAAACTCATGACCTCTCCAATGTACCTACGCCTTGATGCAAATGAAACTGGGATAAAACCTGCGACAAGGTTCTAGCACGGTCCTCCCTCGTCGCTCATTCTGATAGATCGACATCAAGGCAGTGCCCCTCTAATCAGAGCTCTAAGACAAAACGCTGTTGCCGGCTTTCGCGTTCACAACACTAGACACTCTCACGAGCATGATTTTCCCTGGACACAGGCGTACACGAGCGGATGGCGTACCAGCGAGCAGTGCGAGCGGAGATATATTCTGTTTCTTGCGCTTTCAGGAACGAAGGACATCGAGCCCGCGCGACAGATCTCGGAAGAGAGCGCGGGGGTCTGTGGCGCCGGATGAGTTTTCTGCGCCTTATGGGACCACGCCGTCAGGACGATCCTCACGACTTCTTTGCTTGTCGACTTTTTCGACCACGCGACCCGAAAAAATGTTTTTCGACGAAACTTCAAATACATTTCTCTCGATAATAGATATTTCTCTGAACAGATATACTATGGATATTCCGTCACCAAACGATACGCAAGGGCGCCAAGGAAGTCAACGTTGTGGACACGCCAAGCACTCCCTCCGATTATTGTTCGGTTCCTCGCGACTTTGGGCAGGAAAAAACCTAGGAACGTGTCCGTCAGGATCCTTCGAACGAAGCAGCCACCACGACACGATCCGTCCACCTGTGCACGAATGAGCCCTCGAATATCCGAATTTGGCCATCCTCGCCTTGGTGGGCATCGCAGGCGTCCTCACGTGGGCGCTTCACCCTCCCAAAACGGAAAAAGAAAAACGACACGAACCGGAAACGCGCCTCGAGGCGCGCCCAAGGATCCACCCGCGTAGGGTATAAAAAAGCCTCGCAGCCAAAAAATTGTCTCATTGTTCAGTCATCAGATGACGGTGACCCGTAGAGGAGCGTCGCGAAGCATTGGCGACGGGCCCGGCGAAGAGGCGAAGCGTAATCGGCCCGCCGGACCAGACGAAACTGTCATCTCGGCGAAAAGCAGGTCAAGAAGGGCGTCTGAATCCCAGTATCGATGGATCCGCAAATAACCTCCGAAGTGTGCGGAAAAATCGGCTTGCAGGCGACTTCTCCACCCTCGCCGCAGCCACCGCAGTCCACGGAGGAATCGCTCTGCGGACTGGAGGAGGCGCGTACTGTGAACCTTCGACGAGGGGCCTGTCGCCCAGCAGAAGCGCGACCGTAGCACACGAGCGTGAGCAGGCCATCGAGGAGCGCGGGGCGACTCGCAAGAGCCGCTTATGGGATACAATTGGAGGATGCGGGTCCTGCTCGAGAGCAAACTGGGGGTGCTCGCAGTACGAGTCCGTTGATTGGCCTTTGCCGACACAGCTTCGATGTTCGTTCGCGTGGTGCACAGAGACATCAGAAACCCAAGCGTCAAGACCCAGAGCACTCGATAGGACGACGCCTGGAGGAGAATGGAGAAGCAAGCTCTCGGGGTCATCAACGGCGGTGAAACCGAATGATGCCGCGCCGAGAAGAGGCTCCCAAGTCACGTTACGACGCTGTACACTGCTCGCGTCAAGGGAGCTGAAGTTGGTGACCTGGACAGACGGTTTGAAATCCGTGCCGAGAACAAGCCGCTGGGTAGCACGTACGAACAGCTCCAGAGATCGCAAAGCAAGTACGAAGCGATCCCACGTCCGACGCCGGCGCTCATGGGCTTGATCTATCTCTCGGGTGAAGACTCTACCACGCGACGCGTTTACAATCCGACCAGATGCCGCATTCGCTCGACTCGGTCGCTGAGCTAGGACCGCACGAGAACGGCTACATCCCGAGCGAAGAGGAGATTCTACATCCGAGAATTTCAAAACGCAGCACAGTCATGCCAGTTTATGACGTCGTCACCCGATAGAAGGTAACGGAAATGCACCATACAGCGATTAGATGCCCGATAAGACTAAGGCTGGACAGAAATTCCTTTCGAATCAGGCTGGGCATTCCCGATCAAACACGAGCTCTTACACGCCCGCTTAAAACTCGGATTTACTGGACGCATCGACGCCACGACGACAACATACATCATCGTTTTCCTGAAGGGGGTCTTCATTTAAGACGAACGTTATAATGGGCTTGGCGACATGATGGGTCCATTGACGTACTGACAGAGCCTTTTACGAGAAGGCAAGGGTTTGGCGAGACATGGCGGCACGTCGGCTGAGGCCGAGGAAAAAGTAGATAGTTTCCCGTGGGAAAATTTCATGAATGTCGAAAAGGGTATTCGTAAACACGCATCCATTATACAGGGAATATATTAAAGTTCCGATCGGGAAACATTTTCTCGAGGGTCGAAGGTTTCGAGGGTTTTGGCATTGTTATATCTTGAATTTTTTTTTTTTCTAAACAATTTAATATACTATCATGTTCGTTCTGAACCGAGTCATGTCGTCACAGTCGAACCTCAGAAAAGCACCGTGGGAGTGAATAAAGGACGTTGACATTCCGTGCTGGCTCTACGTCCACCCACCACCGCGAAGGCCACCCATGAGACCCTCGAAACAAGTGTACGTCACGCAAGTGGCGCTACAAAGAAGGCTTCCACAAAAGAGGCTGGGGTTGTCTCTCGGCCATCGCTTCATTTGCGCGCGTTGGCATCACACGAGGACACGCCAACGAGTAACGCGCATTTATGAGCAACCTTCGCAGACTTTTCGCGGGATCTATGCGGAGTTGTGCTGCTCATCCCGTTCGCCCGCACACTCGACGAAGTCATTACCCAACCGACGACCCGTCGGGGGGCGTACTCGACATTGACGACAAGGTCGACCCAGATGACGAGCGTTTCTGGCTGCGAGCAACATCGATTACCCGGGACACTTCAAACAAAGCCTGTGCGTGCGCGCGCCATGGCCGACCTTTCGAATAGCATCCCCCGCAGCATGGCCGACTTTACGAACGACAGAGGCGACCTTTCCGAAGACTCGATCAAACATTTCAACTTTGATATGGTATAGGCTGAGAAAATTTGTCGTCTGGGTCCTTGAGCGCGACGTACTTCAAGACCCGCGATATCTTGCGGGCCTCTGAGCCGATCACTTTCTGCGGCGAGATGCGGAAGGCTAGCTGAGCAACCCAGTCGGTGTACACGTCTATCGGCTGGTCATCCTCGTCCAACAACCGCAACGAGATGGAAGTTGGCGACTCTCTCAAATGCTGCCACAGAGGCTGGTACGACATCCACACTATGGGCTCCAGGTACTGCGACATCACTGGCAGGACGGCAAGGAGCCCGCCATACTGGGCGCCCTGGGGGGAAGATACCACATTCCCGCGGACTAGGTCGGTGTACACGAACACGGAGCTCAACCGACCGTTTGTGGCAGGTCTGTTCGAAGTGAGAGACGTCGTGGATTGGTATGCTAGTGGGAGAAGGCCGAGTACCCTTCCTGCGTATTCAGAGACCTGGATGGAAAACGCATTGGGAGATGAAAAAGTGTACTTGCTCTTCGCGCGATCGTATGTCACCGTCATCCCAGGGTCGTGCACTCGTAGTGCGTTCTCAATGTTGGCCCTGTTCTCCAAACACGTGTATGAGCCGTGGGGGAGAAATATCTCATGGGTGTCTGATGTTACTTGTGTGGTGAAAAGGAACTTGTTATTTCTCGAAGTGATGTGCGCTTGCTCGTATGGGACTGAGAGTAACTCGAGACCCACGTCGTGGAAGTCGTCCAAAAGGCCCATGGGGATGTCCCACGTGGGAGCAGCCAAGTCACCCCTCGCCCTGTCAGCAGTTCTAAGGGTCAAAAGGATCGTCTCTTGAACATGGTCTTTCATATGCTTAGCTCTCTACCATCAACTCCGATTTGATTTCGGGTCTATTCAGAACTACCACTTCGCCCTCTTTTGCGTCCTTGAAAGCGCGTTTGAGAGCGCGCTTTCCTTTCCCAGTCATAGGTTTCTTTCTACAATACAAAAACGCGGCCTCGATGAACTCTCGTGGCATGCTAGGGTACAGTACCATCCACTGAGAAATCTCGATCAGGTCAGACTCTGTGAAAATTGGATCCATTGCGTAATATTATCACACACAGATATTTTTTAGGCACGGATACCCGTAGCCATTCCCAAGGCAGCTAACCTGGCTGCTCTCATCCTCTCTCTTCCACCCGAGCCAACTACCACTGGCTCACCGCCCACCGTCCTGCCTTGGGGCCTTTTATGAATTCTGTTGATATGAGTCGTCCTTCCGCCTTGGCTTTTAAAGTCCCTCGTGCATCCAGGCTCGGTGCACGGAAACCGGGCAGGTCCGGTTCCGGTATCTGATGTCAAAGGTGGCGCTGGCTCTCTAGGCACCGCGGTCTCACCAAAGACAAACATGGGATCCGTTCCCATTTCCGCCGTCTCCTTCCTCCCACTCGCACCACCTCGGTATATCTTCAACCTTCTACCGACCCTGAGACCTGTTGCTCTAGCGGGAGCTGCCGGTGGCGCCACTACAACCGGCTCATCGGTGTTGTAGCAGCTGCCGTCGTCGCCCGCCAGCCGCGGTTGCTGGTGTGGCGACGCTTACGCCACCTCCTAATGAGTTGTCGATTGGCATCATCGGGACGCGAACCGGTTGCGCGACGTTGGACAGGGCCGCCAACAGAATCGCGTCTCTGAACCCGCGAGCTTCCGCTACTTTCCCTTGGCAGCGGGAGCTCTGTGTGGTCGCGAGTTGATTACGATCGTGTTCTTGACGGAATTGGAGGACCTAGAGGAGACTCTTGTGGACGTCGTAGTGGTAGGCGCGCGTTTTCGTCCTGAGCGTCGGCCGCGTTTCGTTTTCCTTGGTGGCATGTTTACTTATGCGAGAGATTTTTATGCGCTCGTCCACGTGATCGTCTTCGACACAGCCGTTGCGGCGGTCCCAGCTCGGGATTTGCAGAAGTTGTTGGATAGGGTGATAGGGGCAGAGTAGCCTGTTGGTGGGATCCGGTTTAAATGTAGCAGGATTTGGAACTTGCCATCATCTTCTGTGTACCCGGGGACGACGGACCAATAAGGCGCGAATATCAGGAATGGGAGCCCGGTTCCCACTGCTTTTGCCTTCATTCGATAAGGGTTAGAGAGGTCGAGGATGGTTGGTAAGGCACCCGTGAAATTGACGCGAAGGTACACGTGCTCCAAGGACGTTGGCAAAGTGAGCTCGCTTTGGTTGGCTGGGTCGTGGAATGACAGCGTGGCCGTGGGGGTACCGTGCCATAGCTGAGGGATGAAGTAGTCGTACACAGGAGGCCGCAGACCGGGGATGGTGTGGGATATCCTCCGCGTCTCGTTGATGTCAGTGAACTGGGCGACGTCTAACCCATGAGTTGTGCCTATTAGCACCAATGCGTTGTCATAATACCCACACACGCTCGTATCGAGGACAAGCACCGGGTCCAGAAAGGGTGGGACTGAGCACAGTGGCAAATGTGACCGTTGCAAGGTGAGTGAGCCCACCAACGACTGGTACAAACGTGTTTGCGAGGGTGGACGTGATGGTTACCGTGTTTGTCCCTGGGGTGAAGACATTTGTACCCCCTGCCCACTCCGCTCCAAAGACACATGTAACCTGCCCGGCAACATTGCTCACTTTTGTCGGGTCGAACCCCATGACAACGCTGAACTTCTTAATGGCTTGACGGGCTGGAAGTACTCCATAGAGTTGGACAGGGTACGTCACGAGTTGCGCCTCATAAGACGTTGTTGGGCACTTGACCACTGTGTGAATCATGCTTTCATCCGTCAATGTGAGCTCCTTGAACCATAGATTGGTAGCTCCAGGCACTGGCTTTGTTACGGAATACTTGCCGAAGATGGAACAGTTCTGCCCCGCGGTGCCCCGGTGTCGTAGTTGGATCACATCTCCTCCCTTTGTACAGGTCCCGGAGGGGTTATTCGTGAAGATGGAATCTAGCTCAACAGCCGTGAGATCGTCTTCGATGTTCGCTATTTCAATGGCGTGGTATTCTCCTGACAGGTGCATAACTGGCCGTAGGGGCATTGGCACGTATGGATCAATGATATCTGTTGGCGTGGATGTGAAAATCCCGGCGCTGTTTGAGATTTTTGTCATCTGACTCATCCTAGTTGGGAGTGTCTTGGCTATATACCTCTCGACTATTCCGTCAGACCGTCGTCGAAACGCAACCCAGTAACTCAACTGCTGCCTCCACGAGCTATTGAGTGTGTATCGCACTCTTGCCTTGAGGTTGTCATACAGGTCGAGAGCATAGTCGGAGTGGTGAAGGTTGACCCCAAGCATGGCCCAATGGGTCGTTTGAGCGTTTCTCCAATTTGAGTGTCCGTCCGTAACGGCCGGATGATACTTTCCAGATAAACTCATCGTGTTCTCAGCAAATGACACAAAAGCGTCATTGCTTCCAAGATACATGCGAAAACACATGCAGAACGGACCGTCTATTAACTCGTTTGCAAAAACGACACACTTTGATGGAGCCGGCGTGGCTGTTTTTATCAAATAAAAGCTCGTGGGGTCATTCGGTTCAAAGTAGTACTTCGATGACTCTGCCTGAGAAGTCGTGAAGATATTACGAGAAAGGACGTCTAAACTGCGAAGGTGTCATGAGTCCCTTCTACTGTCGCGTTCTCCCCAGAGAGGTTGGGGTAGTCTCTTGGGCATGTGAAGCTGTAATAAATGTCCGTATTAGCGCTTTCGTGGTCGGTTGGTGTGTACGTGAAATAGTTAATCCCTGACAAGGTTGCCTTGACCCCCCCTCTATATGCAAGTTGAAACTGACTGGGTTTTCGAGGTTCATCCCCCACCCAACGACAGGGTCCGCCAGTGCTGTAATTGCTATCCTCATTGGATTCGCGTATGATACAAACTTGCTCTTTGATCGTATCCCACTAGAGGTTGTAGAAAGTTTCGAGACACCTACCATGACCCCCGCCTTCCTAGTCGTAAACGAGGTAATGGTAGAGTCATCGAAGAGGTCTAGCTCGTAACTCAGCCATTTTCCCGTGTCGGTACTTGTCAAGTTGGTAACTAGAGCATCCTCACCACGCAGTCCTCCGTTCACAGATAGCGTGAACCCGCCAATCGTCGGAGAGGCCTCCGTGAGTCGAACGTTGTTGATGTACCATCGCAAAGGGAGTTTTCTCAGGTAGGCGCTAGGGACGCAATCTTTGATGCCTTGTACTATCGAAAGCCCTGGGATGCATTCATACGTCTGAAAAGGGTAGGTGACTACTAGCCAAGTGACAGCGTTCAATTCATCGATCCTGCCAATTCTCCAGCTAGAGAGTTTTGCATAGGATCGGGTTATTGTGAAAGAACGCCCGGTTAGCGCGGCAGGGCGGTTGTGGTCTCTCATGGTGGAAAACGAGATTTGCTCGACTAGCAAAGGGCTACCCGAAAATCGCGTCCCGCCATATCCAAAATACAGGTCCTTGAAATACGGGTATCCGACATCTGGGTTAACCAAGTTGTTCCCCGCTGCATAAAATGAGGACTGGTAGTCTCTCGCGACAAAATCGCAAATTCCGCTTACTTCTCCGCTGTTGACGATATATGGCAACTCAACACGCACGTCTTGGTCATTGATGACGCTAAAGGCATTGTCATGAGAAGCCGTCGTTCCATCTTCATAATGCATGACAAATGGCGCGTTTGGATTTGTCAGAGTAGTATAGCCGATACCCAAGTTGTCGAACAGAAAGTCTAGCTGTGTGCGGGTCGGTATTCGATGGCCTGGGTCTTGGAGCGTATCAGCGTCAAAATGGAATGACATGACCCCATTGCTCGGTGTCTCGATGTCTATGAAGCTGCTTTTTACGTACATGTTTTCGAATATGGCTTGGTCTTTAAACCACGATTTCCCATCCACTACCAGCTTAAAAAATGACTCGATAGGGTCCGCGGCCGTCTCCTCGTCGTAATCATCGCCTAAACGCAAACTTGTTGGCTCACTTGGGTAACACACCCGCACGCCATCAACAATCGTATGCAAGTCAAATGGATGAACCTGGGATAATTGCAACGCTACAATGTCCTGTTCAACGCTTGCGATTCGCGCGTCTGTTTCTTGGTCGACCGTCAAGCCGGTTGCGAGGTTTATGGGCCGGTTGAGAGTCGAAATCACTACCATTTATTATCTGCCTAGAATATAAACATGGCCTCTGAGGCTTCAGAGACCCCAACGAGCTACCAAGACGAAACCTTCGCCGAGACGCGGGAAGAGCAGGTTGACCTGGTCAAGACAATTCGAAAGGGACAACCGCTGAATGATGAACAGAAAAAAGCCCTTCGCGACAAAATGAGAGTTTACCAGCAACGCGCAAAAGCCGAGAGGGAGAAGAGACGAAACGAGGAAAAGGAGGCAGAGATAACGAAACGTAAGGTCCTTGCAAAGGAATTGGAGATTCAGCGGCAAAGGCTAGTCGAACTGGAGCTGCAAGAAGCCCGTAACAAATCGCGCATTGAACGCCTTCTCGCTGAAGATTCTGTCGCCTCAACCCCCGCCGACACGCCAAAACCAAGACGGGGTCGAAAGCCCAAGGAGACAGAGCCGGACTCTCCGCCACCCCCGATCAAGACCCGACAGCTCCCACCTCCACCACCGCCACCTGTCGCGATGACGCCATACGAGATGCGCATGGCCGCCATCCGCGCGTCTCTCCTTGCTAGTCTGGACGATTAAAATGTCTTCAGAATGATAATGGCTATCATCGAAGAGCGACGAATTCATTCACTTGAGAACAAAGACATCAAGCAACGATACGCCCCACAGCGTCCTGCTCCACCGAATATGCCGAGTCTTCATTTCATCGCAAACTTCTGCGGAGCTCGACGGTCTGGGAAAACTACATCGGCAGTCAACATGGCGAAGGCTTACTTTGCTAACAACTCATTCGACAAGCTGTACCTCATTTCAGGGAGTGCCCACACGGAGCCAAAATACAAGGAGCTCCCGGAACCAGCTATGACGATGGAAGTCTACTCTAACCTGGCATTCGATGGGATGATAGATCATATCAAGTCTGACCTCCACGAATACGAGAGGTACAAGGACGATCTCAAGGTCTGGGAAACGTTCAAACGCGAATACGTGGATGGGAATAAAAACGCAGAACTCATGGACCTCTCCATGTACCTACGCCTTGATGCAATGAACTGGGATAAACCTGCGACAAGGTTCGAGCACGGTCCTCCTTCGTCGCTCATTCTGATAGACGACATGCAAGGCAGTGCCCTCTATCAGAGCTCTAGCAAAAACGCTGTTGCGGCTTTCGCGTTCAAACACAGACACTTCCTCACGAGCATGATTTTCCTGACACAGGCGTACACGAGCGGTGGCGTACCACGAGCAGTGCGAGCGAATATATCGTTTCTTGCGCTGTTCAGAACGAAGGACCATCGAGCCGCGCGACAGATCGCGGAAGAGAGCGCGGGGCTGTGGCGCCGGACGAGTTTCTCGCGCTATGGGACCACGCCGTCAAGGACGATCCTCACGACTTCTTTGCTGTCGACTTCGACCAGCGCGACCCGAAAAAAATGTTTCGTCGAAACTTCAATACATTTCTCTCGATAAAATAATTTTCTCTGAACATGATATACTATGGATATTCCGTCCACCAAACGAT
The DNA here is from genome assembly GCA_009746045.1 of Mesostigma viride. NCBI lineage: Eukaryota > Viridiplantae > Streptophyta > Mesostigmatophyceae > Mesostigmatales > Mesostigmataceae > Mesostigma > Mesostigma viride. The sequence continues at coordinate 4,628,805 of RPFO01000104.1, read as the reverse complement.
ACGCAGGCGCCGAGAAGGAGTACGTGTTGGACACCCAAGCACTCCTCCGATATTGTTCGGGTTCTCGACTGGGGCAGAAAACTCTAGAACGTGTCGTCAGGATCCTTCAAGAAGCAGGCCACCACGACACGATTCCGTCCACCTGTCACGACATGAGCCCCGAAATCCGATTGGCCATCCTCGCCTTGGTGGGCGATCGCAGGCGTCCACGTGGGCGCTCACCCTCCAAAACGGAAAAACGACACGAACCGAAACGGCCTCGAGGGCGCCCAAGGATCCACCCCGTAGGGTATAAAAAGCCTCGAGCCAAAAAATTGTCTCATGTTCAGTCATCAGATGACGGTGACCGTAGAGGAGCGTCGCGAGCAATGGCGACGGGCCCAGGCGAAGAGGCGAGCAATCGCCCGCGACCAGACGAACTGCATCTCGGCGAAAAGCAAGGTCAAGAAGGGCGTCTGGAATCCCAGTGACCGATGGATCGCAAATAACCCCGAGTGTGCGGAAAAAATCGGCTTGCAGGCGACCTCTCCACCCTCGCCGGAGCCACCGCACCACGAGGAATCGCCTGCGCGAGCTGGAGGAGGGCGGTACTGGACCTTCGACGAGGCCGTCGCCGCAGCGGAAGCGCGACCAGAGCAGCACGAGCGTGGCAGGCCATCGAAGGAGCGCGGGGCGACTCGCAAGACCGCTTTGGGATACATTGGCAGGATGCGGGTCCTGCTCGACAAACTGGGGTGCTCGCAGTACGAGTCCGTTGATTGCCTTGCCGACACAGCTCGTGTTCTTCGCGTGGTGCACGAGACATCAGAACCCAAGCGCAAGACCCAGCACTCGAAGGACGACGCCTGGAGGGAGAATGAGAAGCAGCTCCTCGGGGTCATCAACGGCGTGAACCGAATGATGCCGCCCGAGAAGAGGCTCCCAAGTCACGTTACGGACGCGTACACTGCTCGCGTCAGGGAGCTGAAGGTTGGTGACCTGGACAGACGGTTTGACCGTGCCGAGAACAAGCCGCTGAGGTACACGTACGAACAGCTCCAGAAGATCGCCAAAGCAGAGTACGAAGCCGATCCCACGTCCGACGCCGCGCTCATGGGCTTGATCTATCTCTCGGGTGAAGATCTACCACCGACGCGTTACAATCACGACCAGATGCGCATCGTCGACTCGGTCGCTGAGCTAGGACCGCACGAGAACGGCTACATCCCGAGCGAGAGGAGATTCTACATCCAGAATTTCAAAACGCAGCACAGCATGCCAGTTTATGACGTCGTCATCCCGAAGAAGTACGGAAAGCTCATCAAAGCGTTAGATGCCCGTGCTAAGGCTGGACAGAAATTCCTTTTCGAATCAGAGCCTGGCATTCCGATCAAACACGAGCTCTACAGCGCCCGTTACAACCGGATTTACGGAGGCATCGACGCCACGCGACAAGCATACATCACTCGTTTCCTGAAGGGCGCTTCATTTAAGAAACGTAAATGGGCTGGCGACATGATGGGCCATGACGTACTGACAGGAGCCGTTTACGAGAGGCAGGGTGGCGAGACTGGCGGACGTCGGCTGAGGCCGAGGAAAAAGTAGATAGTTTCCCGTGGGAAATTTTCATGAATGTCGAAAAGGGTATTCTAAACTGCATGCATTATACAGGGAATATAAAAGTTCCATGGGAACATTTTTCTCGAGGGTCGAGGTTCGAGGGTTTGGCATTTTATAATCTGAATTTTTTTTTTCTAAACAATTAATATACTATCATGTCGTCTGAACCGAGTCGTGTCGTCACAGTCGAACCTTCTAGAAAGCACCGTGGGAGTATAAAGGACGTTGACATTCCGTGGCTGGCTCTACTCCACCCACCACCCGAGGCCACCCATGAGACCATGAACAAGGTCGTCACGCAGTGGCGCTACAAGAAGGCTCCCACAAAAGAGGCTGGGGTGTCTCTCGGCCATCGCTTCATTTGCGCGCGTGGCATCAACACGAAGGACGCCAACGAGTACGCGCATTATGGCAACCTCGCAGACTTTTCGCGGATCTATGCGGAGTGTGCTGCTCATCCCGTTCGCCGCACGCTCGACGAAGTCATACAACCCGACGACCCGTCGTGGGCGTACGTCGACATTGACGACAAGGTCGACCCAGATGACGAGCGTCTGGCGAACATCGATTACCCGGGACACTTTCGCCGTGTTCACGACGAGTACTGCCGCGTCGTCCTGAACATCGCAACCAAGGACTTTCGCTACGAGGTCAGCACGGCGTCTCGCATGAAGAAGGATTTGTTCAAGTCGTCTTTCCACATCGTCGTGCGCGGTCTCGTTCTTGCCGACCTGGACGCGAGAGTGTTTTGGTACAGCGGCCTCACCGATTTCATCAAGCGCGCTTCTTTCGACCTGTCATCTCCCGTTCACGAGGACGCGCACGAGCTGCTGAAGTTCAAAGTGAACGGTCAAGAGCAATTCGACGAGATCTGCCGCCACCCAGCTGACTATTTCGGTGAAATGGACACGGTGATAGACGAAGCAGTCTACAGGAGAGACAGTCTTTTCCGATGCGTCGGGATGCACAAATTCGGGGACACTGACCCTCTGGGAATTCTGCGCACATGTGAAGGCTCGTCTAGTGACTTCCTCGACCATCTCATCAACATCTACTCGCCGGACGACGTCTCGGGCGGGGTATTGGTGAGTGCGCCCCCGGACTGGGCGGCATCGTTGAAGAGGAGAGGGGTTCGCGGACGTCGCGAGTGCACGGTGAAGGCGGCGGGCAAGGACATTGACGTTTCTGCATCTCTCGCGGCGATGGAGAAGGTGGCTCCGGAGTGTGACTATCTCGAGTGCGGCTACATTGAGTTGTCTCCAGACGTCAAGCTCGTGAGGGTGAAGTACCAGCAATGCGACGATCACATCTGCCTCATATGCAACAAGGTGCACGAGAAGAACGGCCCATTCACGCTCCAATACCCGTCAGGACAAGTTTTTTATGACTGCTACAGGAAATCGCCAGACGCTCGCAAGATCGAGATCGCACCTCCCGTGATGCAGCAACCGGGATCTGACCAAGTGCCGTTCACTCACACGTATTCGTCCGAAAAAATCAAGCCATTCAGCTGGGATGCGCTATTTGGGGGACCGCATAAGAGCACCTTCCTCGTCCAGTCCAACTGCGGGACAGGTAAATCTGAGAGGATTCGTGAACTCGTCAACGAGGCGGTGAGGAGGGATCCAGGTATTCGCGTGTGCTGCATCGTTGCCAACATCAGCCTGTCCAAGGAGGAGGATCGCAACTACAAGTCTCTTGGCGAGCGCGGGAGGACGATTGCATGGGAGGACAACGCGTTCCATATCTTGTCCAATGACCCGAATTTCCGTCACTACCTCAGCGGTCCGAAGGGATGATGTCTGATGACAGGGTGCTGGTCGTTCTTAACAGCATCTTGCGCGTCACAGACCAACCGTTCGATCTCCTCATCCTAGACGAAATATATAACACCCTCACCGCGATTTCGCAGGGCCACATGAAATACAAGCGCGAGGTGTTGAGGAAGTTCATCAGGCTCATTGAGATGTCCAAGGTCGTGATTGCGCTAGACGCTACCGTTACTCGAAAGGTATACGAGTTCATAGCGGCCTATCGCGCGGCGGATACTATGGAGGTGGATTGCAACACCTTCCGGCGCCCTACCAACAGGACTCTGCGATGGGTGGATGTGACATCAGAAAAGAACTGGCGAAAGGTCTGCGTGGACCGCTTTGTCGCTGAGTGTGAGAGGAGGATAGAGGCCGGAGAGAGGATTTTCTGCCCAATGTCTGGCAAAAAAGAGGCCGCCATGGCGTATGAGGCACTCAAACCCTTCATCGACAAGCGCAAGAACGGGCGTCTCTACACTAGTCTGACGAGCAAGGAGGATCTGGAGGTTGGCGCGAATGCTGCGTGGGCTGACTTGGACTTTTTGATCTTCAGCCCCACGATCACGGTTGGAGTCAGCTACACGGAGCACACGTTCGACAGCATGGTGGGACTCTTCATCAACGGGGACCACTACGCGAGCTACACGACAACCCTCCAGCAAATTTTCAGGGTGCGCCACTTAGTCAAGGGAGAGATGGTCATCTTCTATCGAGACACGACTTCGCTTCTTGACAGGCCTCCAACGGACTACGGTACGATCGTCGAGAACATGATCGCGGGGGACACTGCGCTCATCCAGCTGCTGTTCGACAACGCCGACGTAGTCTGCGACTGGAGCGCGGACAAGTCGCGTATCTATGACAGAAATTGCCCCAAGTTCCGTCTCTTCTGCCGGAACCAGCAAGATCTCGCGGTGTCGAGGTCCCACTACAAGGGAAATCTCATCAAGATACTGACGGAGGACTACGGCGTGGAGGTGTCGGCAGTGGAGGAGTTGGGGGACATCGACGCCCCTCCGCTTCCGGTACTAGAAGATCCAGACAAGGACAGGGAGGTGGTGCTTCTGAGCGAGGAGGAGTACAAGGATCTAGAGGGGAGAATCGGCGGCACGGTTCCACTTTCACCGTACGAAATGCGTCTGAAGGCGGTGTACGAACTGGTTCACCGGTTGTACATGATTCCGTATGATCTCATCGACGACGAGCTCCCTCAAATTCTGGACAAGGAGATGGGGAGGAAGGCGTACGCTGGCATTCGGCAATATTCGAAGTTGACGGGACTAGGAACCAAGGAGCATTTCAGAGACAATCTGTTGATTCTGCAGAAGTCAGAGTCCTTGTTTGATTTGAAGGCGTATTCTCGTTTTGGACTAGCACAGTCTCTGGCCATTACGCTCAAGCTACTAGAAGGGACGCCTATCATCGACTTCATCACGACGGCTGATCCGTCCAATCTCACAATGAAGTTGACGCGCGACGAGACGATTGCACTAGGGAATAAAATTGATAGCGAAATTGCCGACAAGGCCTGGTTCATGCGCTCAACATTTGGATACCAACGGCGAGCAGGCGAGGCTGGTAGTTTGTCTTTTGCACAGTGTAGCGGGCTCGTCAACAGGTTGTTAAGCCCGACTCTGGGAATTTCTGCCAAAGGGGCGAAGGGCAACAGCCGTGGCGGTGGTTACTTGGAAATTTCGAAGGCGGACATGCACGCGTTTCTTGATAGGTATAAACCCTCGTGGTGGGGCGATGAGAAGGATTATTCGATCACGTCGTTGTCTGGCCTGTCGATGGATGAAATCGCTCCTTTCCTGCAGGGAGCGGATAAGTAATAAATATTTTTAATGGAACGCGTTTCTGCCATGCATGTAGTCATCGTTGCCAGCGACAACTGCTTCCCATGCAAATCGGAGGCCCATCCGGTTCGGGTCACACCCCGCCGCGCGGCCCTCGCCGGCTCCCTCACCCTGCGAGGACATGGCGAAAAATTGGGCGGTCTTTTCTTAAGAGTAAGTACGTGCAATTTTTCGCCACATCCAACAACCCACGCCACCTCAGCGCCGGCCAGTGGGGGAAGGTGGCGAAAAATTGGGCGTTCTTTTCTTAAGAGTAAGTACGTGCAATTTTTCGCCATCACTCTCACACCTTGACAAAACACCTCCTATACCCCGCGCCAAGGGGTGGCAGGGTGGCGAAAAATTGGGCGTTCTTTATATAAGAGTAAGTACGTGCAATTTTTCGCCATCACTCTCACACCTTGACAAACACCTCCTATACCCCGCGCCAAGGGGTGGCAGGGTGGCGAAAAATTGGGCGTTCTTTATATAAGAGTAAGTACGTGCAATTTTTCGCCATCCTTGTCACACCCCCAACACACCATCACAACTGCCGGGGTGGTGACAGATGCCAGCCTTGTCACAACCTGGTGAGCAGTGGTGGCAGGGGGGCACTTCTGTTTTTGCAGGTGGTTTAGGGTTTTAGGGTTTAGGGCTTAGGGTGAGACCCCATCCTAGGCCGCGGTCACTATAGGGTCACTATAGGGGTGGCAGATGCCAGCATAAGGGTGGTGCACTTCTCCTAGTCGCGATGACGGAATGATGACGGAATGATGATGGAAGCTACTTAATTAATTAATTAATTAATTAATTAATTAATAGACACGTGACTGCGTCACGTGAGCATAAGTCCTCAGTGGGAGGGGAACATGGGATGGAATGGATTAATTAATTAATTAATTAATTATCAACATCACTCCGTTGGGAGTAGATGTAGCACATAGCCCTGATCGAGAAGGGGCATATGGCTTTTAATACATTCTAGGCTACTTCATGCAAGGGTGGGAATGTAAGCTACCCCTGCTCTAGGTGCACCAGGGCACCCGCACCCTCGTGGTCTATCACGCTATGCCCGGGTAAGGGGGGAGCATGCCTGTGAGGGGGAAGATCATCATGGCTATACAAAAACTAGAGCGTGGCATCTCAGCAGAGAGCAGCTCTCTGCATGGGCACAGCATTACTAAATAAAACTAGGCATCGTCTGGAGTGTGGCTCATCATAGGCACACATGTACATGATTACATAAAGCGCGTGGCTTAGCTGGAATAGGGCCTCTAGGAGGCGTACATGTACATGGCCACGGTCTATCTATTCTACACTACTACTGCTGTATTCCCCTAAGCTGGGGCGTCTGGAGTCGCTGGGGCCGCGGGGGTCGCCTGCCAGGGCTTGTGGCCGACGTAGATGGCCGCCCCCTTCCAGTACACCGGCTGCCCCGCCTTGGTCTGCCGGAGCTGGAGGTAGGTCGGCCATAGCTCCCGTCGCCGTTGTTGCTGCGCCAGGGTCAAGTCGTCATCAAGAGTGAAGAGAGTCTTCTCGAGCCGCTTGCGGCGTCTGAGAAAAGAAATCTTGTCCGCCGGGGTCTTAAAGGTGAGAAGGAGCGGGGGCGGCCCTGCCTTACCCCGCGCGCGGGGAAGGCGGTGGGCGGCCAGCTCGATCTCACCAGTAAGGCCCATGCGATCAAGGATTTCTCTCTCAAAAGCACGCGCAAGCTTCTCGGAATTCTCACCTTCCTCCATCTTGAGATTCTTGACAATGACGTTGAGGCTGCGCTTGGCGAGCTCGGCCTCCTCGCGGAGGTCAAGCGTCTGCCGTTGAAGCTGGGCTGCGACGGCGGAGGTGGTGGAGGTGGTGTGTTGCTTAAGCATGTCCGCCCAGGTGGTGATGGGAGGAGCATCGCCGGCCAGGCCAGCCGGGGCTGGCTTGGCGGCAATGTCCTTCACCGCCTGGGCGGTGAGGCCTGCGGTGTTCTGCAGAACCTCGATAGCAATGGCGTTGTCCTTAAGACGCTGGTCGATGTCGCGGAGCTGGGCGGTGATGGAGTCGGTGGAGGCGGAGGGAGGGGGGGGTGGAGGCGAGGAGGGCGGCGGTGGCGGTGGGGATGGTGGGGAGCTCAGCAGCCAGCGTGCCGCCAAGTGCCGCCACATCTGCAGCAATGGGCGTCACGTGCTGTGAGAGGGCGGCGTGGAGGTGGTGGACGAAGGTGGATTCGGTAATGGGGGCGGGGTGCAGAAGGTCATCGGCCGAGCGCTTAGTGAGGGTAAAGAGAGCTGCGAGCTGAAGGCGGGGGCGAGACCAGCCGGCCAGGTTGGTCAACGAGTCTGAGACGCGATGGGAATACCGGCCGTCAGCTCCGTTGCGGAAAGACTGGGTGTTGAGATGGAGTTGCTGGCACAGGGCCAGCAGTGAGGCGATGGAATGGATGGTATAAGCTATCTAGGTCCTAGTTACAGGGGTGTGGGCACCGCGGCCCGAATCGCTATGAATGCCATACTTGGTCACACGCGGAGCCCCCACAGGCTTGGGGGTGGTCTCCTTCATCACTACTTGCCATCTATCCTTGTGCACCATCTGCCTCCATATTACAGACAAACCAGGAGGCTGCCCGGGGGTGAGCCCGTCACGTCTAGTGTAGCACATGTCCATGCCGAGTATATCACGAAATTAAAAGTCCACGGGTGGCGGCCCTGCCGCGCGCGGCCGGGGGCACGCCAGGTGAGGACATATCGCCCAGGCTGGGCGGGCTTGGTGCCAGCTAGTCTATCTGATGTATCTACCTGATCTGTGCGGGCCAGGTGCCCGGCTAGGCCCAGGCGCCTGTGCCTAATAATGTGGGAAACATAGGGCAAATCAGCGTACAAATCCCAAATGCCTATAGATAGATAGCTCGTGCAAGAAGCCAGATTTTTTTCATGAACCATTTGTGAATAAGCACATGACTTGTGACCTAGGGTCAACAAATCGCGGTCATGGTCAGACCCCCCTGTATTAAAACCAGTGTATCTTTCTAATGAATTAGCATGTTGTAGGTCTGAGTATTCCAAAAAAACTTTGATTTATGGGCTTTCAGGAAAGTATATACATGACCATGAAAAAAAAAACTCCTTAGGTGCTATACGCGTTCTAAAAAAACGCGATATATTGCGTTCTAATTTAAAAAAACGGTTCTAATAAAAAAAAAAAACATTGTGCACATGCATATGTCATGATCGACCATACATGAACGGACGAGATTATAAATCAAGTACAAAATTTTAAGCATTAAAGAATATAAATACTACCTACACTAGCCCACGGGAAAGCGATCGACTACTTAGTCCATGCTGCCGTGCCTCGATCAGCCACACACTGTTTTGGGGCAAGACGGCAAGCAGTTACAGGCACACCCTGAAGCATGAAAACAAGCTTTGACCGATTTATTGCTGACAGCAGGTCATGCATGGAAGACTAGAAGAGCCCAGGAGACTTGATGGAAGCCGCACCGGCGGCCGACATCCCATACTCCATAGGCGGCAAATAATAACTTAGCCAGCTGAGACACCCTTTCCCAGGGTGCATGCAGGTCTGTTTGCGTAACCGGCGACGCAGCACCACCTCTGCGCACCAGCCATACATACGGCCATCAAGCCTCAACCTTCAATGAATACCATGACAGGGTAGCCGAACTACACAAACAATAGAAACACCGGTAGTTCCCCCTGTCCCTTGTTGACCGGTGTCGGGCCTGTCTCGACATCTCCACACCCAGACCCCACAATCATGACGGGGGCGACCACAGAGATCTCATGACACTATCAACCGTCAACGTCCCGTTGCCATCACGTTGGCTTGCTTGGCTGGCCCGCGTCTCACCAAATCACCCTGAAAAGGCCGCTCATCACCCTCCAGTGTGCAGGTATAGCCGGTGTATAGCCAGCCCATCATCACAAATAAGGGGGGCTTGTTTGTGGATCACAGCACTCCTGCATGAGTAGCACTCCTGATGGCATCAAGAAGGGCGGCCTGCGATCCTGCTAGAACCGAAGGGCCGAGTGGTTACAAAGGAGCCTTGATCCCCCTCAACCTGCCCAGTACAACCTGGGGCAAAACTCGCAGTGAGGGTGTACTTGCATGAATCAGGCGACGCCTCGGGATCCCAGATGCGGAGAGGAAATGCCTGACGAGACACCCTCCAGAGAAAAGCATTTCTCCAGGTGCGCTGCAGCCACGTGCCGCCATCTACCTGGCAAGCGTTAAAAGGTACTTGGTTCAGGCAGGACGATGCAAAAGAATGTCAGGTATGCCCTCACAGACGAGCCCCGCTGCATGCTCAGACCCAGGCGTGCGCGTCGAGGGGGGTGGTAGAGAGGGGGTGGCAGAGAGTCCAGTCGGTACCCTCGGGCACAAATTTCGGCACGGTAACCATACCACTCCAGTGGCACGTTAACGGTCCTAGGTAGAGCACTGAGGGCAAGGGAGCTTGAGCGTCCCTTGTTGCAAGACGGGACCTTCAGCGCCTGCTGACCCTGACACGATGGCGTCTGTCCAAGCGAAGACGGCGACGAAAGGCGGGTAATAAGGCGAGCAGCGAAAGGAACGCCCGTCCCTCAATGCCAGAGGAGCACAAAAGCCCGATCGTCTTGAAAACCCCCACAGAGTGACATTCACAGCAGTCCCACGACCTCACAAGGCAACGCCTTGAAAAGGGGCTTGCCAGGGGGGACCAGACCCTCGTGCCAGCCTGGACGATGATGGTCACGACAACCTATGGGCCGTGACCAAGCGCAGCCCTTGGGCGTGGCGACCTGGGGTAGGGCGCCCTAAGGCCGTCCAGGCCGCATCCTCCAGTTGCCCTTGAGCCACCGTGGCGTGAGCATCAAAACAATGTGTGAGCGGCCGTGTGCGCAGTCCAGCCTAGCCCATGGGCCCGGCGATGAGCAGGCGTACGGCTACCATTCCAAAAAGGTGGCCACTGTAGGGTACCTAGCCCTACAGTGACCGTGCCGGTTTACTGCCCTAGCGTGCCTATATAGTGACCTAGTCCAGCGCGTCGTCCAGGTTGAGCGGCAGGTTCACGCGCACGGCGCGCGGGCCCGAGAACAGGCGCAGCGCCAGAATCCCTGTGATGCACAGGCACATGCCCAGCAGCCGCCGCAGCAGCTGCACCTGCGACCAGTAGCGCTCGTTCTCCAGCTGGGTCTGGTGGTGGTGGGAGGGGGGGGGGGGGACAAGTGGCGGCAACGATCATAAGATTAACGATTATGGTTAACGATTACATGGACTATGTGGATGGTTACAACATTTCCACAATCTACATGGGGTTGCCGTGCGAAGCACTAGTACACTGTACTAGACCCATTGGTCTCTATATTGGTCACGACAACCTGTGGGCGGTTGCCTTGCGAAGCACTAGTATACTGTACTAGACCCGTTGGTCACTATACTGGTCAGTACAACGTGTGGGCGTTGCCGTGCAAAGCCGTAGTATGGTTTGCGGGTGGCGGCGTTATGGGGGGCGTTGTGGGCGGCATGCGGTGGAGGCGACAGGATGTTGTGGGTGGCCATGTTGCGGGGGGTGTTGCGAGTGATGGCAACAGCGTGTGGGGGCATACTGGGGGGTATTGCGGATGGCTGCAGTCACCCAAAACCTGAGCGACGGCAGTGCCCTTTGCCGGGTCATCACAGTGGGTGCATCGTGCGTTGCGGACCGCTATTCTGAATTCTCACCGCCTCACTGAGTGAGCTTTCGGCCTAGCTTGGCAACCCTAGCCCCTGCTCGCTCACCACAAGCTGCCTAAGCGATCAGCCACTCCCGTTCTATCACCCACCTCGTTGAGCTGGTTCTCAGCCTAGCGCCACGACCTATATCCCCTATTCTACAGCACATGCCTCGCTGCGCTGGTTCTCAGCCTAGCTTGGAAGCGTAGCCCTGAATAGTTTGCTAGCCATGACCCCCAACGGTTCTACAGCGCCCACCTCGCTGCGCTGGTTCTCCACCTGGCTTGGAAGCCTAGCCCTGACCAGCTTGCTACCATGACCCCCAACGATTCTACAGCGCCCACCTCGTTGAGCTGGTTCTCCAGCTGGCGCGCCCGGTTGCGCTCCGCCTTGACGCGCCGCTTGAGCAGCAACAGGTTCTGCTCGCGAGTCTCTGTCTCGCCCTTGAGCGTGGCCACCTGCGAAGAAGGAAAGGCGACAGGGCAGAACAAGCAGGGGGAGGGGGGGGGGGGGGGAATAATGGACAGAGCGTTCAGACAAATAAAGCATACGGACAGAACACCATGCTTAAATAAAACATGTCACACAGGCGGCAAGCCCTAGGACAGGTTAAGGATACACCTGGGACAAGAAATGAAAACAACAAAATAGTAGCAAACATGACTTTAGCTAGTCATCACTGCGACCAGATTTGCGCTATGGCTACATGCAAGGTGTGTGCTAAACCACGACAAATAATGTGGACATCCATCTGCAGTCACGGCTCTTTGTATGTGTACATGCAAACTAACTAAAACACACGCTTGCATGATACTCTAACCGTACGAACTAACACACACGCTTGCATGATACTCTAACCATACGAACTAACACACACGCTTGCATGATACTCTAACCATACGAACTAAAACACACGCTTGCATGATACTCTAACCATACGAACTAACACACACGCTTGCATGATACTCTAACCATACGAACTAACACACACGCTTGCATGATACTCTAACCATACGAACTAACACACACGCTTGCGTGATACTCTAACCATACGAACTAACACACACGCTTGCATGATACTCTAACCATACGAACTAACACACACGCGTGCATGATACTCTAACCATACGGACTAACACACACACTTGCATGATACTCTAACCATACGAACTAACACACACACGCGTGCATGATACTCTAACCATACGAACACACACACTTGCATGATACTCTAGCCATACGAACTAACACACACACTTGCATGATACTCTCCACACAACCTCCTCCCTGTAGCTCGTCTCCCTACCAGTGATAGCTATCCGTAAATGCAGACCTCTGGTCTTCAGCGCACCCCGTGCATCCTCGCCATAGTGCCACGGATTTAGCGCCCTGTATGCTACTATACCGTTTGCAAGTAAATTAATTATGGCCCCCGTCTCCAGCAAATCCCTCGTTTTCTCGGCGCAAGGCTCAATGAACATATCAGTGAATGAACATGCATACGGGGCCCATGTACTGCAGTCCATGAAATCTGTAACACTATAATTTCTACTCTTGCTGACCAGCACGCGGCACGCTTTCCCCATTTACGCAGCACGCACATGTGGTACTGTGACACTACACTACAGTGCTCGATGTGCGCAGCGCCTACCGTGCGTTCTCAAGCGCGACCCTTGCCTTGTCGATGCGCACAGGCCCAGGGTACAACTAAACCACTCTATACTAACGTGCCATTTTAAGATAAAGTAATTGCCTATCTTCCGTCTCCGGCGCGTCTCTGGCCTTCTGAGTGCAGAACCAGACAACCATGGCCATACCAAAGAATGCACTAGTCGTGCACACATGCATGAGCAGCAAATGCCCACCTCTGTCTCCAGCGCGTCCCTCGCCTTCTCGGTACGCGCCACCAGCCGCTTGGCCCACGCCAGCTTGTCCGTGTCGGCACGCCGTTGAAGGCGGAACTCCTCCTTCAGCCGCCGCATGCCGTCGCTGATCTCCGCCACCTGGCGACGTGTCAGGAGCAGGGGGGTCGGATGTCGGATGTCAGAGAGGAGACATGGGATATGGAGGGAGAGGGTGCATGGGGAGGGAGAGGGAGCATGGGGAGGGAGAGGGAGCATGGGGAAGGAGAGGGGATGTGGTAAGGGAGAGGGAACGTAAGTCATGAAGGGAGAGAGTAGTCAGGGTGGGGAGAGTCGAGAGCCCGGGTGATGTCGGTACAGATGGCAAGGACATGTGAGCAAGGAGAAAGTATATGGCGAAGGAGGCGTGACAGAAAGGGGTGTGGGGAAGAGACAGGAAAGGAGCAGGAGAGGAGAGCACTCAAAGGGGGGGAGGAAGCACACATAAAGGGGGGAAGCACACAACAGGGGAAGGAGGGGTGAAGGGGGCAGGGGGATGGGGAGAGCCGCAGAGGTGGAAGCAAAGGAGGAAGTAGGCCCGCGTATCTTAATGCTCGTGATAGCACCGAGATTATTATCGTTGCTATTATTAGAATACAAGCAGGCTTGCAGGGGGGGCGTACCTTCTCATTGGCCATCTCCAGCAGCCTTTCCTTCTCACGCAGCGCCTGGTAGGAGGACTGTTGTGGCATCCCAACCAAGCACACGCAGCACAAGAACGACACATGGCATACAGCAACACGCAGAAATGCATGAGGGGTAGCGTTACACAGCGCGCAGCGCCCAATAGGACTGCTGTGGCACTCCAAACAAAGGAAAACAAGACGAGGAACGGTGACAGCGGTATAGCATGGGGAGCGGGCAGACGTCACTCAGCGGGGCGGGGGGGGGGGGGGGAATATCATTCGACTGTACCAAATAACAGATCCCAACAGGCACACTTCAAAGGGCATTTATGGGCGCTTCAAAGCCACCAGGAAGGGCACAATGGCCAGGCGGACAACGGCGCCACTGCCCAGCCAAGAGCTGTAAAGGCCCTGTCTAGAACGGCTGAGGGAGTGGGGGTGAGGCAGAGCGGTGCTGCAAGCGCCGCGGAGAACGACGTGGCCCCAAAACCAACCTCTTGGCTCGTCAGCATGCCCTCCAGGAGTGATTCACCATCCAAACAACACGATGGGGACTGCCCGCCGTCTTGGCGCGCAGGGTGTAACCTAGTGCTCAGTGCAAACACATGCAAGGTACCACCGCCTGTGGAAAGAACCCTAAACCAAGTGCTGCAAGGTACGCTTGATACATTCCTGTGGAACATGCGAGCATGCCTGGGGACGGTGTTCATGCAGGCATGGGGTAGGGAGGGGCCATAGGCGCGGATGCGTGGGTGGGCGACATTGTGGAGACTAAGTATTGATTATTTCCAGGGATGCATATGCTTATTATTCCATAACGTGGCGGCTGCCCCCTGCACTTCTGCCACCCGCACGCAGGTATACTGATGCCATGGAGATGCAAAAAACATGAAGTGAAACAACTATAACATGTGTAATATGATGTATGTATATATATGTATAATGTATACGAACACATACCGTGGCGGCCGCCCCGTGCACTTCTGCCTCCCGCACCGCCGCACGCCACTTCTGACGGAGCCGTCGAATCTCCGAAATCGGGTCGTCCGCGCTGACGCCGCTGTCCATGTCATCCTCGTCCTCATCGTCATCCTCGTCGTAACTGTACGTGTCATCATCGGGCCGAGACTCCCCCACTGAGGGGCAATTCGACCCAACGGTCATTGTAGAGATACTGCTATGTGATGGCGGCCCATTGGCGGTAAGGGCAGCAGGGGAACTGGGAGCAGCAGCAGCAGCGGTGGCAGCAGTGGCGGCGGCGGGAACCGGTTGAGGCCTGTCAGACGTCACCGCGCCTGCTGGCTTGATGATGTCACCAGGTAGGCTACCGTTGGCCCTGTCGAGAAAATGGCTCGGGGGCACCGGGCCCCTGAAGCTGGAGTTTGTGGCCCCTGCAGGGGTGCAGCCGTCCGTGCCGTTGCGCAGCTCGAGCTGGCTGGCGGGGTCAAAGGGCCCGTTGTTGGCCCTGCTAGCATTTCCTAGGATAGGGGGATAGACTACTGGGGACTGGGCCGTGCCCTCGGGCTCGGTTTCGAGACCTCTACGCTCTTCTTTGGCGAGCTCTGAAGAAGCGAACCTGGCAGCGTCGCTCCAGGGCGGGACGGCCGCGTCGTTCTCGGCACGGCCGCCGCGGTTCCTGGCCTCGCCCAAGCCGGCGCCGACCCGCGCCGCATCCTGCAACGTCAATGTGGTCAGGCTCGGCTCAGCGGCGTCGGGGGGGCTATGCCGAAATTGCCGCCTCGCAGGGGAGCGCAAGGGATGCGGGCGAGGCGGCGTGCTAGACGCGGGAATGGTGGTTAACCGCGGCGTGTGCGGCAGATCCACTACCACGGTGGAGGCTTCTGAGGAAAACCGCAGGCCGAGGTACGCCTCCATTTCCTTCACGTAGTCGGCGGGGCCATCAACGAGAGAGGAGGTGACGGCATTCAAGTTGCGTTCCACAGCAATTTCCGTACTCGAACGTCGTGGCACGTCTTCTGGCACCACGACAACTGGTGTGGGGCGCAACCGCTCCATCCGCCGGTTATGCTCATCCAGCTGGTGGTCGTCCAGATCATCGTCCATGCCACAGGCCCGCGTATTCCACGGCAACTGCGCGGGCCCGTTCTAGCTTCCTACCTTGTCCGCCTGACATGTAAATTTTATCCAATTGCACTGCCATGCATGCTTCATGCCGAATATTAGCATTTTCATTTCAGCCTGTGGAAATTTATCAGTGCCATGGAGGAGCTTCGTGTGCCAGCCGTGCTACAGGACGAGCTCTAGCTGATTACGGATAAGGTGATGGCCTCGCTGACATCCTAATTCGGCTTGAATCCCTTGATGCATTGACGCATTGCTCGTCCTGTGGGAAGGAAAGCTTGCTGGTGTTACCTCCAGATAATAAATGAAGGCTCGTCTTTGTGCCAACTGCCAACGTGCACTTCCATAGGCAATGCCCACTTGCCCAGGAAAACCTGCGAGATCATGACATGCTAGTACGCGGTAGGCGAGAGACGCCGATAAGCTGCTACTCCTGTAGGTACATCCTCGCTGGATCTTCAAGAATATCGTCAAGATCTCCTGCAAAATCGGAAGTTGTTGTTGTTCTCGTGATGTCGCGGTTGTTGTTGTTGCAACATCCAGCCTGTCATGAAGCATGGGAACCTGGAACCTAAAACCGTGGCCGTGTGCCAACAACGGCCACAAACGTACCGCCCCGCCATCGCGTGAGTGACGGACTAACACTACCCAGTGTGGCAACACTGGGGTCCTGCCAGGTCGGGGAGTCTCCAAACTCAAGACCGTTCCTGGACCGTTTGAGAAATCCGCCGCAGACCTGGTTACTTCAAGCATGACCGCGCAGTTCGCCCATGAACTGCCATCTGGCACGTGCTACAGAAAACTCATTCAATAACGAAAGGCAGCATCCGAGCAATCACCCCGTCAGGAAATTATTTGCCTTAGGTGAAGGCAGCCATGGCGGCTCTATTGATGAATATGTTTTACTGAATGGGTGGATCCTTTGGATTTTGAGAATATAACCTTTATATTTCCATTTTCCACCCCATTCCATGAAGTTTTCTGTGTTATACACGTAGAATGGGTTGCAACCGAGGGGTGCCGCATGTGCTAGTAGGATTAGCCAGACTACTGTTCTTGGTTACTTTCACCGGCCATTGCCTGGGAGTTCCAATTGCAGGAGGGCCGGGTCAAGCGTTGTACTTCAACCACGAGAAGGCGGACATTGCAAGCTTTGTCTGGAAGAATGCTCCCAGAGACAACGTTACCATCGAGTACTGGCTCCGTTTGTCGGACGCCTACCAGACCTCCCATACCGTCTTTTCTTACAGCGTACTGGTCAGTGCGACGGGCAACCTTTCCAGGTACGAGGAAGCCAATGAGCTGGCACATAAGTTGAGCCCACGGGACAGCCTGGAGTTGTCTCGGGGAGCCATCGAAGAAGCTTTTGCGGACAACCATGTTGGCGCGGGCATGGGAGCGTATCTGGAATGGATTCATATTGCTCATACCTGGAGCACTCGCGGCGGTGGGACGACGCAGGTATACCAGAACGGCGTCAAAGTGTTCGAGTCCTCGGGGAATGGCGCATCCCGGCCGTTAGAGCCCGGCGGCCACTTCGGGTTCGGCCAGCGGCCCGGCCAATTCGGGGACGACTACGACGAGCGCCAGGCGCTCAGCGGCCTGATCGACGAGTTCCGTATCTGGGGCACCGTGCGGTCGCCCGAGGACATCCGCGCCACCTTTGACACGAGCGTTGACCCGTCGACACCTGGCCTGCTCGTCTACTTCTCGTTTGACGACGTCGCCACCGAGGGCGCCAGGGTCCCGGATCTCACGGGCAACGGCAACGACGCCACCCTGGGATCCCTGTCCCTCCTGTCGAACGAGCTCAAGTACATCACGTCGCGTCCGCCCACGCGCCCGACCGCCCCCCGCATCGTAACCTCCACCGCGCCCCTCAAGGGTACCTCCCCCCTCCGTGTCTATTTTGAGCGTGGGGCCGCCTCCCTGGCCATCACCCTGCCAGCCCACCAGCGCGGCGCCACGCCCTCTTCCCCTCTCACGACCACGGTCGCGACGGCCCCTTCCTCCGGCACGCTGCGCACCCTCCAGGGTGCCCCCCTGACGCAAGGGAGCATCATCCCCGACCCCTCCCCTAACCCCTTTTCCAGCAGCAGCAACAATGACACGAAACAGCTGGTCTACGTCCCCTTCCCCTCGTTCCTGTCATCCGGCGCCGACACCTTCGCCTACAGCGTGCGTGACACCGATGGCAACGAGGCCACCGTGCTGGCAACCGTCACCCTCCGGCCCCTCTCCTCTCCACCGACCCTCTTGTCGGTGGCCACAAAGGAGGACGCCCCCGTCGTGCTCGTTCTCGGCGGCGTGCTGGGTGACGGCTCCAGGGTACCTGCGCGCGTGGCCTCCCTCCCCAACAACGGCCGACTGTTCGCGTTCCCTGGTCTGACTCCCCCTTCCTCCTCTTCGAATTCTTCGTCAGGGCCGGGGACCAACGTCACCACCACCACCGGTAGCAACGTGACATCCAGCCCCATGCCCGGCATGCCCCGCGTGGACTACTACGGCGACGGTGCGGCGTCAGGGTCCCTGGCTTCCCCCACGTGGAACTTGTCCCTCCTGTCCCCCATCCTTGTGCCCAACACGCTGGTGGGGAACCCCACCGGGTCGGTCCTGTTTGTGCCCAGCCCGGACGAGTTTGGTGCTGCCGCCGGCACGTCCGAGTACGCGGGGTTCAACTTCACGTGGCAGTATAGTAACGCGACCTCGGGGGCGGTTGCATTACAGCCATCGGCCTCCGCACGGGTGTCCTTGTTTGTCGCGCCGGTGAACGACGCGCCGAGAGGCCAGGCGGCCACGGTGGTGGTGCCCAGGGTGGTGGCGGGGGACGTGCAACCGGGCAGCGTTGGGGTGCAGCTGGAAGGGGTGGATGTGGACGGGGGGTTGGCGGACCGGCCGTATTTCCGAGTCTCGTCGTGGCCGCGCTTTGGGCAGCTGTTCCAGGTGTGTACGCGCTCGATGCCCATCTGCTCTTGTTTCACGTGTACGCTGGGGCAGCTTTTCCAGGTGCGTGCGCGGGTGCTCCTTGTGTACGTGGCACATGCGCGTATTCTCCGCATTCATTTGCCCTTAATTTCCTCCAGCCACTTTGGCCATTACCATTCGGGCAAGTATTCCGGGTGTGCGCTCCGGGTTTCAGAGGTGTGCGCGCGCTTCATAACTGTTCACTTGTTCCAGGTGTTTGCACGATTTCCCCGTGCTAATAAATTAAAGTAGCCTACGTGCCACTGACCACAACCCCCACTTTTGATCCCGTGGCATCCCACAAAATGTCGGTGCCTACTTCATGAGTCCTGACCCCGTCCTGGGGCGCTGCCCCCTTCCAAGTCCCTGCAACCCCGTGTCATGTGACTTGATTTCCATTTGCCATAAGCAGAACATCAGGGTATGTACCTCCAATGAAAAATGAATGGCCCTTTGGCTCGGTCACACACACGGGCAAGGCCTCTCAAAGCCTCTCAATGCGGTGTTTTTTTGCCACCGCATTGCCACCATTGAGCATCCCCCCTTAAGCATTACCCAAGCTCACGCGCACGACACTTGAAGTCTTGCCACATGAAGCCTTAATGCCGCCCCTCGCGCGTACCCACCACATGCACCGGGCCACCGGTGCCACCTGGCCACGATAGCTCCCACTCCCCTGGTCAACAGCGCCTTGACTGACTTTCCACCTGAAACGTGAAACATTTATGCTTCCCCCTGTGAAACGTTTATGCTTCCCCCTGGCACAACCGGTGCCACCTTTATCCTGCATCCCCAGGTTGACGGCGCGGGTCAGCCAGGTGACCCGATCCCCTCCCAGGGCCTCGTCCCCGTCGTCTCATCTTGGGTGGCCTCTCTCCTCAACGGGTCGTCGCAGTCAACCGCGTGCCCCGCGGCGGCCAGCTGTGGCGCGCCATCCACCTGTCGTGTGGACGCGTGCGGCAGCACGAGGGATCACTTAGGGAACATCGAGGGGGAGCCAAGCAGGTGCGCTTCTTTAGGGGGTTGGGGGGGGGAGGTGGGAAGTTGTCTGTAACCGACAAAGTGCAGTAAAGACAGCGCCGTGCTTCTCTGAGCAGACATGAGAACGGAGCAGACATGAGAACGGAGCGGTGAGGGAGCTGCGGCGGTTCGCGTTGCAAGCCAACCGCTCTCATTGCTTGGGTTTCACTTTTCCATTCGCGTGTAGGGGTTACATGTGTCCATGCCAGACACCACGTGTGTGCATGTACATGCGTGGACTTCATCTCCTTCATCTCCTTCACCTCCTTCACCTCCTTAACCTCCTTCACCTCCTTCACCTCCTTCACCTCCTTCACCTCCTTCACCTCCTTCACCTCCTTCACCTCCTTCACCTCCTTCACCTCCTTCACCTCCTTCACCTCCTTCACCTCCTTCACCTCCTTCACCTCCTTCACCTCCTTCACCTCCTTCACCTCCTTCACCTCCTTCACCTCCTTCACCTCCTTCACCTCCTTCACCTCCTTCACCTCCCTGGACTTCACAAGGGACGCCCTGGGATCCACCTCCCCCCCCCCCCCCACACACACACAGATACCCCCAATACGGGGAGTTCCCGGATACAACACGTTTCGCGGCCGCGGACGCACCCCCGGACGGCGTCGCCGAATTCATGGAGGTGGACTTTGGAGGTGAGCGCCTTACTTGTGCCATGCCCCTTGGCTGTGCACGCTGGTGCCATGCCCCTTACAGCGTGGCAGCTGCCAAGTCGATACGGTTATCAGTGACTGGGTGGTAGCGTCGATGCGTGCACCTGCAATCTTCTGGCATGTAGTACTGCAGGCTTGGGGCCCATGGGCTACATGACCTGAATCTTGCCCCCTAATGGCGAAGAAAGCTCACGTGACGCAGTCACGTGTCTATTTATTAATTAATTAATTAATGGCGAAGAAAGATCGCTGACCATGCGCACAACGGACCCTGTTTTTGTGGTGCAAGGGACAGGTCCTCTTGGCTCTGGCCGGTGTAAGGTCCTATCGAAGGTGGTCGCCGTGGATATGCGAAAGAGACAGGAGCAGCAGCAGCAGCAGCAGCGAAATGTATTGCTGGCAAACATTTTCTTAAAGACTGGTTGTACTGTCTTTTCTCTTCCCCTTTCCCTCTCATGTGCAGTGCCTGCTCTCCTCCATGCATTACTGCGATGCCTCTTCCCTCATTTTAAAGAGCAGCCGACCCCTGCTCTTTTCGCCCCCTCTTTTTCCTCGATCTTGCCGCGTGGTCCATGCATTACTGAAAGCATATATGCCCGCCTGCCTGCCTCCCTACCGGCCTGCCTTCATGTCTGTTTGCCTGCCTGCCTGTCTGCGTCCCTACCCGCATACCCGCCTGCCTGCCGGCCCGCGCCATCGGGGGCCTGTCACTGTCAACTGTCACTGTCAACAGCGCCGCTCTTCCTGCGGACGGTGGACATCTACGAGACCTTTAAGCCGGGAGCTGTCACGCGGGTGCGGGCCGCGGCCGAATACGCGGGTGCTGCCACCAACTGGGTGACTCTCTGGCAGGGTGAGTGCCCGGGTACAGGGCATCTGTGGGCAGTTTTTTCTTTCAAGTTGTGTTGAAAAATTCCGTGGGCTGCGTTTGTACGCACGTATTCGGACTCGTGCTGTTGTTTGGTCATGGGATCCTGGCTACGGTTGCATCCTTGCCGGGAGCGTCTGGTGCTGATATGCTCCGGCGCCAACAGAAAGCATGTTAAATCGAGTCCAACCGGTGTACAGACGGTTGCCTTTCGAAGATAAGGTTGTCTCGTCAATTGGTTCATGCATATATATGTATAGTTGCAGACGTGGTCTGGCTGCCTGGCAGAGGTCCTAGTGTTCGCTTCCATGTGCGAGAGAGCACATAGACGTAGTCGTATTACACTACTAGCACATCATAGCACAAAGAAGCACATACATAGACGTAGTCGTATTACACTACTAGCACATCATAGCACAAAGAAGCACATACATAGACGTAGTCGTATTACACTACTAGCACATCATAGCACAAAGAAGCACATACATAGACGTAGTCGTATTACACTACTAGCACATCATAGCACAAAGAAGCACATACATAGATGTAGTCGTATTACACTACTAGCACATCATAGCACAAAGAAGCACATACATAGACGTAGTCGTATTACACTACTAGCACATCATAGCACAAAGAAGCACATACATAGACGTAGTCGTATTACACTACTAGCACATCATAGCACAAAGAAGCACATACGTAACAGTTGTAGCAGCACAAAGGCTCGCTTGCATAGCCTGGTTGTCCAAGTCCCTGATCTTCCTAACTGGGGCATGCTCTTTTTTTTTTTTCCTGAACCGAATTCCGCTAGACTGGCATGATGGCATCTGTTGTTGAGGTCCAACTCCAATCTTTGCTTGGAGATGGCTGCATCGGTTTTTGCTCCAACCTCACTCCACCTGGCGGGTGCCTCCTCTGGCCTTACACATCCACACGGCGTTCCTGGCCCTTGCTCGCTGGTCCATGGTCCCAACTTGCGCTTTGTCTTGCTTGTCTTGCTCGCGCTCGTCTCACCCGCTTCCCACCGGACCATCCCGCCGTGCTGTGGTCATGGCAGCGGACGCGGGGCAAGGGGAGGGCGACGGCTGGCTGCTGAGAGAGGAAGCCCATGTGTTTCGCCCGCCCATCTGCCCTCTCACCATCCAGACCAGGTGGGTACCCTCTGACCATCCAGACCAGGTGGGTACCCTCTCACCATCCAGACCAGGTGGGTACCCTCTCACCATTCAGACCAGGTGGGTACCCTCTGACCATCCAGACCAGGTGGGTACGCTCTCACCATTCAGACCAGGTGGGTACCCTCTGACCATTCAGACCAGGTGGGTGCCTTCTGATCATCCCAACCAGCTGGGTGCGCTCACTTTGCAACGCAGCGAATCGTTTTGTCGTGGAGGCAAGGGAGGTGCGCTCGCTGTGCAGGGCAACCACTGGGGAGCTTGGAGCGCGCGACCCATGGGTGGCACCCAGCATGTGAATTGTGTCTTAACAGAGGCCTGTGCCTGCTTCATTAATATGGTAGACAAAGCCTACATTAAAACGGCAGGCAAAGCCTACATTAATGTGGCAGACAAAGCCTACATTAATGTGGCAGACAAAGCCTACCAATAATGCGGCAGGCAAAGCCTACATTACTACGGCAGGCAAAGCCTACATTAATATGGCAGACAATGACTACTTCATGTATGTGGCAGACAAAGACTTGAAAGCTCCTACTTGCTGAGCTACTTGTGCTCAGTGTCCGTCCAATAGCTAGGTCCTGCCCAGCCGGCCCCCTGCCAATGGCCCTCTAGAGACATCTTTCCATTCCTTTTCCCTCCCTGCTTGTGCGATGTTTGGCATAGGGTACCCCCCCATTGTTTGGCATAGGGTACCCCCCCCATTGTTTGGCATAGGGAACCCTGCTATGTTCTGATATCGTGCTATTTATATCTGGTCATTTTCTATCATGCTCATGGAGGCCACTGGTTTCGGGTGGCCTGGCACCCTTACATCTTCATATCCCTCAAGAATATCTTGTCACAACCAGCGCATCGCACCTTGAGTTCTTCACACAATAGACATTGCCCGGATTCTCCCAAGTGCGGGCAATATGATGATAGCGATCTAGTTTAAACTATCAATAACGTGGTAAGAACTCGATTCAAGTAATACCACTTTACAAGATGATACTAGTTCTCAGTGTGCTATCTACATGCACTATTATACTCACATTGTCTAGTAGATAATGCTTGCTGTCCTTTTACTGCTTACATGCGCTCTTGCACCTACTTTCGAAGGCATGATCGCACACGCCGCGTTCGGTAACAACCATGGTCCACTCGCAAGCCCTTCTCCCTGCACGGGCCCCCTCGTCTCCTCTTCTCCCTGCACGGGGTCCCTCTTCTCCTCTTCTCCCTGCACAGGTCCCCTCTTCTCCTCTTCTCCGTGGGTCCCCTCTTCTCCTCTAACATGCTCCAGCCATGATGGGAACCAACCATGTCCCACCGGTCCCCTCCCCCCTGGGCAGGTACCTGCGCGTCGAAGTCGGCACAAACCTGCGCACCGGCTTTGAGCGCTTCGACGCGATCCAGCGGCACGGGTACCTCTCGCTGCCCGCGGGGCTGGTGACAGACGCC
The DNA here is from genome assembly GCA_009746045.1 of Mesostigma viride. Lineage (NCBI taxonomy): Eukaryota > Viridiplantae > Streptophyta > Mesostigmatophyceae > Mesostigmatales > Mesostigmataceae > Mesostigma > Mesostigma viride. Next base: position 4,605,116 of record RPFO01000104.1, on the reverse strand, counting down.
GGCGGCCGCGTGCGCTACGTGGCGCGCCCCGGCCTGCACGCATACGGCGGCAGCGATGCCGTCTTTGACGCGTTCTCGTTCATCATGAGCGACTGCAGGGACTGGGGCAGCGGCGACGCGGTCGTCAGCATCAAGGTGGGCATATGCGTGGCGATAGCGTTGGCCAGGAGGAGACCCATCATCCATTGTGAAGATTGGAATCCATCGACTGCTCAAAGGGGTTCACGTAGCAAAGCTAGAGCGTGCGGGCGCGGTCGTCAGCATCAACGTGGGCATCATCAAGCGTGGCTAGTCATAGCGGTTCAGAGAGCAAGGCAAAGTGGGTGCAGAGCAGGTTGGCTAGGGGGTGCTAGGAGGTGCTAGGGGGCCCCAATAGATCCTAGACGTGCAAGCTTCCCTCCCTAATAAACGTAGACCTCAAAGCCCCCTCCTCAACATCTTTAGGCTTGAAAGCCACCCTCTGTTATATTTTAGACTTGAGAGTCTCCCTTATGACAACTTATTATTACGCAGTCTACGTGATCAATTAATGACAACTTTTTACAACTTGCTACAAGTTATGGACAACTTTGTCATGGCCCGCCTTGCACCCCCGCCCCCATACCGCGACCCAATCTGGCAAACGTCACCCGCACAGGTGACGGCACCTCTGCCCGGCGACGGCCTGGGCTCGCTCGACCAACCCTTCAACGCGAGCGCGGGCGGTGCCTACTGGTTCCGTACCGAGCGCCAGTACGCGGCGCTCGACGCGGACAACGTGCTGACCCTCAACACGACCGCGGTAACGGCGTTGGCGGATTACGTGGCGGCGCAGGGGCTGCCGGACAATGCACGGCTGCCAGCAGCGGAGCGTGCGACCGCAACCACGTACGTGCCACGCGTATAGTAGCACGAGCTGGTGGTGAAATGATACTGGCGGTGGGTCCAAAGCTAGTTGGATCGTTGGAGGCTCGAACCGCGCCCACGTACACGCCGCTGGCAGTGTTATCCCACTAGATGGTTGTCTTGGTCGAACTGGCTTGGTTCCACTAGATGGTTGGCTTGGTCGAACTGGCTTGGTTCCACTAGATGGTTGGCTTGGTCGAACTGGCTTGGTTCCACTAGATGGTTGTCTTGGTCGAACTGGCTTGGTTCAACTAGATGGTTGTCTTGGTCGAACTGGCTTGGTCCCACTAGATGGTTGTCTTGGTCGAACTGGCTTGGTTCCACTAGATGGTTGGCTTGGTCGAACTGGCTTGGTTCCACTAGATGGTTGGCTTGGTCGAACTGGCTTGGTCCCAGTAGATGGTTGGCTTGGTCGAACTGGCTTGGTTCCACTAGATGGTTGGCTTGGTCGAACTGGCTTGGTCCCAGTAGATGGTTGGCTTGGTCGAACTGGCTTGGTTCCACTAGATGGTTGGCTTGGTCGAACTGGCTTGGTCCCAGTAGATGGTTGGCTTGGTCGAACTGGCTTGGTTCCACTAGATGGTTGGCTTGGTCGAACTGGCTTGGTCCCAGTAGATGGTTGTCTTGGTCGAACTGGCTTGGTCCCACTAGATGGTTGTCTTGGTCGAACTGGCTTGGTTCCACTAGATGGTTGGCTTGGTCGAACTGGCTTGGTTCCACTAGATGGTTGTCTTGGTCGAACTGGCTTGGTCCCACTAGATGGTTGGCTTGGTCGAACTGGCTTGGTTCCACTAGATGGTTGGCTTGGTCGAACTGGCTTGGTTCCACTAGATGGTTGGCTTGGTCGAACTGGCTTGGTTAAGGTACCCACTCCGCATCGACAAATTTCTCTGCTCGGGGGTAATTAGTGGATGGCCTACTGTGCATGGGACAACCCTACGTAGCCACATCCACGTACTTGCTGTTGGGGCGGGGGTGTAGTATCAGTGGTAGGCCTACTGTGCATGGGACAACCGTGCGTAGCGCTGGTCGTATTGCTCATGCTTCCACACCAAGTACTGGCGCAGGATGGATCCTGTTCGTGCTGGTAGTATAAGTAAAGTAAAGTAGTGCACCGGCGACATACTGTGCACCTCTTTGGCCACAACCAGCATTCTGCATTGATGCGGATAGCCTTTCATGCAGCATGAATAACAATTAAATGGACCCGTAGCCAACGATTGCAGCAATATTAATCATCGTGGTAACTACACCACTAACAAATACATGCTCAACATGCCATGCTTGCCCGCCCCCACCCCCACCCCTGCTGTGACGCACCCTGCAGATTCCTGGTGGCCCAGCGGGGGCAGGGGGAGGCCCGGCTGTACCACCAGGCGCCAGGTGGTGGCGTAAACCGCGCCGAGGGCTTCACTGCGGGCATCCTCTCGTCGCTCGATGGGAGCGGCGCTCACTCGTTTATTCTGACGACGCCGTCCTCACAGGTGTGCTATTTTTCGGGCAGCGCCGCGAGCCATGGGCTGCTCCGCCATGTCTTGCAACCTTGCAACTTCTGGTTGTGGCGTGCGTGCATGCTCACCGCCTGCCCGTTTTGCACACTCTCCGAGAAAGGGCGGCCCTCGCGAACCCTACCCCTAGGCATTCCTTGGCATGGGGTCTACCGAGGCATTCCTTGGCATGGGGTCTACCGAGGCACTCCTTGGCATGGGGTCTACCGAGGCACTCCTTGGCATGGGGTCTACCGAGGCACTCCTTGGCATGGGGTCTACCGAGGCACTCCTTTTGCGAATGGGTCGCCCGCCGCGACTTGCGGCTCTTGTGGTTTGGGCAGCCCCCGGTGTGCCCGGCACAGGGTGTGGCCTGTACTTGGGGCTGATGTACTTGGAGAGTGATGTCCTTGGAGAGTGGTATCCTTGGAGGCTGATATACTTCGAAGCTCATGTCCTTGGAGGCTGATGTCGTTGGAGAGTGATATCCTTGGAGAGTGATGTACTTGGAGGCTGATGTACCTCGAGGCTCATGTACTTGGAGGCTGATGTACTTAGAGATTGACAGAGTGCATCTAAGAGTGCATCCAAAGAGCTGATTTGCCCGCATTGATTTTCGCGGTGCCATGGACACCAATCGCATGCGGCCTGTACTGAGTAACCTTGGGAGGTTGAGGGATGCACCATGACCCACTCACCAACCCATTCACCGCGACTCTTGCCGTTAACCCCCCCCGTCCCCTCTTCCTGCAGGGTACAACCTTCTTCGAGGCCTGGGTGCTGACCCGAAGCCCCAAGTCACCCCGGTCCACCTACTACCGCGCCCGCCTCGAGGTCACCATCCAGTGCCCGACCGGCCACTGGAACCGGCCGTCGGACGGCGTGTGTGTTCTCTGCCAGGACATCACGGTGGCAGAGATTAGTATGCTGGCGTCGGTGGACCCGGAGCGATATGGCCAGTTCCTGGGCGCATGCCCCACGCTGCTGCTGGAATGCGCAGCGGGGAGGTATCTGGACGAGGTCGAGTTTGCGGTGTCAGCGTCGATGGAGCGCTCGTGCAAGCCATGTGGGTGGGGTGGGGAGGGGTGGGGAGGGGGGGTTGTTTGTGGGTGGCGGCATCTGCGGTTGCGACGACGTGCGAGCCATGTGGGTGGCCGGGGGGGGGGGGGGGGAGGCTGTGGACATATTTGGATACGTACTACTATGTTTGGATACGTATATGCAGACTGGTGCTCCCTCTTCGATGGGGCGCTCGTGCAAGTCATGCGGTTGGGGTTGGGGGTAGTGGAATGGGGGCGTCAAGCCGTGGGGGTGTCCTCATCATTGTGTGTTATAGGTGCATGCGTGTGTTTTAAGGAAGCGCTTGTGCAACCCACGGGGCTGGAGTGTGTGTGTGTGTGTGTGTGTGTGTGTGTGCTTGGAGGGACAATGACCCTGTTTGTAGTTGTTGACCCTAGCTACTTGTTTGTCTGTCGGTGGTGTGGTATGCGCGTGTTTCGCTGGAGCCATCGAGCAAGCCATGTGGGTGCCAGTGGCGGTGTTTATCGTTCGTTTGTGTGTGTTTGTTGGGCCAAGGGATGGGTGGGAGAGGAGGTGAAGTTGACCCTGTTTGTGAAGACACTAGTGTAGCAATGTTTTGATGGAGTGCTTGTGCAAGCGTGGTGTCGGGGGTTGCAAGGGACGTTGCAAATCCAGTCGCGGGTGGGGTGGGGGCCGCTTCCTGACCATGGCTGTGTTTGACAGTGGTGGTGGAGTGCACATTGCACGCCATGTTGATGGCTTGGGTGGCGTGGGTGGCGCAAACCATGTTTGTGTGTGGCGGGAAAGTAATTGGAAACAGGTGGGGGGTGGGGGGGGCACGCAGATTGGTTGCTTTCACCTTGCCATGGATCGGAATGTTGGTTGGGTACCATGGGATGCAATAGTCAAGCGTTGGGGAAATTCAACACCATTTGTGATCTGGCAGTTGACTTTTGATTCTCTCTCGCGTAAACCCCTTTCCCAACGCCCGCAGGCCCAGCGGGCACGTACGCGCCAACCAGCAGCCGTCGCGTCGCGTGCGCCCCCTGCCCCCCTGGCAGCTTCTCATCCTCCTCTGGTGCGGTCACCTGCGAGCCGTGCGACGTCCTCAGCTACCAGCCGTCACCCGGTCAGAGGAGCTGCGGCCGCTGCCCCATGTACACGGAGCGTCTGATAACGTCACCAGGGGTGGACGTGGGCGAGTGCCTGTGCGCGGCGCGGCGGACGGGGGGCGAGAACGTGGGTTTAAACAAAATGTTGCAAAGAACAAAAATTTTCGTATCGTTTAGTTGGATGTTCCAGAAATAGTGATGAGGATGTGCATCTCTTGTTCTGATGGTCTCCATGGGCTCTGACTCCAAAGTTACTTCAAAGTTGATTTAATGGGCATATGGTGCCTGTGACGTTGTGCGCCTCCTGTGGGCGGCACAGCGCCTATTTTACCTGCGGCAACGAGTTCATGCTGGCATTGAGGATCCATCATCGCGGCCTGTGCCTATGCACGTCTTTTGACTAGCATGCGCGGAAGCGAGCGCTCCGTTTGCCTTGCTGTACAGACGCTCCCAGGGTGCTGCTTTAAAGTAGGGTCACTGCCTGGTTCAACGAATGGGCTAAATTAAAAGCTCATGTCCATGAGTGTGTTCACGCATAGGTGTTGGGCTTACCTGCAGACGTGTGTCCGAGAGTGTTCGCGCATGGGTGCACAACGGCTTCCTACGAATGGGTGTTATTTTGTTGACATGGGGCATGTGCGTGCACCTGCGCGTAGCTCTTCGTGCACGCGCGATGACATGCTTTTGGCTAATGGCTGCCAAGTACTAGAACCAGTGTGGAAGTGTGTGTTAAGTGCCAGAATTAAGTCGTTGGACATGCGCCTTCCATGCCTGTCCCTGGTCCTACATCTGTCGGCATGCATTTCTTCCCCACAGCTGTGTGTACACACGGCCGTCCAGCCTCTCACCACCTGCCGTCCAGCCACTCGCCACCTGCTGTCCCTGTGTCTGCGCGTTGTCCTCCCCCATGCCTATCATCACCCTCCCACCTGGTACCCCCTGCCAGGGTGAGAGCTTCCCGGGCTCGTGGCGCCCCGACAACAGCAGCGCCTGCATGTTGTGCCCAAAGGGGGCCAACTGCACGGGGCCGCTGGCGGGCGGGCTGGGCACGGTGAGTGCTCGCTGTTCCGTTGTCCGTCTCAGCTATCGGCGCCAGCCCTTTGGATGCACCGTAGGCTTGCCCTGTACGATGCTGGCTGGTGAGCTGGGCACGGTCCGTCGCTGCTGCCGTATTCCAGTCACTGTACGCTATAAGCACTGACCAGCTGGATTCACCGTGACATGCGTTGCCATGTAGGATGCCGTGGACCGCATATGCCACTTTGCTGTATGAGCTAGCCCTTGCGCTGATGGACGTGTGCATTAGGCACGAGCGCGTCTCGTTATCCCTGGCTCTGGCGCATGCGGAATGCCACGCCCTCTTTCCATCTTTGCGTTGATTCATGCATCTATACATGCGGTTTGGCCCTTCCTTTTCTGACCCATGGGCTTCTCTGATTAATGGCTTTCCTGCCATTTCATGGCATCGATGTCCATCTTGTCCATCTTGTCCATCTTGTCCATCTTGTCCATCTTGTCCATCTTGTCCATCTTGTCCATCTTGTCCATCTTGTCCATCTTGTCCATCTTGTCCATCTTGCCCCCCTCACACACCACCCAACCACTTGCCAGGTGGCCCCCTTCCCCCTGGAGAACTTCTGGGGCATGGAGACCCACCCGTCCGAGTTCTTCGAGTGCAGGAGCGCCGACCTGTGCCTGGGGGGGCAGAACTTCTCGTGCGAGCCCGGGCAAAAGGTGAGGGGGACCCAGACAAGTGGGTGGACACTGAACGAGGGGTGGGTAGTGGGCAAAAGGGAGGGCGGGACAGGTGTGTGGGCAGTTAACGAGCGGTGGGTAGGGGGAAAAAGGGAAGTGCGGATATGTGTGGGCCTTGATTGAGGGGCAACTGTGGGGCAAACTGTTTGGGCCAAACTCTGCAGGCCCTGAACCCAGGTTTCCTTGCCCATCAACATTTTAGCTGGCTGGGAAGTGCCATTAGCAGCTGTGTTTCTATGTTGCAGAGAGAAGGGGGGGTCCCATGCCCCCTTCTTGCTGTGCGTCAAACAGGGACGAAAGGTACTTACTCAAAAGTTGGTACCCCGTGACTCTCCCAACGGAGGCGCGTGAATGAATGAATGTTGCACAGTGCCTCGTGGTTGGTTTTGGTGGTCGCCGGTCAGGCATGCGGGTTCGGGGCCCTGCGGTGCGAAGATTAAAGGTGCAATGGATGCGGGTTTTGGATTCGAGAATGTCACGCAAAAAGTGCCATGGATGCGTATATGCGCTGCTATATGCCAGTGGCAATTATGGCTTTTATATAACTGGGAGTATTGTAAGTGGGTCTGTTGCTGTATGCCTCGGCATCATGCAGGGCTACCGTAAGGCTGGGTTATGGCAGTGGCAAAAAATTTCTCTCTTGTTGCACTAGGGTGATTTTACACGGTTGCGTTGCATCCGGCTCGAGGGCATGCTGCCGTGTGCCTCCACATTCCGCCGGTCTGTGATGGGACCTAGTTTTCTACGGTACTCTAATATAATCTAGTTTTGTATTGCGCTGGGGGCTGCGCTGTGATTGGCCGGCCATCCGCAGGGCCGCCTGTGCAGCGAGTGCGACGAAGGCTACTTTGCCGTCGGCCGCAAGTGCAAGGAGTGCCCCGAAAAGGGTGACGGCGCGATGACCATTTTTGGCATCATCCTGGTCATCTGCGCGTGGTGAGCGGCATGGGCTCAGCTGATGATACTGTTGCATTCTGCTTTAGTGCGCCAGTTGGGATTTTCGCCCCTGGCCGCCCACCCATCCTTGCAAGTCTTGGGACACCCAAACCCCAACCCCACCCATACCCACGCGCACACACCCACGCGCAGCCCGCACCTTCCCATACCTGTGCCGGCAGCAAGTAGCAATCCCAAGACGAAACCAAACTACTGATCCCAATTATTCACTCCATCCCAAGACGAAACCAAACTACTGATCCCAATTATTCACTCCATCCCAAGACTAAACCAAACTACTGATCCCAATCATTCACTCCATCCCAAGACGAAACCAAACTACGGATCCTAATTATTCACTCCATCCCAAGACGAAACCAAACTACGGATCCTAATTATTCACTCCATCCCAAGACGAAACCAAACTACGGATCCTAATTATTCACTCCATCCCAAGACGAAACCAAACTACGGATCCCAATTATTCACTCCATCCTAAGACTAAACCAAACTACTGATCCCAATTATTCACTCCATCCCAAGACTAAACCAAACTACTCATCCCAATCATTCACTCCATCCCAAGACGAAACCAAACTACTGATCCCAATTATTCACTCCATCCCAAGACTAAACCAAACTACTCATCCCAATTATTCACTCCATCCCAAGACGAAACCAAACTACTGATCCCAATTATTCACTCCATCCCAAGACTAAACCAAACTACGGATCCCAATTATTCACTCCATCCCAAGACGAAACCAAACTACTGATCCCAATTATTCACTCCATCCCAAGACTAAACCAAACTACTGATCCCAATTATTCACTCCATCCCAAGACGAAACCAAACTACTGATCCCAATTATTCACTCCCTGATTAGCCTTCTCATGGCCGCCTATTGCTGCACCGTCCGCTTCATCCTACCCCCATCGGGCTCCGCGGACGGGTACTCTCTCCTGTCCATGCATTTCCCTCCCTCCCCATGGCCTGCTATTGCGCCTTGCTCTCTGTACTCCCCCCCCCCACCGCCGCCCTAGTAACAAATATGTCACATCCCACCGGTGGGTGCTGCCTTACTGCCCATTCCTTTTTTTCCCTGCTCATCGCTTGGTTCTGTGCCTTGCCTTCTGTTCCCCACCCCGGGTGTTATCGTTCCTACATACCGCAGGTGGGTGCTGAGCACCATCAGCATCAGCATGTTCCATTCGCTCGACGCGGCCATCCTCTTCCTGCAGCTGCTGGCAGTAATATCTGCTTTCAAGACCCGCTGGCCGACCGCCATGTGGCCCCTCCACCAGCTGTACTCGCTCGTCAACATCGACGTGCGTGCTCCGTGACGGGTGGTTTGTGTCGTGGGGTGACAGGTAGTTTGTGTCATGGGGTGATGGGTGGTTGGCCTAATGGGATGATGGGGGGCTGATGGGGGCCAAAGTTGATA
>RPFO01000104.1:4536476-4593976 GCA_009746045.1 Mesostigma viride | reverse complement strand
TCTTCTTTTTTATAGTAGTATAATTTTTTTCCGCATTACTGTTCTGGCACCACTTTCTGACCCTTCCTCCATGGTTGCACTTGCGTCGGCCCCTTTCACTTGCGTTGGCCCCCCCCATGTCTGATGTCCTCTCCCTGCAGCCGCTTCCTCAACTTCATGGTGCTCCTCTACGTCAACCTGTGCACGCGGGTATGTGACGAGGCCTGCCCCTTACTGCGCCCCGTTTTGCCCATCTCCTTATCCCTAGCTGTCCTTACTCTCTGGTAGTCACGGCCGCTGCTTGCGCACGTGGGTATGTGGTCAGGCCTACCCGTGAGGTTACCTGAGGGGGATAAGGGTCCCCTCATCCAGCTGGCCACGGCTACCGTGCTCCCTATACCCCGGAATCCATGGCTCTGTACGGATCGCTGTTACATGCATGCCTGCCACGCAGTGCTGTTGAGAAGAACCCACCCTTCTGTCCGCCAAGGAATTCGACATCGGCGTGTATTTATGGCAATGGCATGCGGTGGATGCGAGCAGAGATATGTGATTACGGAACGCTGCATTCTGTGGGCACCTCTTGTTGCGCCCTTGGTAGTGCTCAGCTTTCTTCATGTTGGTCAGTTGTGCAGCGATATAAGATTACGGAACACTGGATTCTGTGGGCACCTGTATTTTAGGCCTTGGTACTGCACATTTTAGGCCTTGGTACTGCACAACCTTGTGCATGTTGGTGAGCTGTGCAGGCCTTGCCTGTCCCTTATACCTCCCTGATACCTTCTCTTCTGCAGGGTTATCTACTGTCTCGTTTGGCATACATCACCCATTCTTGTTGTAACAGAATAGATAGGTAGCCTGCCATGCACCTGCTTGGTTTTGGACGTGTTGTGACGGCCTGCGCTTGTGACAATCACGTGTCTGGACTAATCGCTTTCAGTACAGGGTCTCGCTGCTGCCAGGGTCTTATCCCATTTATTTGTGACCGATCCCGTCTGGCGGAATGCATTTGCCGCATTGTGGCTTCCCTACTCTCAACCCCAGCTTACCCCCTTCATTGAATCTATCTTTATACTGTTCCATCTCAACCTGGCTTGCCTTGTTCATGGGAGTAGTATGTGTTCTAGACACCTGGCAACACCTGAACCTGGTCTGCTCTTACGAAGCATCTTTCTCTCTGGCGGTTTCCACGCCCATTGCCGGGTCACCCTGCTTGGTCCCCTTGATCAGACGATAAGTCCCTAATCACTCTCTGTGCTGGTGATGCTCCCCAGTACTCCACATCACCGGTAATGCTCACTAGTCCCCTACACCACCGGTAATGCTCTCTGTCCACATGGTACATCAGCGCCCCACCTTGAGCATGTTTATGCAGCTTCTTCACCTACGTCCTCACCCCTCCTCGTCCCCCTCACACTGCTTGACTTGGCACCACCCCGTCCTCATGCGTGCGTGCCAGACCTGGAGACGTTAACACATCCTCATCCTCTATCCCCTTACTCCCTGCATGACCTGGCCATGTGCGTGCTCTCTCTCACACCACAGGTCCTGGAGACGTTCATGTGCGAGGGCCTCCCGGACGGAAAAGAATTCCTCCTCGCGGGCCCCGCGCTGACCTGCTGGGAGAAGGGCGGAGACGGCAACGGTGGCCACATCGCCAACATGGTCTTTGCCATGATCTGCCTCTTCACCTACGTGCTGGGGGTCCCTGTCACCCTCTTCCTCATCATGTGGTGGGCCATGCGGCGCAACCAGCTGTCGAACCCGCACTTCCTGCGCACATTCGGGTGGATGTATACGCGTTTTGGTGAGTGGTGGCGCAGGAGGATGTCCGCGCGCTTTGGTGAGCGCAAGTGCTAGTGCTAGTGCAAGTGCAAGCGCTCCTGTACTTGTTATGACACAACATCCAAATATAGATATAGAAGTCCTGCGTTAAGGTGCTTCCTGCGTAGACGTGTACAAGTCTCGCCCGCTGCCCTGGCCATCACCTCCCCCCTTGGAATTGTCCCCTCTCGTCACCCACTTGGAATTGTCCCCTCTCGTCACCCACTTGGAATTGTCCCCTCTCGTCACCCACTTGGAATTGTCCCCTCTCGTCACCCACTTGGAATTGTCCCCCCTCCTCACCCACTTGGAATTTTCCCCCCTCCTCACCCACTTGGAATTTTCCCCCCTCGTCACCCACTTGGAATTTTCCCCCTCCTCACCCACTTGGAACTGTCCCCCCTCCTCACCCACTTGGAATAGTCCCCTCTCCTCACCCACTTGGAATTGTCCCCTCTCGTCACCCTCGCTCCCGTCTTTTCCCACTGCCCCTTCCCCCCCAGCCCACCCCGAGGGTGGACAACTCCTACCCGGTGTCCCTCCCATTCGCTCCTCACTCATTTCCCCTCCCATTCCCGTCTTCTCCTGCCCCCATGCCCCCCCCCCATCCCATCAGACAACTCGTATCCTCTCTGGCTGTGCGTGCTGCTGGTGCGCCGCCTGGCACTCGTGCTGGTGCTCGTCTACCTGCAACGCGACGGCTACATCCAGGCCACCTGGGGCATCATCGTCACGCTGGCCTGCCTGCTGCTGCAGCTGCTCTGCCGGTGAGGGGGCGCGCGGCAGATGATGCCTTTTACTCTTATTGTGTTTTCCTTGCTCCTCTCTCGTCATTGTGTTTTCCTCGTTCCTCTCTTGTCATTGTGTTTTCCTCGTTCCTCTCTTGTGATTGTGTTTTCCTCGTTCCTTTCTTGCCATTATGTTTTCCTTGGTCCTCTCTTGTGATTGTGTTTTCCTCGCTCCTCTCTCGTCATTGTGTTTTCCTCGTTCCTCTCTTGTGATTGTGTTTTCCTGGTTCCTCTCTTGTGATTGTGGTTTCCTTGTTCCTCTCTTGTCAATGTGTTTTCCTTGTGAATACTGCCGTTGACGGGCCACAAGGGAAGCCCCCACTGACATTATGATACCGTCCATAATTGTTATCCTCGCGGCGCAACGTCTCATACAATTGTTGCTATCATTCTGGTTGTACTCAAAAGTGCAACATCTACGCGTAGTGGACCTGGCACGTGCCTCTGCCTGCGCGTGCCCAGTGCAGCCATGCTGCTTGAATCAAATCTTGTAGAGGAAGCTGCTGAATGATGCGGCCACCCTTTCTCATGGTGATACTGTCTGAAGGCAGCCTGTGACGGGCGACGGTGGACAGTAGCGGAAACGATGCGGTAGGGGAAGCGATGCGGGAGGGTTGTAATTTATAAGAGGGTTTACAGTGGAACGGATGGCGCCTACGGCTTCGCACAGCAACCCCCTAGGTGGGTGCTTTGCGATAATGTTGGCTCCTCCGCCCACCTCTCCCACACAAGCCCCCTAAAGCGCACCTTGTCTGCCCCCCTCCCAGTTCTTCCCCCCCCCCCCCCCCCCAGGTTTTACCCTCGGTTCACCCCCCGGCACCTTCCCCCGGGAAGCATGCCCCCTGGTTGCCCTCCCCCTGCTCACCCTTTTGTTTTTGTCCCTTCCCACCCCCACCGCAGGCCCTACCGCACGGCGTACAACAACTACCTGGACTGCGCCACGCTGGTGGTCGAGCTGCTCTACTGCGTGGCGGGCCTGCTGTTTGTCTCCGCGCCGCACTACCGCCACACGAAGGCGCTGATCATCTTTGTGTACATGCTGGTGTTCCTCACGCTGACGCTGGCCATCGCGCTCTTCCTATGGAAGGTCTACCACCTGTGGGCGGCGCATCGGGCTGATGCCGTCATGGAGATGCGCGTGGGCAAGGCAATGAAGGTGGGTGGGTTGTAAACGCAAGGCTGGCTACTGTTTCAAACGGCTGGCCACTGTTTGGCTGGATTTTATTTCAAGGTGCGAGCCAGGGTGTCGGGAACGGGTGCGAGCCAGGGTAGTGGTCGCGAGTATTGTGGAGGGTGGGAACATGGACATGCGTGTTGGCAGGGCCATGAAGGTGCGTGGGTGGCGGGGTGGCGGCAAAAGCATGGAGTGAGATGACCAGATTCTGTATGCTTGGCACACCAACGCCATTCATGGACTAGAGTAATGGACTAGAGTAGTTGTCTGGGAGTATTATGGAGGGGGGTGGAAGGAGAAATTGTTTTGGACATGCTCGTGGGCAGGGCCACGAAGGTGCCAATACATGATTGATATAATTTTGATGTAAGAAAATTGCTACTATATGGCTTTGCCAGGGTGCGAGGAACAGGGTGTCGGGGAACAGCACTGTGGAGTTGGGAGGAACATGGTCATGCGCGCGGGCAAGGCCATGAAGGGGCGGGGGGTAACTGGAACGTGACATGGAACGATGATACGTGTGTAATTCATCGCTAGTTTGCGGGGGAGGGAAGGCGGGAAGGTGAGGCACAGCAAAAGCAAAGGTAAATCCTCAGGAAAAGCTGCTATCAGATTAAGGGCTTATTAAGGGTAGATTTCAGATTGAGCACCGCAAGGGGACGGCAAGGGGGACGCGAGTGGGGAATGCAGGATGTGAAAACGGCATGATATTTTGTAGGTCTTAAGTCAGGGGGCTGTGACTTTGCAAGCAATCACTCCATTTGCGATGGTTGCTTTTTTCTTTTGCGAGGGCATGCCAAGCAGCGGTAGTTCACCTGATCTTCCTTCACTGCTGAAGAAACGTGTTGCCTTGGCGAGCATGTTTCATGCCATGTTTCGTGCCCCGTCTTTGCCCCCCTCTCGCCTCTCCCTCCTCCCCCCCCTATCTCCGCCCTCTCCCCTCTCCCAATCCCTTCTTACAGCTGACCAGCGCACATACCAACCCTCGTCTCCCCCCCCCCAGTACCAACCCAATTCTTCCCCCCACCCCCTTTCGTCCTCCTCTTGCCTACCTCCCCACCGGCTGATGGGCACGTTATATCATTTCTTCCCCTCTTTTCTCCCCCACAGAACCGCACCCACGGACATTCATTCACTCTCCCTTCTCCCCCCCATTCTCCTGTACGGCTGATCGGCACGTCATACCCCTTTTCTGCTCCTTTCCCCCCCCCGCCCCGCTCTTTCCCCCCCCCCCCCCCGTCTCCCTCCCCCGGCCCCCCCCCGCTCCCCACCAGCTGATCGGCACGTCGTACCGCGCGCACTTCAAGGGCTCGCTCATGGAGGCCTTCAAGGCGACCGACCGCGACGGCAACGGCCAGCTGGACCGCGATGAGCTGGCGGCCATCCTGCTCACGATCGACCCCAACATGTCGGAGGCGATGATCGACCACACGTTTGTGCTGGCGGACGCCAACGGCGACGGCAAGATCGACTTTGAGGAGTTCCGGCAGCACCTATGGCACAGCCAGCAAGGGGTAAGCACTGGAAGAGGCTTTTTGAAAGCCTGGCACAGCCACCCAAGGGGTGGGTCATCAAACAGGATTCAAAGAGATTGCTAAGAGCATGGCACAGCCACGCGCTTCAGAGCGTGGCACAGGCAGCAAGGGGTGAGATGTGGGATGAGCCCGAGTTGGAGCCCAAACTTGAGCCCAAGCATGGTGCCGTAGCAAGCAAGGGGCGAGGGATAAAAAGGACTCAAAATGTCGTGGCAGAGCAGGCTCGAGGTTTGGCACGTATGTCTGGGTAGATTAGGGTGCCATTGGTGGTATATTCTACGCGGCCCGGGTCAGCAGTCCATGTTGCAGTAGATGGGTGGGTACAGCTACAACCCCAGCCTCTACTTGCCTGCCTGCACCCAGGCTGCGTGGTCTTCCTATGTACTACAATATCATAGGATTCTTCTTATAGATAGGTAGGAAGATGTGGGGGGAGTCCACACCAGAGAGGTCGTTGCTGGCGGGATAGACTGATCATGCCTGGCGCGCCATCTTGCACCCACCCATCCGCTCTTCTTGCCTGCCTGCCCCTTCCCCCATTCATTACGCCCCCACCACCACTACCGCAATAACAGCAACAATGACAATAACAACTGTCACCACCACCATCACACACATGCTTCCCCCTTCCCACACCCTATGCCCGCCACCATATGCCCACAACTTCCCCTTCCCCCCCCCCCGCAGGGCCAGCTGCTGGACACGTACGGCGAGGACATGATGCAGCGGCTGATGGAGGGCCTTCAGATCCAGGAGGCGCAGCTGACCGGCAAACAGCTGCGGGGGGCGCTCGAGAGCGGCCTGACGGGCGAGCTGTCGCGCGCCATCAAGCCGCAGCTCCTGCGCTCGTGGGCCCTGAGCGAGAAGCGCGACCCCCTGCTGGTGCTCTACTACCAGGTGGACCGCTGGCTCACGCCCTACGTGGCGGACGAGAGTATTACGTCCACGTTCGCGCGCAGGTGGGCGATGTGGCCCTTGCGGGCTTGGTGAACGGGAGCACAGGGGGGTAGGTGATGGGGTGCAGTCCATGGGAGCGCGGGTGGGGTGGAGTTGGATGCTCGGGCACATGGGGAGGGGACGGCACAGCGTGGCTGGGCGCATGCGGGCGCAATCCATGGGGGGGCGGTGTAGGGAGTGGGCGCAGGTGGGTGATGGGGCATACCCGCAGCAGGTGGGTGTGTATGGGCATGTGGGAGTGTATATGTTCTACGGGAGTGGGAAAGTGTACTTGTCACACAGGGCTATTCGAGTGTGCGTGTCATATGGGGGCAGGGAGTGTGGATGTGGGGGGCCTAAGCGGGAGAGTGTGGAAGGGACCGAAGGTAACCTCACCCGTCCTTTGTTTGTGTCTATGTGTGGGCATCGGTTCCTTTCCTCGTCGCGTCTCTGTTGTTCTTCCTCGTGCCCGCTCGCCCTGGCCACGCAGCGACTTGGCGGTGTTCTACCGCAACCTCACCAAGGCCTTCCCATTTGTCGTCGACTGGCTGGCAACGACGACGTGAGTTTGCCGCTTGCTGTGCATGCAATTAACCGATGAAGCTGGCATCCGTCCACCAAGAAGCTGCCTTGCGTACTATAACAACAGTAGCTCTTGTCATCAAATACATGCTGTATAGTGCTTTTAATGCTGGGTTCCAAAATGCTGCGTACTTGCCTTGCAAAGCAATAACCTGCAAACTATGAATATATGGTGGTAGTATATAACATATTCAAAGCCCCCCCACCCCCACCCCCACCCCCCTCTCTCTCTCTCTCTCTCTCTCTCTCTCTCTCTCTCTCTCTCTCTCTCTCTCTCTCTCGCGCGCGCGCGCGCGCGCGCGCACACACACTCTCACTCTCCCCCCCCCCCCCCCCCCCCCTCCTCCCCTCCCCCCTCCCCCTCCCCTCTCCCTCTCCCTCTCCCTCCCCCTCCCTCCCCCTCCCCTCTCCCTCTCCCTCTCCCTCTCCCTCTCCCTCCCTCTCCCTCTCCCTCTCCCTCTCCCTCTCCCTCTCCTCTCCCTCTCCCTCTCCCTCTCCCTCTCCCTCTCCCTCTCCCTCTCCCTCTCCCTCTCCCTCTCCCTCTCCCTCTCCCTCTCCCTCTCCCTCTCCCTCTCCCTCTCACGGTAACTGGGATCCTGGCATTGGCATGTTTTCCCATGCTGCCCCCCAACGCCCACCAGCCGCGTTTCCACACACACAAACGCAGACTATGCCTCATGCTGGTGGCTACACACACACACACACACACACACACACTGATTGTGTCTATATAATATACACATGCACACATGCGGACACACTCCCCCTCCTTGCACACTGCTTGTGCCTACAACACACACACACACACACACACACACACACACACACACACACACACACACACACACACACACACACACACACACACACACTCCCCTCTACGCGCAGCAGACGCAAGGGCACCATCGTAGCACACACCGCACACACACATAGTGACTATGCCTCATGCTGGCGCACATGCCCCCCCCCCCCCCCCCCCCCCCCCCGCCCCGCTGGTCGCCCCCTGCTGGTATTATTAACACATTCCACACAGCGAGCGCGAGCGCACCATGTTCCGAGACATCATGGAGAGCATGCAGGACTGCCGCGCGGTACGTGACAGGGGGCAGAACTAATTATGATCTGCCGCGCGTTGAGTAGTATGGGGCAGCGTACTACAGAGACATTTACTATAGCAGCATGTGGGGCATATGAGGCAGCGTACCACAGAAGAAACATAAAATACTTCAGAAGACACATAAAATGCTTCAGAAGAAACATAAAATACTTCAGAAGACACATAAAATACTTCAGAAGACACATAATAGACTTCAGAAGACACATAAAATAGATAAGAACACATGATACTGCGGATAACTCATTGTATATTAGTGGCACTCACGAGTCCGGTGGCGGGCGGCGGTATGGGAGCAGGCAGGCCTTCCGCGCGGTATGTGACAGGGGGCAGCATTTTCATGAATAAACGCAAGTGTTGTAGTGGTCCACCACATGGGTGACGTCATGGAGAGCATGCAGGGCTGCCGCGCGCGGTGCAGCATTTTGAGGTGGCGGGGGCAGCATTTTGGTTGCTCCCCGGCAACCCGTGCGCTGCTTGGACAATGTGAGTCATCATCATCCAAGCATGGCACAACCTTCAGCTGCCCATCACGTACGCTCTGGTGCTGGCTATCACACCTGTACCACCCCCCACATCCCCGGCGTGGCGCCGGCTTTGTCGTTGCCTACGGCTTCACGACGGGGGTTGGATCATGAAAGAGTTGGCGCCGGCCTTGTCGTTGCCAACACTCCGCTTGCCCCAGCGTTTCGCCGGCCTTGTCGTTGCCAACACTCCGCTTGCCCCAGCGTTTCGCTGGCCTTGTCGTTGCCAACACTCCGCTTGCCCCAGCGTTTCGCCGGCCTTGTCCTTGCCAACACTCCGCTTGCCCCAGCGTTTCGCCGGCCTTGTCGTTGCCAACACTCCGCTTGCCCCAGCGTTTCGCCGGCCTTGTCGTTGCCAACACTCCGCTTGCCCCAGCGTTTCGCCGGCCTTGTCGTTGCCGATACTCCGCTTGCCCTACCACACGCGGGCGCATCGTACACTTGGCCAGGCTCACCCAGTCACCAGCACGGGGGGCTTGCTGCTCCTGGCAGGCTCTGATCCCTCATCCATCTCAGTGCTATGCTGACTACCCCCCCTCCTTTCCGCACATATTGCCCCTGCCCTCCTTCCTTTTTGAAAATACCTAGTCGTGTCTTCTAGTAGTATTTACATGTGCACTCCTACTCTCCCATGCCACCTACATGGACAAACGTTCATGGACTGGTGCTCATGTACTGCTGCTCATGTACTACCGGCCGTGTACTACTTATTGTTCATGTATTACTGTCCATCTACTACTCACTGGTCATGTACTGCTATGTGCGCTTCTTGGCTGCGTACGGTTCCGGTTCCCCAAACGATGGTCCCTATGTCACCCCCTCCCGCGTGCGCAGGCGACTGGCAACAAGGGCTACTACGCCAACGTCTTCCAATCGGACGTGCGCAGCTCTGTGGCATACTGGCTCAAGGTGGGGGGGGATGGGGGGGTTGGGGGTTGACATGACCAGAATTGGTGGCACAAGGTGGCTCAAGGTGGCCTACTGGGCTCAAGGTGGGTGGGCGGGTGGGTGGGTGACATGTGCTAGTGGAAGTATAGGCCTACTGGCTCAAGACGGGAGGGCGGCGCCCGGGGGAAGGAGAGGTTGGGAAGGGGGTGTGACATGTGTCAGTAGCAGGGTAACATAGATTCACGTGCTCCCAGGTGCTGCCCACACAGACAGGACGGGCGCAATGTGACCTTGCGGCAGGATCGTGGGGCAGGTGGATGCTATTCTCGACGGACTTTTCTAAAGCTGCTGGCTGCGAACATCTAGCGAGGCGCAGTCATCCCTCATCCCTCGTGGCGCCATCATCCCTCATCCCTCGTGGCAAACTTCAAGCCCCCGAGGTGCCCACCCGCCCTGACGGGTACTCTGCGTGACCAGAATCGGCACTCTCAAGTCAACCAGAAGAACTCCCGACTTTTTCGCCGGATGTCTTACTTTGCTTGATGTATGCATGGTTGGTGACCCCTACATGCATCACCATTGATGAAGGATGGACCCCCGCAGGATGCCACGCTACTTCCCTGCTGGATCATCTGTGCTCGATGTCATGCAACTGTCTCTTACCTTCGGTCATCGCTGCGTTTGTGTCGGTCATCGTTCTGTGCTCCTGCTGTCCGGACGCCACGCTAGGGGGCTACGTCCTTTACCCATTTGCCCACGATGCCTGTTTGTAACACTGCGCACATAATCGTACTCTAACGATGAACCCCCGCAGGACGCCACGCTGGAGGAGGGCTACGTGTTTGTGCGGCTCTGCGAATCCATCATCGACATCGGCCAAGGCACCACACGGTAGGGCCCCCCTCCCCTTTGCCCACCATGGTCTTAGGCTTGCAAGTTTGATAGCCCTAGATGCGTGGCACCACACAAGAGGTGCCCCTACCCTTCTCCGTAGTTCACATTGCCTGCAGCTTTGCAATTAAGTACAATACTACTAGGTACTACTTGGTACGATGGACCATCGGTATGGGTGCCCTATCCCAGCCCTTTGCCCACAACATCGGTAGCTTTCCAAACAGGTATAGCCCTGGGTGTGATGCCGCGCGCGGCACAGGCATCCCTTACCCCACCCCTTGTTCGCATACCACCCCCTTGGTCGCATACCACCCCGTGAACATGCTGGCATGGCGCCGCATTGCTATGTCCGTTCCTGTGAGGGTGTCTTCATGCATTACCCTTCTGCAGCATTCTCTTTTGTTTTTCCCACCCCGTACCCCACATCCCTTGGACCGGCCCACCCTCTCACCCTCTTGTTTTCCTCCCCTCCCCTCCGTACCGCCCTCTCTCCCAGCACCCACCTCCCATCCATCCCCCATCCCACCACCACCCACTCGCACTCGCACTCGCACTCGCACTCGCACTCGCACTCGCACTCGCACTCGCACTCGCACTCGCACTCGCACTCGCACTCGCACTCGCACTCGCACTCGCACTCGCACTCGCACTCGCACTCGCACTCGCACTCGCACTCGCACTCGCACTCGCACTCGCACTCGCACTCGCACTCGCACTCACGCTCACACTCACACTCACGCTCTAACCCCCAACCCCTATTCCCCTTTCTCCCCGCTGCCCCTCCCCTCTTCCCCCCCTCTTACTCACTGTTGTTTTCATGCCCTCTTTCCCATCCCCCCCCCCCCTTTCTTACCTCTCTTCTCCACCCTTGTTCCCTTTTTCATCCGCGTACTCCCCCTTTAATCCCCCTTCCTCCCTTCTCCTGCCTCTCCCTTCCTCCCTTCCCCCACTCGTTACCTCTTATCTCATTTCATCCCCCCTTTCCCATCACACTTCAGGCCCCCCCTTCTCTGCCCCTTCCCCTCTCGCTCCTTCCATTGGCTCATCACATCTACGGCTCCTTCCATTGGCTCCTCACATCGCATTGTGTTGCTCTTCCCCCGGATCCCCTGGCCTGACTTGTCTTTACTTTTTTGGTCGCCTTTTCCCGGCATCGATTCCTTTATCAACTTTTCCGCCCCCCCCCCCCCCCCCCAGCGCGGAGCGCATCGCCACCCCACGTGAGGAGGCCCGCGCGTTCATGGCCGACGACGCGTTCGAGCGCGCGGCGCGGTGGAAGCGCGTGCTCCGCGAGACCATCCCATGGACGCCGCGGAAGGGCCGCACCGGCTCGCGCAGCCCCTCCCAGCGCACCGCGCTCAGCCCGACCAGCCGGCGCGTCGAGGGGCTGCTCGCGCGCACCCGATCGGGCGTCTCTGGGGGAAGCCCCAGCAGCCCCCGCAGCCCCCGCAGTCCTCGCATCCGCCCCGAGACGCCCACCGCGGCCGAGCTCGCACGAGAGATCTCCCGCAACGTCATGCGGTCAGGTCTGGAGCGCACCCTGTCCCATTCCCCCGCCCACTCTGGGCCCGGGACGCCCTCCCATGCAGCCGGCCATTCACCGCCGCGCCGGCAGCTGCCCCCGCTACGTACGGCCGGGAGCATGCCATCCACCCAGCGGAAGACAGGGTCGCCGGGTGGGGGGGCGTCGCCCATCCGTTCCCCGGGTCTCGGCGAGGACGTCCCCTCAAGCCACAAGCGGGCACCCCCCGGGGCGTCTTCGACCCGCGACGGGGCTCTCCCGTCCAGCCACAAGCGGGGTGGGTCGTGGGGGGGGCAGAGCCCCTTGGGGATGGGCCTGGAGGGAGGGTTCAGTGGTGGCGAGTCGCCTTTGGGGGTTCGAGGCGAAGCGCTCCCCCCGCCGCCACCGCCCGGAGACGGCGCCGGCGGGGCAGGAGGCGGCGAGGAGGAGGGGCTTGGGAGTGGAAGGGAGAGCATAGAGCTCGAGAGAGAGTACACGTATAGGAAGCCGGAGGGGCTGGCACCGTTGCAGACGGCAGCGGCGAGCGTGGAATCGCCGGAGAGGGAGCGGGAGCGCATGTCGCCGCTTCGGTATGAGTCGCCGTATTTCGCGGACCGGGCGTTGGGGAGGAGCGGGAGCGGTGTCTCACCGAGGTCGCCGCGGTCGCCGCGCGACAAGGGCCGCGTGCGCTTTGACTGATCATATAGCTTAATAGCGCGCGACTGCAAGATCGATTGGGGGATTATCAGTCCACTCCGGTTGAGATGCCGAATAGGATTTGTCGTGTGGTAGATGGTTGGGCCGACGGATAGGCTCAAACGGATGGGTCACGTTTTTAGTCAATGGGTTGGGTGATATCATTTAAGGAGTAGTCAGTAGTGTGAGCGGCACATGGTGTTGTCCGTGGGATTGAGTGGGGGCTCCGCGTGTGACCCAGTTTGGCATTCATAGCGACTCAGGCCGTGGTGCCCACAACCTTGGAACTAGATAGCTAGCATAATCCATTCCATCCCATTCCCATCCCATTCCCCTCCCACTGGGGACTTAGGCTCACGTGACTTCGTCGCGTGTAAATTAATTAATAATCACAACATTGATGATGATCATACTGAACATAGCCCAGAGCCACGAGCCACGAGGTAGCCATGGCTGACGGCGGCGCTCATAACTTTCACGTTTGAGCACCGAATTTAGCCGTGAATATCACAATCGATGCGTCTTTCTACGACGCACATGCTGCTATAATTTTCCGAAGCTATTACGCAATATACGATGAGCAAACGCCTCTCGACGAATCGCAGTTTGGAAACTGCGATGAGCCAAGCAAATGCGCCTGCAGCTCCGGCTGCAGCTTCACCTCCCGGCCTCGCAGGCCACGGTGACCCTAGCCAAGCGTTAGTGGTTCACTCCTCCGCGGCCTCGCCATCGGCATCGCCAGAACCTAAACGCAGCCGCTCATCCTTTTCCACGCGAACCGCGTTTCAAGCTAAAATTAAACCTTCAATGTCGACGATTACGACTGGTACAACATTGCCCCGCGCACTGCTCTGGAGTGCATTTTCTTCGGGATTACGCCTCGCTCCTTGAGCTGTGCCTCCACCTTCACAGCATCAACCGCCTTCTCGAGCCAAATGGCCGCAGGCTTCAATGCCGAGATCTGCTGCTGACGGGCCTCCACTACAACCGGCCTGACCGTCAGCATCTGATTCTCTGCTCACTCCTCCAGGAGTCTGACGGCGAGATCTGGTCCCCCACCATCTCCGCAGCCACATTCCGTTCCATCCTCACGGAAGCCTTTCAGCAGCACGTGACCCCCCTTGCTGCCGACGTAGCAGCAATCGGTGGCACGCTGACTGCTGAACTTCCTCACATTTCCACCGCTGTCGCCTCCACCTCCACTGCCACCTCCACCTCCACCGCCGACATCAAAGCCCAGCTCCTCGACATTGACCCGCTCCTTAAATACAATGCAATCGCCATCGAGGTCCTGCAAAACACCGCAGGCCTCACCGCCCAGGCGGTGAAGGAAATTGCTGCCAAGTGCAGCCCCTGCTGGCCTGGCTGGCGATGCTCCTCCCATCACAACCTGGGCGGACATGCTCAAGCAACATACCACCTCCACTACCTCCGCCGTCGCAGCCCAGCTCCAGCGGCAGACGCTTGACCTCCGCGAGGAGGCCGAGCTCGCCAAGCGCAGCCTCAACGCCATACTCAAGAACTTCGACATGGAGGAAGGTGAGAATTCCGAGAAGCTTGCGCGTGCGTTTGAGAGCAAAATCCTTGCACGCATGGGCCTTCTTGGTGAGATTAAGCTGACCGCCCGCCGCCTCCCCGGCGCGCGGGGTAAGGCAGGGGCGCCTCCACTTCTTCTCACCTTTGAGAGCCCAGCAGACAAGATTTCTTTTCTCCGACGCCGCATGCGCAAGCGGCTCGAGACGACTCCCTTCACCGTGGACGACAACTTGACCCTGGCGCAGCAACAACGGCGACGGGAGCTATGGCCGACCTACCTCCAGCTCCGGCAGACCAAGGCGGGCCAGCCGGTGTACTGGAAGGGGGCGGCCATCTACGTCGGCCACAAGCCCTGGCACGCGACCCCCTCGACCACCGCGGCCCCAGCGACCCCAGAAGCCCCAGCCTAGGGGAATACAGTAGCAGTAGTGTAGAATAGTTAGACAGTGGCCTTGTACATGCCCGCCTACTACAGGCACTATACCAGCTGAGGCCTAGCCTTTTTAGTCATGTACATGTGTGCCTATGATGAGCCACCGTCCATGCAGATGATGCCTAGCTTTATTTAATTATGCCGTGCCCATGCAGGGAGTAACTCTCTGCTGAGACGCCATGCCCTAGCTTTTGTATAGCTACGCTGATCTTCCCCCCCATGACAGGCTCCCCCTTAGCTGGGCATAGCTTGAACATCATGGGGCTGCAAGTGCCCTGGTGCACCTAGAGCAAGGGTCGCTTACATTCCCGCCCTTGCAGGAAGTAGCTTAGAATGTATGATAGGCCATATGCCCCTTCACTGCATGGGCTATGTGCTACATATACTCCCAACGGAGTCATGTTCCTAATTAATTAATACTGAACATGATTATCATTTATCAAAATTGATTGATTTATCAGGAGGCACCAGCTGGCAATGTACATGGCTGAAATGTAACATGACCCAGAAAACCAACATCCCACAGCTCCGTACAGTTGATTAGACCACAAAAGTTGTGTGCACATTGCAACCAAACCATTGAAGAACAGGTCGCCTTTTCATGTATTAGTGAACATAGATAAGTACTACTACCTAACATCCAGGAAACAGAGTACTACACACCGTAGTCCTCTTCCTCCTCTTCCTCCTCTTCCTCCTCCTCCTCCTCCTCCTCCTCGTCGCGGGCGTATTCTTCAACTTCCTCATCATCGTCCTCACCCGCCTGGCCACGGTCAGCCCCCCGGCCCTTCTTCTGCCCCCCCATCGCCAGCACCACATCTTCCCCTCGGCCAGACTCAAGGTCCTTGGCCAGACGCTCCACCTGATGGGGGGCGTCACAACAGAACATTGGGGGGGGGGCAGGGCGTTTCACAGGTCCCGGGACAAGTGTATCAGAGAAGGGGATCTGGGCGATGAAATTCACAGGCACGAGGCAGTAGGTGTGATCAACATTCAACGAAGCTTAGACATAACCCCAGTCATGAGACATGGACATCAAGCAGCAAAAACAGTTGGATAGCACAAAGCATAGAGAACGATATACTCCATACAATCACCAATGTGGTAAATTCCAACTCCATTATCCCTTCGTTTGCTAGCTCACTTGCATCCATCAAATGTACCCGTTCTGCAGTCACTATCCGCAACTATGCCATATAGAACAGGTTACCCCCAGTATCATCAGCCAGCCTTCCACTGCTTGCTTCAGCCACACAGACACTAATCCTTCCCCTTCCCCTCACCAATCCCCCTCATCCATCCCTCCCCTCCCCTCACCGGCCCTTTACCCGCCCTCACCCACCTGTGCACGCTTGGCGGCCGCCTCCGCCTCCGCCTTCTCCGCGAGCCGCTTGTCCAAGTCAGCGCGGTAGAACTGCTCGTACTCCACCCCGCATGCCGCGACCGCGTCAAAGAAGGCGGGGATGCCTTGCCCTGTTAATGCTGACACGCCCACGCTGGTGGATGGAAGATCAAAGTGAAGGGACAGCAGGGGTGGATGGCCGGCCAGTGGGAAGTGATGGGACAAAAGTGGGAAGTGAACGGGCAGAAAAGAAGAAATCAGTGCTATTCTGGTCAGAAGGGCTGCCCGGCCCCATACGCGCACAGACCACCAATTACTCTACCTGAAACTGAGACATCTGGAGCCCTCAAGAAAGGGAGTGAAAAGCTGAGATATGTACAGGGATGGTTGATCTCCCTTTATCTGGATTCCCTGATTCGTCGGGGCGGGCAGAGCGAGAGTGGCGAGGAGCGCCGCTGGGTGCCTGCACGGAAAAATAGGAGACTTGGATGATTTTGAGAGGCCCTGGTACGTTATAAAGGGCGGTACCGCAGTTCTTGTAGTAGAGCAACAGTAGAATGGGGTACTAGTAGAGCGTTCGTACTATCAGTGCAACTCAGGTTGTCCTGCTCAGTACTTGTGAAATTTGTACAAATCTGGGATGAATATTGCTGTCCAGAACATTGCTAAGGCCCTTCTTACCAGCGCTGGACAGCACTCTCCATCCCAGGTTTATACGAATTTCACAAGTACGGGGCAGCACTACCAGAGATGTACCTGCACTCTACTAACTTTGTAGTAGTACTAGTTCTGGACTAGTACTCTATTACAAGAACTGCAGTACCGCCCGTTATAACGTACCAGGGCCTCTCAACAACATCCAAGTCTCCTATTTTTCCGTGCTGGCGCCCAACGGCGCTCCTCGCCACTCTTGCTCTGCCCGCCCCGAAAAGTTAGGGAATCCAGATAAAGGGCGGTTCACCATGCATATCTCCGTATCCTGGCCCCCAACCCTCCCTATCAGCCCCCCCGCCCCCACCCCCCGAGTGGCGAGTCCCCCATGTGTGCCGCTTCATGGTCAGGCCAGCAACCCAGTATCAACAGTGGCCCTCGCCGAGCAGTCGTACATGCCACCTCAATTCCACACAAAAAAAATACTAGAGCCTTGCCCTGCTTTGCTTCTCTTACCACCGGACTTCCCGCAAGGCATAGAAAACCCACTCATCTGCCCCCTTTCCCCAAGTTCCCCCCTCCCTCTTGCCCCCAGGAATTTCTGAAAGCCGTATGGCCCAGCCCACCTGCGCAGGTGGTGGTAGAGCTGTCCATGATTAGCCAAAGCCCGTGCATTGCTACGAGCTTTCAAGTTTTAACTTCAGTAGCTTTCAACAACAAAGTAGCCCATGAGTAGCTTGAGAGCAAGGCTCACGGCCCGCCTGCGCATGGTGTAGAACTTGCCCAGCACCGGGCCCCACTCTGCACCCAGCCCTGCCCACACCTTTTACGTCGGTTAAAAACAGCTCAGGAGCGCAAGTGCGCGCCGTACCTGCGCATGTTGGTGTAGAACTCGTCCAGTACCAGCCCCAGCGAGCGGCTGAGGGAGGACATGTAGCTGCTGTCGTCGTCCAGCGCTTCCTGGAACGCCTCAAAGTCGGCCATCCACTCGACCGCAAAGTCATGCGGTGTCACATCCACCTTGTTGAAAACGAGCATGATGGGCAGCTTCATCTTGTACAGGATGCTGCAAATGATGACCAATTGTTACATAGCCACAAATCATGTTCAAAGTAAACTCCCATTTACTTATGCAACATAAGCAGGATGGGCAGCTTCATCATGTCGAGAATGTTGAGGATGAACAAATACGGATTGTTACAACCCATGACCATCATTGCTTAGGCAATAGGAGAAGCTTCATCTTGTAGAGAATGCGGGAAACAGACAAACATTTGTTGGTTATAGGTTGTATATTATTGGAATAGGTTGTATATTATTGGAATAGGTTGTATATTATAGGAATAGGTTGTATATTATAGGTTGTATATGATTGGAATAGGTTGTATATTATTGGAATAGTTTGTATATTATAGCTTGTATCTATGATTATTGGAAGTTAAAAAAGGCTGGGTGAAGCCCTCTACGGGGTGAAGCCCTGTAGAGAATATTGCAGGCCAATAGTCGGGGTTGATGTGCGACACTTCTTTATGATTAGGGGGCAATATAAGCATGATGGGCAAGGTCATCGAGCCAAGGAGGTTCCGGGCAATCAGGGGTAAGTCACTGATCCCCCTTACCTGCAGGTGTTCCGCAATTTGCTCATGAGCGACTATGTTGGGCAGGACAGACGTCAACATGCGTCCTACCCTGCCCACGGTGGGCCCAGTCCAAACCATCTCTCTATGCCCTCACCCAGACGCATACCGCAGGACCTGCTCGCATCCGTATATCCCCTCTTGTGAACAGTTAAAGGCAGGGGTGGGCAGGACAAGGGGTATCCCTTACATGGTGCCGACACCATCCCATGCCCTTGCCCCCTATCCAACTGTCATTTCAGCACTCTTTGGCACGCATATTGCATAACATCGATACATCCCCCATGCATGCACAGCACGTCGTCATGAACGTGACAGGTGGCGGTCGGCAAGCGAGCGGGCAGATTACCCACTGTTTCCAAACAGACACGCGCCCCCCTCACCTGCACGCGTACAGCATGTTGCTCATGAACGTGACGGGCGACGCCGAGCGTGGCGTGTCGATCACGTAGGCGATGCACGTAGGGAAGGTGGCGGCCATCGCCTCCGATATGATCGCGCCTGAAGCGCTCCACGTGAAGATCTCGATCTGACCAGGCGTGTCGACCAGGATGTAGTCAACCTGCTCGGCACGCTTCTCGCAGAAGGAAATTACCTGCGCGGGGGCGAGAGGGGGGAATGTAGTGAGACGGCAAATATTGATGATGGGAAGGGCGCAGGGGCAGGTAAGTACCCAGGGATAAGGATGGTGGGGAAAACATTGATGGGGGCCATGAAAGAGAACAGAAGAAAACCAAGGTTGTGTCTCTCTTAACGAGGTAACTGGACCAAGGACGAAGCTATGTCTCTCTTAACCAGGTAACTGGACGAAGTAAACCAAGTTTTTGTCTCCCTGAAGGAGAACTTATGGCAAGGATCACATCTCCCTCAGACAAGCAAGTCCCCATTGAACCAGTCTTATGTCTCCCTTTAAACTAGTGAACAGAACGTGACTATCTGTAACATTCTATCTGCAACTTATAAACACATCCTTAATGTAACTTACTAGACAGAGTGCTTAAGATAAAGCTTCCTTCCGCCTCTTTTGTTGCTGCGAAATCCATGTGCATCTCCCTGAGCAGCCATCTCTGCAGCTTCCTCCCCAAACTACCCCCCCCAAGCTCCTGCGCCATGCCACGGGCGAAGCGGTCTGCTTCCGATCTACTCCCCCGCCATACCGCGCCATTAAATTATAACATGCCTCCGTTGGGAGATCATGTAGCCGCCATGCTGTGGGCACAACTGGCCTAGAGCCACCCACCTGGTTGAAGCACTTGGCATACGAGTTAATCGACGCACCTGGTCAAACCACAAATCATACAAGGCAAGCCACCCACCTGGTCGAAGCGCGTCACGCAAAAGACAAGCCACCCACCTGGTCGAAGCGCGTAGCGTACAGGTTGAGCGACGTGAGGATGCCCCCGTTGGGCCCCAGGTTGTACTCCTTCATCACCTCCTTGAACTTGATCGTGTCCCGGATGTCGATGTTGGCCGGGTACGGCAGCTTGAGCACCGCAGGGTCCAGGTTGATGACGTAACCGGATGAGTGGACAGGTGGTGGCGCTGCAGCCGCCGCTGCTGCAGCTGCCCCAGGCGCTGCTGCAGCTGCCCCAGGCGCTGCTGCATCTGATGATGACGTTGACGACGATGATGGCGGTGCCGGCTGGGTGGCTGCTCCCTCCGCGGCTGATTCTGGCCCCGTCCGGGCACTAGAGGAGGTGGCAGCGGTGGCGGCAGCAGCAGCGGCGGCCTCGCGAAGGGCGGCTTCCCGTGCGGCCTTGGTGTGCAGATGTGCGGTCAGGCGCTGCATCAGGGTGGTCTTGCCGCTTCCTGCGCCAGTCGTGTTATTGACAATAAGAATTGACACCAATTATTTGAGGGGGGGAACAAGCAGAAAAGGGAGGATGTAAACGTGGCACGGGACGCATGTAACCTGGCATGGATGTGAACATGACATGGCATAGCCCACTTGTATTGTCCGAATGTGCTGCCTATGTTTATAAGTAATGCCCACGTGCACTGTCCAACTGGCCGTATGCAGTGTCCACAGTACCGCAATAAGTCCATGAACAAAACCGGCGTATGCTTGTGGCGTCCATACCCAGCACGTGTAAGTATTGCTATAAATAGAAGTAGCACGTAGATGAGGAACGCGGTTGCGTGAGCCGGGGTTCAGGATGACACATACATGGAGATATAATATGACAATATCATATTGGTGAGGTCATAGTGGTATTGGTGAAACCATTTTCACACTGGTGAGATGCCATAATCAGATGACGTCCAATAGCTGTGTGACGCTGCGCACCACCAGCTATTAAAACAATGAAATACAATTACAGAGGCTCGACACGATATCAACAACAAGAAACTGTCTAAAACGTCCGCACCCTTTGGGTTGATTGTGGTATTCCATTTTTAGGGTTGGATTCGCAAAGCCTAGTGTGGCACACATGAGAATACACAATGTGTGCGATGTTGGACTATTGGACTGTGTACCACTTATTCTTGGACTCGACTGGCGGCTAGCCTGGCCACCATTCTCGCCAACCTTGATTATCATACAACCACGTCATATCTCTGCATGCCGTTTTTAGTGAGGCAATACAACCATCGGATGCACTTTTCCGTCTAAACAACAAGAACACGCTGGAACTAGCGTGCTGAAGCGATACTAATGAAAGAAAGACAACGTGAGGAACAACGTGTTGTCATTGCGGCAATGGCCATGAAAGCTGATTCAAGCTTGTATCAAGCTGGCGGCCTGCCAAGTCCTACGGACATATCTGCATGTGGCACCTGCTGTATTCCAACGCCCATGGCATAGAAGATCATCCAATCTCCCTCATGTGCATGTGGGCTACTACATTTACACCTGAACTCACTCGGCTTACTTGCGATGCTAGCACAGACACAGACAACTAAGGGAGCATTAGCGGAACAGACACACAACAAAGGAATCAGGGGTGCGAGGATTACCTGCCATTCCGATAACAAAAACAACAGTTGGCTTTTTCTTCTTCGAGGCGGCATCTGCTTGGGCTGAAGCTCCCATTTCCTCCTTGCCCTTGCCGGCCTCCTTTGCAGGTGCCATTCTCACTTCAACGCAAAAAGTCAAAGTCTACCGAATTCCCAACGTCACTCCTAAGAACTTGAAGCACGATTGACCTCGTCTTCGGATTTATTTGTAAACAGGGTAGACATGGCTCAATTCTCAAAGTTCTTACCCTCATATGGTGGTGGCCGGAACACTGATTATTGTTGGTTACATATAAAGAAACAAGTACGTCTTATAGCATGAATATGAGCCTGCAGAACGAAAAAGATTGTCGCACCGGTCTGCCCTGGCAGCGTCGTGAAAAAGTACTAGGGTGGGTGGCCAGAGAGAAAGAGTTTTGACGTGAACCTGAAGCCATGGCCGGTGAGTGCATGGAGCCTGTCAGTCTGAAGTCTGAACGTGGCAAGTCACCGCACGTGGCATCGCGTGCCTCACAACGTCAAATAATGCTGCCCGCCAAAGCAAGGCTTGAGGCAGGCACCTCACACCTTGGCTCACCTTGGTACTTGGTACCTTGCGTCTCTAATACAGTACAGTACACTGTAGCTGCCTTCCGTAGCCTTCCGTAGACTACGGTGGCCGAAGCAGCATAACTGCTGGTGATTGCAGGCTGCAAATTGCACACACGCCATGCCCCGTGCTCCACGTGGCAACCGCACCAACAACCTGCCACCCTGGAATGCAACAGTCCAATGGAGTGCGGCCATGGATGTCGAGCTTCCTTAATCTTTATTGCCCTAGACGGAAAGGAATAGAGGATTTGACGATCTTGCCAGATGTTGTAAGATCGATTCTCCTTGTGTTTGACTGCGAGAACGCATTAGTAAGCAGGGAGGAAACGTGCTGTTACGACACGAAACGTCGACTGTGTGTGGTGACTTTAAGCCTTCACTGTCTCAGACGGACGGTTAAGGATTGTAAAAAGTTGTAGTGCTGGGCAGAGAAATTTCTGGACTGCCGTGTACAAAATTATCGCTTTCACCGCCCTAGCCAAAGACGGTGTACAGACGCGCTCTGCAGAGTGCGAAAATGAAGTACAATATGTTAGGCGGCAAGCTTAACGTCTCGGAGGTATGCCTGGGGACGATGACCTTCGGTAGACAGAACACGGAAGCCGAGGCGCACGAACAGCTGGACTATGCGTGGTCCAGAGGTGTCAACTTCTTAGGTATGGCACCCTTTTCAAATTCGCACCCATGTAGTCCGTACAAGATGCGCAATTTCTGCCAGTTTCGTAGTGGGCACTCGTTACCCCAAATGCGAGTCGCTCAATAGGCCCTCCGCATGCTCTCTGGCAATGGCCTATCTCATTACGTTGCGTGGCTAGGCGTACATTTGTAGTACATAGTGGAATGCGTGAGTGGGGTGTGCACTGGAGAACATTACATGGTAGAATTCGTGAGTGGGGGTGTTCATTGCAGAACATTATTACATTATTACAGGGGAGCAGGCGTGAGTGGGGGTGTTCTCTGAAGAATGTGGTCATCTGACTACCGATTCCAAGTTCGATATGCAAGGAATGACATCGGCTTTGCTTCAGCACATACGCACGAAGTGCCTGCGTCACTGACGACACATGCACACAGTTCACTTGCTCACTTGCTCATCCATCTGATCTCACCTGCTGACGTCATCCATCGCAGACACGGCGGAGATGTACCCCATCCCAATGTCATCCGAGTACGTGGGCAACACGGAGCGGTTCGTGGGCTCGTGGCTGGAGAAGCAGGCGCGGGAGAAGGTGAGTGGTCTGCACGCCAAGGGATCCGCTTCACACCGGATCGCACAGCATCTGTGCGGCAGAGAGAGAGAGAGAGAGAGAGAGAGAGAGAGAGAGAGAGAGAGAGAGAGAGAGAGAGAGAGAGAGAGAGAGTGTGTGTGTGTGTGTGTGCGTGTGCGTGTGCGTGTGCGTGTGCGTGTGCGTGTGCGTGTGCGTGTGCGTGTGCGTGTGCGTGTGCGTGTGCGTGTGCGTGTGCGTGTGCGTGTGCGTGTGCGTGTGCGTGTGCGTGTGCGTGTGCGTGTGCGTGTGCGTGTGCGTGTGCGTGTGCGTGTGCGTGTGCGTGTGCGTGTGCGTGTGCGTGTGCGTGTGCGTGTGCGTGTGCGTGTGCGTGTGCGTGTGCGTGTGCGTGTGCGTGTGCGTGTGTATTGTGTGTGTGTGTGTGTGTGTGTGTGATGGTTGTTACGCAGCATCCTGCATATGTGTACACTGCCAGGTTTAGGCTTTACAAGCATTTTGTGCCGTATTGTGTGCCATATACCGCCCCACCCCTCACATGACGGCACAACCGTTGGAGTGGAGTATGCCTGATGGTTGCTTCACAGCATCCCACATTGCGCACGGCTGGCATCCAAACCGCATGAACTTGATATCAAATTGCTCGTTTAACTTGATTCGGCATGTATGTAACGCCTGCTGAGGGAGTCCTGCTTGGCTGCATCAGGGACCCTGGCACCTGTTGGCCGTGGATCCAGTGCTTTCTTTATCAACTAGGCCATGCATCAAGGAGTGTTTGCTATGAACCTGGTGATCCGTCCAGTGTTCTTGCTATTGAATAGGCAGCGCATAGTACATTCTTCTCGCTGAGTACTGAAGTAGGCACCAAATACCCACGCACGTATTGCGCTTGGCATCCTAGTGCTGGGCACTTCAGTAAGACAGCCCAATTTGGGCCATAGTAAGACCTGGTACCATCGTACCAGAGCCCAATGAATACTATGGCATGCTCTTACACCCTATTCCATGTTCAACAAACTGTTCTGTTAAATAACTGTACGGTTGATTTGACCCACCATAGCTTATTTACCTGCACCCTCATCCCCTTTCCACGCGCCAACCCCCACCCCACTCCGCCCCTATTTCCCCGCTCCCACACCATCCCCCTCCAACCCAGGTGGTGGTGGCCACCAAGGTGGTAGGGTACAGCGGCAGTAGCTACATCCCCGAATACCGCAGCGACCCGCCCAAGGAGGGCAAGCGCGTGGCCACGCGCCTCAACAACGAGCAGATCAGCGCCGCGGTGGAGGGCAGCCTGCGGCGGCTGCGGACCGACTACATCGACCTGTACCAGCTGCACTGGTGTGCGGGGGGGAGGGACTAGCATCACGTTCCCTTCTAGTCTAGCTATATGTGTGTAATTCTTGGACCTGCTTGTTACATTGACCTGTACCAGCTGCACTGGTGGGTGGAGGAGGGACTAGCATCATGTTCCCTTCTTGCTTTATGTGTCTAATTGATCGGCCTGCGCGTTAAATGGACCTGTACCAGCTGCACTGGTGTGTGGGGGATGAAAAGGGGGAGGAGAGGGGGGGATTCCTGGCCGTGCCTGTATCCTGGTGGTTCTCGTACTATGCCTGTATACTAGTATTATTGTATGTATACCAGGCAAGTACCAGTACTAATCTGTACCAGTATGCGCGTGGGTGGGAGAGGAGAGGGATGGGGGGGGACAAATAGCCAGGAAGGGGAGGGGGCACGCAGCTGGTACAGTAAAGAATTGTGGCCGATGCTAATAAAATGGCGGTGTGGGAAAGAGAATTTGAAATTACTTCTAGCCTCAGCCATCCAGGATGCACATGCTACTGAAGCTTAGGGCTTCTGTTTCCTATGCCCAGGGGAAGAAGGACAAGATGAGTTGTTTATTGCAGGAAGATGAGTTGTTTGTTGCGGGAAGATGAGTTGTTTTATTGCAGGAAACGAAATGGGATGGGGGAGGTAGCTTGCCTGCCTGGCCTATTATTTGGCATGCACACTGTTTAATAAAGCACCCTTCACCAGTGTGGGGGCAGTGGGGCCCACACCCAACTGTTGGGTACCCTTTTGCCCTTACACCTCTGCCTTGGCAATGGAAGCTTGCGAATCACCTAAAATTAGTTCGTCCTGGAATCTTGTCAAGCGCCGGTGGCGTGTATGCCCACCCTCTGTTGCTGGGTGGACGCCCCTACCTCTCCTGGTTTCCACGTCCGAGTCTGTTGATGCCCTTACCTACGATTCTCTGCCACGGCTATTTTGCCTTTGATTATTGGGTAGTAGAACTATCTAGTAAACTTCTATAAATATCAATGTTCTGCTTTGTCTGTGCGTGTGAATGCCCTTTCCTATTACTAAGCTACCTACTAGGGATCTACTCTCGGCTGCCAAGTGCCGCGCCTGCGTCTTTTTGCTGCCCTGCACCGTAGGCCTTGAAGGGAAATAGTAGCAAGAGTTTAATGCACCGTCGGGGAGTGTTTCCAACCTTCTTGCTGGGGGCATGCCCCTATTTCGCTGTTCTCTGCTGCCATGTCACCCCCTATGTCGTGTCACCGACTCTGTACTAGTTGGCCCCACCTTGCTGCCCTTGCGCCGCAGGCCGGACCGCTACGTGCCGTCGTTCGGCTCCACGGTGTACAACCCGAGCCAGGAGCGCGAGAGCGTTCCGTTCCGGGACCAGGTGGAGTGCATCGGCCGGTTGATCCGGGGTGAGTGATCGCGAATTGGTTGTGTGGGGAAGATAGTAGGTTCTTGCATGCCCATGCATAATTAGCTGAAGGAATGGGCCATAATTACGTGCATACCCGCGGTGGGTGCTTCAACCGCTCACATGTGTGTGCTGACCCGGGTTGAGTACGCAAACGCGCAATGAGGAGAATACGTGTGTCGTATCTAGGTATCCTGTATAAGTATTATACTGTGTGTCGTATCTAGGTATCCTATGTAAGTATTATACTGTGTGCCATATCTAGGTATCCTATATAAGTATTATACTGTGTGTCATATCTAGGTATCCTAAATAAGTATTATACTGTGTGTCATATCTAGGTATCCTGTATAAGTATTATACTGTGTGTCATATCTAGGTATCCTATATAAATATTATACTGTGTGTCATATCTAGGTATCCTAAATAAGTATTATACTAGTATATAGTTTGCCTTCGTGCTGATTCGGGGTGAGTAATCGTGATTTA
Source organism: Mesostigma viride (assembly GCA_009746045.1). NCBI lineage: Eukaryota > Viridiplantae > Streptophyta > Mesostigmatophyceae > Mesostigmatales > Mesostigmataceae > Mesostigma > Mesostigma viride. The sequence goes on along the minus strand of RPFO01000104.1, from coordinate 4,567,962 downwards.
GTGAAGTAAGAGTGTGAGTGCAGACGTACTTGCTTGCACGCACATGGCTTATCCGCGATGGGTAAGATAATGCTTCTTCGCGATAACTGCTTGTACGTGTGCTGATCCGGGGTGAGTGAGTCAGGAAGTGGAGAAATGAGTGCATACACAGCATCGTAAGGGACACCCTGAGGTAGTTGAAAATGGGAAGCATATCGCACGTGCATGCACAATCAGTTGTCCTTACTTGCCATGGATAAGCACGCACGCAAGCACCACAGATCAGCACACAAGCACCACAGATCAGCACGCAAGCACCACAGATCAGCGCGCAAGCACCACAGATCAGCGCGCAAGCACCACAGATCAACACGCAAGCACCACAGATCAGCACGCAAGCACAAACCTGATGCTACTTTGATCACTTTCGTGCCGTGGGTTAACAGTGATTTAACACCCCTGCGAATACCTGATTGTTCATCCTACTTACCTACTTGCTTTACCTAACTGCTCCCTCACCGCGGAGCAGCCTTGAGCACGCATGCAAGTACGTAGTTGCCTAGGGTACTGCTTACTTACTAACGCACCGATCCGACTACTCGATGCAGAACCAGCACACGCGTAAGCAGTCCAAGTATGCGACTATTCACCCGGATCAGCTGGCCAACGATTCATCGTGGGTCGGTGCGCGTGCAAACACCTCGTGAAAAAAATCACTCACCGCGTGTCAGGGCACGTGTACGCAGGTGAAGTGCCCACCCCGGACGAGCACGCATGCATACACTTGGGCACTTATTTCACCAACCGACCAAATCCCTCACAGGGAGCTAGCCTGTCTGCATGCTTGCCGGTATCTGCCTATGAATGGGAATTTAACCACCTGTTAGGGTCCTTAGGAAAGTAGCTGCATCGCGAAGCTGTAGCGGTGCTTTCTCTGTCTTCATCTTGGCACGGCGTTGGCAATAATTTCAAAGACCTGCCGCACCACGCCCGTGCCTTTCGACAAGACATCACCTGCCTAGGTGTTTGTTACACCGAAGTCCAATGTCCCGTACACAATTGGTCACAGTACCTCCCTCTCGTGCCTGCTTCCTTCTTAATGCCCCTGCTACGTACCAGCCTCCCTCTCATACCCACTTCCTCGTGCCTGCGCCCTGCCTTTGTCCTTGTTGACGCGCCGGATGCCCTTGTCCTCATTGACGCGCCGGACGCCCTTGCCCCCTGCACCAGAGGGCAAGATCCGCCACTGGGGCCTATCCAACGAGACGACCTTTGGTGTGTGTGAGATGGTCAAGGCTTGCGACGCGCTGGGTGTGCCCCGTCCCATCAGCATCCAGAACAGCTTCTCTCTTCTTCACCGCGGATTTGAGACGGAGCTCGCTGAGGCCTGCGCGCCCAGTAACTACAACATCCCCTTGTTGGCATGGAGCCCGCTGGCCGGGGGTGAGCTCTTCTATCACCGGCTTTTCTTCTCCTTCTCATCAAGGAACATGCTAAAAAATGGATTGCTTTTTGAAGTCGCGGTGAAGGGTGAATGCTGGATGCTGCTCTTCACGGCGTGATGCCCCCTGGCCGGGTGTAGTAGGCGATTGAATCACTTAAATCAAGCGATTCAGCTGGTCATTGCCTCTCCGAGGGGGTCTTGAAGGAAATTTGGTGGCTGCCTGCTTTTTTTCATGCTCGGGGTAAACGCTTCATTATTTCGTCGCAACCCTTGCTCCGCGGCTGCTTCCTTTCTTTTGGTCTATAGATCAATCACGATACGGAGACAAGAAACACTGAAGCATATCTGATGGCTGCCAGAATTTTTTCATGGCATCGAATTACGACCGTTGTCACGGCGTCTTGCCTCTTTTTTGAAGGGTGTATTTTTCTGCACCTGCTATTTGTCCTGGAAGTAGCATTTGATAGCTATGGTTGGGAGGTCCAAGCCCCTGCATGCGCCAAGTTGTTCTGCACAGCTCCTCGGCATTTGGGTAGCACGGGGGGAGTCTGTGTTGTCCATTTCGCAAACAATTTGGTTGGATATGGATTCCACAAATGGCAAGAATGGCTCCAATCGACTGTCTATGTGAAACTGTGCTGCCCTCCCCGACCCTCTCCCCCCCCGCCCGCTCCGGGTCAGGGTTGTCCATTGCCATCGTCTTACTTCTGATGCCCATGGTGCCATCTTTACTTCATGGCCATGGCCTGGGGTTGGTTGACCTCACACCCCCACCTGCCAGGTGTCCTGTCCGGCAAATACTGTGACGGCGTGATGCCAGCTGGTGCCCGCTTCACCGAATTTCCCGAGTTCCAGGTCCGCTTCCGGACGCCGTTTGTGCTCGGCGTGGCCGCCAAGTACCGGGCGCTTGCCGAGGCTACAGGTTTGTTGTTATTTATTGAACGATTCCCGTTCATGCTGTATTGAGTCTAACTAGGGTGGAGTACCGGGCGCTCGTCGAGTCGGCAGGTATTGTGTTACTTATTCTACCATCTCCTTGTTATGGTTTTGATGTGTGGATGTTACTTATTCTACCATCTCCTTGTTATGGTTTTGATGTGGGGATGTTACTTATTCTACCATCTCCTTGTTATGGTTTTGATGTGTGGATGTTACTTATTCTACCATCTCCTTGTTATGGTTTTGATGTGTGGATGTTACTTATTCTACCATCTCCTTGTCATGGTTTTGATGTGTGGATGTTACTTATTCTACCATCTCCTTGTTATGGTTTGATGTGTGGATGTTACTTATTCTACCATCTCCTTGTTATGGTTTTGATGTGTGGATGTTACTTATTCTACCATCTCCTTGTTATGGTTTTGATGTGTGGATGTTACTTATTCTACCATCTCCTTGTCATGGTTTGATGTGTGGATGTTACTTATTCTACCATCTCCTTGTTATGGTTTTGATGTGTGGATGTTACTTATTCTACCATCTCCTTGTCATGGTTTTGATGTGTGGGTGGCGTGACTGTTGTGCGCTCGCCGAGTCCACCGATATGCCTCTATTATTCTACCACACGCGTCTGTTCTGTATCTAGTACAGTTTATGCACGGCGTTGCCACCAGTACCGGCACCGGGCACTCGCCGAGGCTGCAGGGGCCTCTGTTTTGTATCTAGTATACTTTGTGTTCTATTATTCTACCACCTGCCTCTGTTCTGTATACCGTAGTGGGCAAAATCACTTTGCGAATAATTACTTTGCGACCCCAAAACAAGGTGAAATTTTTAGTTTGCGACCCAAAACGAAGTCAAAATTTTAGGTTTGCGAGCCCATTGACTTGTTTGTGGTCAGTGGCTTGGGTCTCACCGACTTCATATCCCTTGGCCCCCTTTCGATGTAACCCAACTACCCAACTGAGCAACTTGATTGATCCATCGGGTACCCAACTGATCAAAATAGCTGGGCTTGGGGCTGTGTGGCGCGGCGCAGGCGCGGCCGGCGCGGTAACATTTGAACTTTGCGACCCAAAATGAAGCCCATTAATAGCAATTTGCGAGGTCGATTGACAAGTAATTAGACGCAAAGTGATTTTGACCACTACGGTATCTAGCGGCTACGATCGATCTACTTTTTGTGTGGCGTGCCTGCCTGTGCATGCGCCAAGCCATGGCCGTGCCTTTGTTCTACCATCGCCTTGTTGCAATAATCACGGTTCCACTGTAGGTCCTCGTCCCACCAGCCCCCCACCATCCAATGCCACCATGCCACCATGCCACCATGCCATTTTGCCACCATGCACAATGTCACCATGCCACCATGCCACCATGCCACCATGCCACCATGCCACTGTGCCATTATGACGCCATGGCCACCCCTGCGGCCCCATCCAGGTGTCACACCGGCCCAGCTGGCGCTGTCCTGGTGCAAGTCCCGCTGGTTCGTGGGCTCCACCATCATCGGCGCGACCACGATGGAGCAGCTTAAGGAAAACCTAGGTAAGGGCACGTGGTTCGAATGGCGGCACGTCTTACAGCTGGTCATACACTATCTGATTTGTATAGCAGTGCTGTTTCATCGGCGCGACCGAGATGGGATGGGGCGGCTCAAGGTAAACCTGGGTGAGTGCAAGTGTTTTGAATATTGTACAGCTTCCAGTGATACTACATGTTCATGGTAGCACTGTTGCTTCTGTTCGACCAAGATGGAGCAGCGCAAGGGGCATCTGGGGGAGTGAAGGACAAGTGGCCACACCTTTGGCAAGGTAGCATACCCTAACAGTTGTGAAGACATTTAAAAATTAAGAATGATTGTGATTAAAAAGATTTATTCTCTCTTGCCCCGGCGCGACCAAGCCATCAAGCCATCAGGGGGGAGCATTCCAGATGAGCCTGATGGCGATGCGCAAGGCATTGAACAGCTGCATGCCATGACATATTATCGCTAATTATGCTACTATTTGCGGTTATAATTATCGCTAATTATACTACTATTTGCGATTATAATTATCGCTAATTATACTACTATTTGCGATTATAATTATCGCTAATTATACTACTATTCTATCTCGTGATTGCGTCACGGATCCGTACCAGTGGAGCACTGACAAAAGGCAGGCCACACCTTGGCCGCAGATGGGCAGGGGAACCTGTATTGCCTGTCAAAACGCTAGCCTTATCACCTGACAACAACGCAGGGTGGATGGGCGGGAAAAGCAAAGAGGCCGACGTTAGCTAGGTGTTTGTGTTTGTGTGTGTCGTTTGGTGGCATGTGGCGGCCTTGCCCCTGACGGCATTTTGTGCCACACGTTTTTTTCCCATGGCAAATGACGCAAATTGGCGTTCACTTCGCCGGTGGCTTAGGTAAATGCCGTGCCGGTCTCACGTCCCATATTGCATGGGCGGTGAATCTCATAGCAGTATCTAGTTCATCACGCCGCCATATAGTCCAAAACCTAGACAGTGGTAGTGTTGTAACTAACGATATACTCTCACAAACCTGCCCAGAAAAATGGCCACATCTTCGCCAACACGCATCCATCTCAAGCCGCAGCGGCCTCTAAATGTTTGTCATGCCAAAACTCTATTGCCTAGTAGCTGTAGCAGCTATCCTTCCTGCTGCAGCTCAATATGTTCAGAAAGTTCCACAATAGCTTGTAAGTTGGGATTGTTGATTTCTTTCTTATCAAAGGTGTTAATTTTGGTAGGGGGATTTTATTTCACCAGTTTAAAATTATTTCACTAGTTTAAAACTATGACATGTATTCATTCTGGCATATGTATCTCGCCAGCCTCGGCTATGCCCCCTGAAACGGATCTCCGCTCAGATTCAGCCGTGGTCAACCAGTTTCACATTTCAATACCTTGGGTATCGAGTGGACCGGTGTGTCGTACTCCTACGCGCCAAGAAGCTCACGTAGTACATCTAGCACAACTACCAAATTACTGGCACCACTCCCCGGTAACGAGTTTTTTTTGCCCGGAGCTGTTGGGCTGTAGCGCAGTTGGGCTGTAGCGTGGGATGCCTTCGGATCAGGAGACCTATATTGTCGCGGAATCATGCCAGATTCCCTAGTTCAAATCCGTGTTGGAGCTACTTGAACTTTCGCGTTTTTTGCGTTCCGGCGCTCGGCAGCATTTAGTTTACTCTTGGTTGCTTGCATGCCTCGACAATATATATCTCACAGATCTATGGTGCACTGGCGCCCACCACGTCACTTTCTGTCTTCCTCTCGTGGCTGCCTGCAGACGCGTTTGGCATCGAGCTGAGTGCCGACACACTCAAGGCCATTGACACAATCCACCTGGAGGCGAAGGACCCTTGCATGAATCTATAGCCATGAGTATTCATCACATTTGATGTATTGATTTGCGTGCTGGATCGACTTCTGAGCTCAGTGGCTGTGGCAATTAGGCTCGCTGGAGCATGATAAGCTGGTAACATTGCAGAGTAACGATCAGGGATTTTCTGCATACACAAAGCCCGGCCATTCGCCCCTACTGTCGTTGATATGACGAAATCAGCTAGTGAGAATGATCATCGATCTAGGACAAAGCTGGGCCACATATTGTCTATCCTAACTTGGCTTGCATGAGAAACAAAAACATGTGCCTCCGTGGAGAGGTCTCAGAGACTGTACAGAATCCTCCTACGATGGCTGGTGGCCGGAAGCAGTTTAAATGGAGAATAATAATGCATTGATTGAGATGGTAAACATAGCTAGCGGTTCGGGCCGCATTAACCTTGGCTAGATGCAGGCAGACCACGGTTTGGCAACACTTGCATCACTTGATAGACCGCACTCCATCCCCATCCATCCCACCCTAGCCATGCCCACGTGACACATGCATCAGGATGGATGTAGCTATCTGGTTTGTCTCACTTAATCTAGCTTCTAGCGAGCACGTCCGTGCGACCCGAATCACCATGGTTGCCGAACTGGGTCACACGTGTTGATTTAAAAAAATTAAAAACAATTCAATTATAACATGACTCCCACATGTCACAAGTGTTACCCCCGGCCACCGAATTGGGGTTGCATGGTATCCTTCGTAACTACCTGCCACCTATCTTTGCAATTAGTCCTGCATGGCCTTTGTAGCATCGTACGTATGTGTATATGGCTCAGCATGCTACCAGCTACTCTCAGTTGTGCCGCCTATATGCACTCGCCTGTCTACCCTGCGCACACTTCAGCCTAGTCAGTTTCCTTGTGCCAGACAATGCCCCCGCCATGCCACCCACGCACATTTCAGCTAGCACTAATTAGTGCACCCACAATTATACCAGACTATCCTCTTGAGTAGTGTCGGCTGCATGCAGTTGTGGCTTGCCTGATCCGGGCATGAGGGAAGACGGGTGTCTCTGCCCCCTCCCTACCTAGCTAGCGTGCAACATCCAGGGATGAAGAGGACTTTCTGTACTATTGTGCTCCATGACTCCCCGATGGGAGCGCATGTTTAAAATTAACTGCATGTCGTCTGCCCCCAGAATAAAGACAACCCGGGATCGAGGCTGCGCCCCGGGCGTGAGCTCGTTCCTCCTATAGGGCCGTTATGTCTAGTCCCAGCCTATCTGTAAAAGTGCAGCTGTGACAGTGTTGCTGCGTGCGGCCAGGGGCTCGCCATGTGAGGACCGACTCGAGTGGAAGCGCCTGGGCTGTGCGGGCTTGCATGCCTGCACTGGTCAATCTGACTCGGATCGTGCTATCTGGTATAGGGTGACATGCACACATCTTTCATTCCTTCCAGAGGGGGGGGGAGTGGCCGGGCTCCACGATAGATGGCGGAGCCAAGTTGAGCCTTCTTGTCTTGCATCTTTCTCTGAGCTAGCCATTGAAAGACCTAGGACCCCGGCCCATGAGCTGCCTGTGGTAGGTCACAGAACGTGCTGACGTCACGAAATAATGACGGGATACATTTAGTACGGATCCTCGGTACGTCAAGCCTGTGCTGGTTGTCTCATTGCTATATGGGGATTCATATATTTCTGTGATCTGATGTACAGGATCCGCGTAAAATAGAACTCAATCTGGGGGCAGATGACTAGCAATTAATTTTAAACATGCGCTCCCATTGGGGTGCTCAATTGTTAAATACATATGTGCTCCAGTGTGCATGCATGTACTTTCAGGATACACCTGAGCAGTAAAGGGCCCCCGCGACACTGTACTTTGATAGTTTGATTCGCCCGGGATCATCCCAGGAAGCAGGAATCACCGCAAAGGCTCGCCAGTGGCCGTAGGTCTGCAGGAGGCGAATCGGAGCCCTCTGGTTTGTACACAACCTCGGCTACACATTTCTTCCACTTGGCTATATCGGAGCCGCATGCTGCCACGCATTTCCTGCTCAGCGCGCTGGAGGTAGATGCCACACCGTCGGACACGGCACTTGCAGCCTGCGATATTATTGCATCGCATGTTTACAAACGACGAGAAAATCCCAGCGATAACAGAAAGTATGCAATGGCAGTTAACGGCAACGGATCGCAAGTTTAAAATGCGCACCGTGCAGACAGCAAGACAGACACACCATGTAGTAGCCTCACAACCAGAAAGTACGGCAATCCATGAGATAGCTGCCTTCCCTAAGGCATCTTGAAGCGTCAACCAGCAGATCTGGACATCAGATAGCCCCATCAAACACATTTGATGCGTGTCCTCCCAACATGTTCTCCCGCTGGCAGCACATAAGCAAAACAGTGCTTGCGCACATGGCACCAGGGCATGTCAGAGAGCTCTAGACAAACAAGCCCTTTCCTTGACTAGTGTCATAAGCACCCCACTATAGCAGTAGTATTATAAGCAACTAAGAAATGTGTTTGTATGATGCTTGGCAACCCATATTTACATAACATGGCAGATGTTAGCATGACTGAGCTAGGCTTCATGATTACATGCGAAGAATATATACAGTGCTCGCATTAGTAGGGAAAAACTAGATATATTCTACACAGTATTGATTAGAATATATACAGTGCTCGCATTAGTAGGGAAGAACTAGATATATTCTACACAGTATTGATTAGAATATATACAGTGCTCGCATTAGTAGGGAAAAACTAGATATATTCTACACAGTATTGATTAGAATATATACAGTGCTCGCATGAGTAGGGAAAAACTAGATATATTCTACACAGTATTGATTTCTGATGAGGGTTTTGCACCCAACCACAGGAGAGCTAACAAGGAAAAGTTGCTTATTTCATGCCAACGCTTCCAGCTTGACTGTTGTTGTACTAACCAAATAAGCCATGAAAAAACAACTAAATTAAACGCCTGTCATCCAAGTGCTTTAACAAAGTAACTGAAGCGACTAAAATATCCGATTCAACATACAACAGTTAAAAATTTTTTACAATCCCAGACTGGCTTCAACAGCTGTACTTTTATCAACCAAACAAGATTAAGTAGTTTCCGGCGAGCATTCGAAACCAACCCAGCAAATTGCTAGCACTTTTCCGGCCAAACGTGTCTCACTAACTAAAACCATCCATCCGAGCACGGTACCCCTCTCCGCGTGTCTGAAAGAGACGTTCCCTCAGATCGAAGTTGGATCAAGTCCCCATGCTTGCCACCCACAGTTACAAGATCAGCACCCAATGCTTGCCAACCCAAAGGTTCCATATCACCACCCTATGCTTGCCCACCCTTGAACGCTTACCACTGCGGCCGCCACCGCCACGGCCGCCTCTCGGATGCGCGCAATGTCGGGGCAGACTGTACCGCGGTTCAGCTCCGCCGGCGACACGATGCCCGCGAGGCCCTTGGCAGCCGCGTAGAACATGTAGTCGGTGATGCGGGTCGCGCCGGAGCAGACGACACCTGGCGCGGGCGGGTGGGGGAGGGGAGAGGAGAGGAGAGGAGAGGGAAAAGGAGAGAACCATGAATAAGCCAGCTTCTGCATGCCCCAAGATTGATGTGTGTGTAGGTGATGGAAAGCGGGTGGAAAGGGGGTGAGAGGGGAGTGGGAAGGGGGGTGGAAGGGGCTGGGAAGGGGGTGGGAAGGGACGTGGAAAGGGGCTGGAAGGGAGAAGAACGCAAGAGAATCGTTAATAAGCTGGATGCTGCCCATGCACGCTGGTTGAGCTAGAAAAGGAGAGTGCTGCTGCACGGATCCGATCATAACAATAATAACAATAGTAACAACAATAACAAAAAAGGCTAATAAAGGCTAGTAAAGACAGAACGAGGGCCATACATCCTCGGTTACCAAAGCAGCTAATGGACTGCACGTCTGAGGGACATGACTAGTCAAGAGTGTGGCCAATGCTGAGGCGCCAGAAAACATTTTCACGATCCAACCCAAAGGCCAAAGGGTTTGCCTGGCGAAGCCGTAGGAGGGAGCGGAGGGGGGTGAGGGGGGGGACAAAAGTTGTGATGGTAATGCCGAGTGACAGTCAACCTTGTAGGCTAGAAGCTTTGAAGGTTTCCAGTTTGGGGTACAGGTGCGATGCTCTAGTGCAGCGATTAGCGCACAGAGATAGTAGCTTTGCCAGAGAAGAAAACGACATCTACAGGGGAAAAAAAAAAACACCGACACTTACCAAGGCCTATCCCCGGGAATACAAACGCATTGTTGGCAAACGCAGGCACCGTCGTCTTCCCATTGTAGTTTACGGGGGGGAATGCGCTGCCGCTGGCAAATACGGCGCGCCCTTGGGACCAGTCGGCCGCCTCCTGGGCAGTGCACTCGGCGAGAGAGATGGGGTTGGAGAGGGCAAAGATGACGGGGCGCTGGTTGATCTCCGACATGAGCTCGACCACCTGCCGTGCGGGGGATTGAACGACATTCATTAAGATATCGATGAATGTCTCTTAGACGTAGACACAGACATAGACATCTCACGAATGTCTCTCAGGCATAGACATTGAGAAAACAAGTTGCGATTAAAGATATGTAATTGTAATAAAGTTACGATTCAATATCAAGGAGACAACCAGCGCAGGCCAGAAATCGGGAGAATCCGGACCATGGTAGCTCGAGCCTGCCGTTATCGATTCAATTGTAGTTTACGATTCAATATGTAGACCCTCCAATGGGGTGATTTTCGACATTAGCTCGGCGCCATGGGGCATTCCCAGATAATGAATGAAGGTGGGTGGAACAAGGGTTTAGGGGAGATAAGAGATGTGGCTAGTACACCTGCAACCAGAGGAGGGAGAGTCCGGGGGGAGAGGTAAGGGAAGAACCGAGGAAAAAAAGGGGTGGGTGGGAAAGGCACAGCGCAGAGGAAAGGGGGCAGCAAGTGGGGCGCAGTGGTCGGGGCAGCAAGGGCGGTCTATCGATCTGACCACAAAGCACATGAGCCAAGGCAGTTCCATGAAGAGTTCTTCCACCGCTTAAGAAGCGCCACACACAGCCAGAACAGCAACGGTTGCACGGAGGTGAGTGCGCATCCGATCACTATCGCTTCTTTTGGCTGCTTATTTTGGAACTGGATTCCGCTTTGTCCCATAGGTTCACAAGATGGGCTCCAATCGCGAGGACGCAAGTCGCAGTGCTGGCGATACAGGAGCGGTCGCCTCGCGCAGTTGATGGAGCAGACTGGGCGAACAGCAGCAAGCTAGGTACCAGGAGCTCTTGCTAGGGCTCTGGCTATCCTTCCCCCCCTAGTGGCATGACATGTATCGGAACCAATGAAAGCACCAACGAGGAATGTTTTAGAGCTTCCCCTTCAACAGACAAAACAGCAGTTTCCACCCTTACTCAACAGCCCCAGAGGGGAGATACAAGAAATTGTCGATGACGGTGTTGCTCTGTGCGATGACAGACAGTCATCCGCGCTGGTGGAGAATGGACCAACACGAACAGGCATGACCTCATCAAAGATTCCAAGGCAACAAGGGCACGGCTGAACGGACACGACATGTGGAAGCCCCCACCCACCTCCTTGGTGAACACCTTGGCCTTGGCGGCCGCGCCAAAAATAGCCGTGGGCCGCACGAGGCGAACCGCGTCCAGGAATGTCATGCCCGCGCCCGCGCCCAGCGGGGAGCTCAGTGCAGAGGGCGGGTGTGCGTAGCGCATCTTCTCGGCCGAGATGGGGGCGTCACGGCCCTGGTAGACGAGCCCCTTGGAGTCGAACAGCCACGACTGGCGCACGGCGACCGACTCGGGCACCCCCTCGGCCATGAGCGAGCTCGTCAGCAGGTTGGCGGTGCCAATGTTGGCCTGGTGGGCGTGGTCGAGTTGTAAGCGGTTCAGGGGAGGTGGTTTGAAAGAGTCAGGGGTGGTATGGTGAGGGGGGAGCTCTATAAGGGCAGTGTAAGCTCGTCAGCAGTGCCGATGTTGGCCTGGTGGGAAGGGGTTCAGGAGCAATGTGGGTTGAGGGGCTCGGGGGTGATTTGGCGAGGGGTTTGGGGGCACTGTGAGCTGGACAGCGAGTTGGCGGTGCCGATGTACGTCTGGTTGGGAGGAAGAAGGGCTTATGGGTGAGGTGGTTGGAGCGGGCAAGGGGCAGTAGGGTGCGTCGATCAGGAGTGCTATTGCAAAGGGGTTGAAAGGGATCTGGTGAGGCATGTAAGGGTGACGTGGTTTTGAGGGGGCGAGGGGTGATACTGACAGGGGTGAGGGGTGATTGATCCGTGGCGCGCAACAATGAAATTATGTCACTGTGGGCGGGTACCCTCTGTAACTAAGAAGTAAGAATTGTGTCCCGTGGGTGCGACGATTGCAAATGGAGGGAACAGAGGGTGCAAAGACAGGGAGGTAGACCCAGAAGAGGGAAGCACACCCCAAAGAGGGGGGAACACAGTCAGAGCTGATGGATGAGGAGCGCTGGATGGCTGTGCCACATCTCAAACAATCCATGCCCTGCATCAATGGCGCGGTAAGAGTTTCAAGAACCTGAGGTACACTAGCCTCCAAAATGCAAGGAGAGATATCCGGATATGCCAGCACTACCCTGTGATGCATGACAGCAAGAGCCAGTATAAGATTCGGCAGTTCAAGGAGGCAATTAGGGTCAGCAGTTAGCTATGCTACGTTGTATACGTACAAGAATAAGCGATTGTGTGCTGGCAGACTTCCCACACGGCAAAAAATCTTTTTCCCTCATTGGATTGAATGTAAAACATCAGATTCGTATTCAAACAACGATTGGGTAGTCGCAATAATCGTTACAGCGCTAGTACGTCAGCATCGGCAAAGCACGCTACCTGGCCCGCTCCGAAGAAGAGCACCCGCTGAGCGTGGCCCGACCCCGAAAGGCGGTGGACCAACAGTGCAAGCGGGAACACCAGGTGAGGCCAGCGGCCCATGGCGAAGCAAGGGCCACAGACGGGAGGGAGTACCAAGCATAAATGTCAGCGCGGCATGATCAGAGAATAACCAAAACACAACCAGAAGACAACCAGAAGACAACCAGAAGACAACCAGAAGACAACCAGAAGACAAAAAAAAAAAGAAGACCACCAGAGCGTAGCCAGAGCATGCATGATGGAACTCGGATTAGCAACCATGGGCTGCAAAACGCACCAACTGGCATAGACATTCGCATGCCGCGCGCTCAACCAAGACAATGCTCTTACCACGACCCGCGAAAGAGCTTGAAATACTTAAACTAGTGGCATAACGCTTGATGGAGAGATGTCCCGTCCAAACACACCAGACAAGCAAGCCTGGCAGCAAGACCTCTTTGGTTCACTGCGTCTGAAGGAACCTTATGCAATCGCCCTCTGCTTGTCACAGTTCCTCCCACTCATTAGATAAGCGAGCTGTTTCCTGTTTGTACCATGAACTCAGAGAGATGTCCTCCATAGGAGTATCTAGTATCCTCCATAGTAGTATCATATCCGGCTGATCTTCTTTTAGATCTGACTGGCACATTTAGAGGTAGGTATTCAAGCATCGTATCAAAGCATGCCTTTCTTGATTGATAACCCGTGATGCCGTCAGCGGGCTTAATTTAATTGAACCGAACATGCGAGGGCAGGTAGACGTTTGGACAAGGGCCTAAAATAGGACACACAGAAGAGGCCATTCTCACAATTCCTGCACAACCGCAGCTGGGATCCACGACCACCCCCCACCTGCTGCTTGAGCGAGGTCCCTGTGATGCGCAGCGACCCGAGCAGGCAGGCCACCACGATGGCGGCAGTTGACTGGATGTCGTCGTTGAACGTGCATGCGCGCGACTTGTACTTCTCTAGTAACCGGAACGAATTGCGCCCGTTGAAGTCCTGCCCAATACATCAGGCAACAATATAAAGATCCGAATTCATTTACTAGGCAACGATATAAAGATCCCAATTACAATACTAGGCAACAATATAAAGATCCCACTTGATATATTAGGCAACACAGACTTCGAACGACCCCGTCAACGTCCTGCACGTAGGGACACATCCACCCGAGATGATGCCAATTAAAACCCAGTGAACAGCGACTCACGACCATGCCGTTGAAAGTCTCCCCATCGTAGCTTCGCAACACCCAGCCCATATGATGTCCATCGATACATATGGATGATACAAGCCAACATGATATGAGAACTATGTCGTTCAACCTCCTGCCGATGGCGACACATCCACCCGAGATGATGCCACTTAACACAGTAGTATATGACAGCAAAACAATTCAGCCCACAAGAGGGAGCCAGAACCTCGCTGGTGGGCACATTAAAAGCAGGGTCCCTGGTTCTCGCAGTAGCACCTATGTTGTCAGGGCGATGCTATTGTACACACACGCTGTGTCACAGCCATGATAGCGTCACGGCTTGGCAGAATTAGCGCCCCCCCTGAACCTACACACCCATAAACCCAACGCCAATGTCATGACACTTGTCTGGCATGCCAAGAGCGTGAAATGGAAACATCTGGTCTGCTGCATGCCATGGGATGGGTGTCAAAAGATGTCATGAAAATGAATGCCCACTAGTACACCAATACGAGTGGACTGTAACTGACCATGCCGGGAGGAAACCTAAAACTCGTCCGCTATCTCTTTTTCTCACCTCCCAGTGCACCACCACCTGGGGGCCATACTTGTCCTGCAACGCCAGCACCAGCTCATCCACGAGCTCATCATACGCTGGGCCCCTGCGCACATTTATTCATAGAAAACATTGGTAAACGTTGGTTGCGCATGAGGATCTCGTGTTATCGACAAGGTGCGGCCCAACTTTTTCCTAATCCAACCCCCTTTAGGCATTAAAAAGGGGTTGCCTTGCGAAGCCGTAGCCAGAGCGCGCAAGGCCCTGGGGTTTTTTGAGTACACCCGCCTTGCACCCACGGCTAGTTGGCTAAGGCCTTGGTTTGATGGCTGCAGCAGATATGGCAATACATGCCAAGGGTTGAGGGCCGTTGAGCCAGCCACACATCACGCATGCGGCTCTGTCGGGCAAAGCATGCCTGACAGAGGCGATGTGACCCACTCGTCCACCCAGCCCTGACTTCAGTAATGTGTTTCTATTCCAGAATTCTGTTTACTATGGTTATGACCACTGTCATTAGTATGCTGTCTCCATCCCACCCTTATTTACTGTCTCGATCCCACCCTTATTTACTGTCTCCATCCTACCCTTATTTACTGTCTCCATCCTACCCTTATTTAATGTCTCCATCCCACCCTCATTTACTGTCTCCATCCTACCCTTATTTACTGTATCCATCCTACCCTTATTTCCTGTCTCCATCCCACCCTTATTTACTGTCTCCATCCTGTTCCCACGCGGGAAAGGTTCATTTCTAGGTTTTGGTCAAGTGGAGTTCCTTCCCACCAAGAGAGACATTTATTTTACATTTAGTGTGCTAAGCTTTAGGGTGTTTCCACACTTGACTTCGACTAGGGGAAGTCCGGGGCATTTCAGCGAAAGCCGAAATCTAGGCCGAAACGCGGTCAGACTTGCCCACTAGGTAAAATCTGGCCCATTCCTATGGACTAGGTGAAAATGGCTGGATTTCCAGAATTCAACTAGTTTTCGCCTAGTTTTCCCTAGCCCCCTCCCCCCCCAGGCTAGCCGCGACTAGGCTAGAAATGTCGGCGAATTTAATTAATTTCGCCTGGGTTTGAGGTCAATGCCGTACCGGTTTCCCACCGATTGAAGGAACACTTTTTTTTCGCGAGGGACAAGTGTGACCGTAGCCCCGGCTAGCTCGCTTTCCGAGGCCGATGTTCTTGGCGATTCCGGACCGGTCCGTCCTGCGCGCCGATCCCGACCCCGAATAGGGCGGCCTACAAATTTCGCCACATCCCAGAAATTTCCGAGCTAGTCGGAGTCAAGTGTGGAAACACCCTTACACGTACAGCCTATACCACACCTTCAAAGTCAGTGCAGATCATCATCAAGGCTGTTATTGTAGCACCATGCCCAGCGTACTAGGGCCCCACATACTACAACACAAGGTGCTGCCCCTCTTAGCAGCGTGGGTGGGTGGGTGGGTGGGAGCTGAAAAGACGCCTCCCTATGTCGCCTACACCACTCCCAAGTACTGACTGCCCATCACAGTTGCGCCACGCCTGGCGGCTGGCGCAGGTACAAAGTCTAGTGACGTACATAAGATGCTTCTTAGGCCTGCACTTCAGGATCACACTCAGCGCCGGCACAAAAAGGCCGGCCGGTGCAGTACCCTCGTGACAAGCACCAGTACTACCGTACCTACGGCAGGTCGGCCCCCTTTGAGCCCGTCCGCGCGTCACATTTAAAATGAGCAAGGCTCAACAATTACTATGGTCATGATCAACAATTACTATGGTCATTATGAATTACTGTCTCTGTCCTGTTCCCACCCGCCCATGGCACAGATGGCTCTCCCTACTTACCATGCAGAACTGGCCGTCGCGTAATATTACACTTTATTACTACACCATATGGCTGCGCTGGTTGTCTCCTTGATATGATTCATTAGATCACGCAACACGGGCTATGAGCCATAATCCTCACGAAGCGTGGATGCTGGTGTGGATGATCGATAACAATGTGATCCTCACATAGAGCACCCGTCTACTTGGTTTATAGGGGCGCCCCCCTCAGCCCATCACGTTGCGGCGATTGTACCACGCCCTATCTTGATGCTTATAAGAATGCCACCGTCCAAGTGGTACTACTGTTGAACCTGCTTGTACCGTAGACTATGTTCTCTCATCCGTATTCGAAGGCATCCTCACTTATGACAACAAGACTAGAAATACTCATGACAAAAAGACTGGAACTGCAAGCATTGATTGCTCTTGCTCTTGGATCTTCACTCGTACCGTAGACGGCGTTCGCGCGTGCCGATGTAGAAGGGGTCCTCC
This sequence comes from Mesostigma viride, assembly GCA_009746045.1. NCBI lineage: Eukaryota > Viridiplantae > Streptophyta > Mesostigmatophyceae > Mesostigmatales > Mesostigmataceae > Mesostigma > Mesostigma viride. Next base: position 4,551,314 of record RPFO01000104.1, on the reverse strand, counting down.
CTTATGCTTGCTGTCTCCGTCCCCACATCCAGCGTGACAGGCAGCAGCCACGACGGCTGCATGCCGCCCGCCGCCACGTACATCATGCACTTGCCCGTGGGGATGCCCATCCCGTTGGCACCCAGGTCCTGCAGGGGAAAGGGGAAGGAGCGGGAGATAGATGAGATGGGGGACGTGAAGAAACAGATTGGCATCCCAATATGGCCAGGCCGTATGTGTGTGTGTGTGTGTGCATGTGTGAGTGTGTGGTGGTTATGTTGAGCATGAGATGAGGGGGAGGAAAGGAACACATGCGGGGTGAAGGAAGATAATGGGATAAGAAGTAGGGTGGGTGTGTGGGAGGATACGGGGGGCCATACAACACCACAAAATTGCGGTTGTCTTCTCAATCCTCTTTTTGATCGTGGCGATGGGGAGATGGAACCGGAATTTCTGCTTGTACTTCAAGGCAGGCCTGGGAGAGGATACCAGTGGCGATGAGACGACCAGCGCAGGCATGGCATTACTACACTATAGTGACCATGGTGTCCATGAGACAACCAGCACAGGCACGGCATTACTACACTATAGTGACCATGGTGTCCATGAGACAACTAGCACAGGCACAGCATTACTATACTATAGTGACCATTGTATCCATGGTGTCCATGAGATAACCAGCGCAGGCCAGAAAATCCAGACCATGTTAGCTCGAGCCTGCTGTTATCTTATCCGCATTTGTCAAGATGTTCAGAATGATGGACAGTAATGGAGGTGTTCAGAATGATGGACGATAATGGAGGTGTTCAGAATGATGGACAATAATGGAGGTGTTCAGAATGATGGACAATAATGGAGGTGTTCAGAATGATGGACAATAATGGAGGTGTTCAGAATGATGGACAATAATGGAGGTGTTCAGAATGATGGACAGTAATGGAGGTGTTCAGAATGATGGACAATAATGGAGGTGTTCAGAATGATGGACAATAATGGAGGTGTTCAGAATGATGGACAATAATGGAGGTGTTCAGAATGATGGACAATAATGGAGGTGTTCAGAATGATGGACAATAATGGAGGTGTTCAGAATGATGGACCATAATGGAGGTGGATGTGGCGATATCACCCCCAAATGACAGCTCCCAAAACGCCACAAGTGGCGGTGCTGAGCTCCTTGGCAAATGCTTGTCGCCACGTCTTGGCCGTGCTGAATCCAATGCTAGTACCTAGTGACGCCACATCTGGACGTGTCAAGGTCAGTTCCAGCCGGCTCTCCGCCACAACTCTCCCTAGTACATACTTTCTAGTGGTACGAGTAGCTGCCGCCCAGCTGTGCCCCTCCACCCTGGCCTGTACAGTATTTCGGCTGTCGACTCTCGTGCAAGACTTCAGTCCGGTTCGAGCAACGCCGGCGCCATATTCGACCGTCAAAGAAGGAGCAAGCGCCTACCGGCATGCATCTGACATAGCTGATGCTCAACTACAGTGTACATGGCTGAAACCGGCTAATCAGCGCTGCGCCGCGCCGCTCTATACTTGAAGTTTCTGCGCTGGGGACATACATGGTTGCACAAAGGGTCGTAACTCGAAAGGCCGTGCGCCCGTCCCCCACACCTCGCCATGCCGAGCCCAGTTTTCATTGGCTGCAAGCCACACATTGGCCGAGCCAACGCTAGTTTCCGTAGTTCAATATGCCACATGGGGCTCCGTGCAAAAACCTTAATCGAAACACTGGACACTGTGGGAGTATGAAACATGGGAACACATAGGGATTACAAAACATAACAATTAGTGGGGACTCACCCCCAGCCCAAGGATGCGCTCGCCATCGGTGATGACGGCCACTTTGACGTCCTGCGAAGGCCAGCCGTCCAATAATTCCCGCACCCGCCCCTTGTCCCGCACGCTCACATAGACCCCGGGCGGGCGCGGCAGCAGCGTGCTGAAGTTGAGGCAGGCGTCACCCACCGTGGGGGTGTAGCTGGGGGGGTAGAGCGAGGAAGGAGGCGGGGTGGGTAGGGTGGGGTGAAGCGCTGTACGTGCTAATTCAGAATAAATGCTATGGTAGCTTCGCTGAATCTTTGTCCACAAGCGCACCAACCTGCGCCCCCCCTCCCCCCCCTCCCCACCCCCCGACCCCCACCCCCTTCCTCGCCTGACCAAAGCCTCTAATCATAATCGACACGTATAACGCTGGCAACGGTATGCCTAGAGTCCGCGACAGCCACTCCTCATGCTCAGGGGGTTTGCTGACATCGCTCTCGGCTGGGCATCATCTTCCCCGCACAGCACCACAGTATCATTCCGAGAACAGCACGGGCATGATCAACACGCCAGCAAGTAGTGCCAGCAACAGGGTCAAGTAGCACATATTGGTTCCTGTCACAGAACAGGCATTATGAACACAATCATGCTGTCATAACTAGCATTGCTATAGTGAGAGTATGAATGAGAACAACACTGTTGAAGTTTATGCTACCCCCACGCACAGCACGGGCGTCAGCGCGGGCAGGTTTGCGATTGCCGTCGCGTAAAACGTGTCCTCGTCGGTTGACAGGAGGCTCATGAGGTAGCGGTACTGGTCCAAAGGGGTAGCGCAGCGACGCAGGTTGAGTGCCGCACGTGCCACCTCGACTGAAGGGGGGGGGTTGCAATGCCAAGTGCAAGCACACAGGTTGTGGAATATGCGCCCACGCCCACGCCCACGCCCACACCCGCGCCCACGCCCGCGCCCACGCCCACGCCCACGCCCACGCCCACGCCCACGCCCACGCCCACGCCCACGCCCACGCCCACGCCCACGCCCACGCCCACGCCCACGCCCACGCCCACGCCCACGCCCACGCCCACGCCCACGCCCACGCCCACGCCCACGCCCACGCCCACGCCCGCGCCCACGCCCACGCCCACGCCCACGCCCACGCCCACGCCGCCCACGCCCACGCCCACGCCCACGCCCACGCCCACGCCCACGCCCACCCCGCGCCCACCCGCCCACGCCCACGCCCACGCCCACGCCCACGCCCACGCCCACGCCCACGCCCACGCCCACGCCCACGCCCACGCCCACGCCCACGCCCACGCCCACGCCCACGCCCACGCCCACGCCCACGCCCACGCCCACGCCCACGCCCACGCCCACGCCCGCGCCCGCGCCCACGCCCACGCCCACGCCCACGCCCACGCCCACGCCCACGCCCACGCCCACGCCCACGCCCACGCCCACGCCCACGCCCACGCCCACGCCCACGCCCACGCCCACGCCCACGCCCAGAAAAACACCCAGACAAACACCCAGACAAATGCCCAGACAAACGCCCAGACAAACACCCAGACAGACGCCCAGACAAACGCCCAGACAAACGCACGCGGACGCGCACACATGCAAATTCTATCATTTCTACATTATGCAGCAGCGAGGTGAGCAGCCTCTCCAGCAAACTATTTCTGTCAAAACGTTGTAGATAAAATTAGCACTAGGCCATGGTTGCACTGCCAAACAAACCCAGGGAAGCGAAGCGCAGTGCAGAGCAGCTCACTTGACGCAATTCTCGCACCTGAACTTGGGCAGGAGCCAGGAGGCAGCAGGCCGTTTAAGCGGAACAGTGCCCGGTTCTCTGCGCTGGTTGCCAGCCCGTGATTGACCCTGGGATCCCTGTACGCCACCATTCCTCTGGCCGCGGTGGTCTCCACAAATTGCGCCGCCGGCGCAGCGCTTGAGGCCGCGCTGGCCTGAACAGCCTGACCCTGGGAAGCTGCAGGGCCCGCAACAGCGGCGCTCGGCCCTTGTACGTTGGCAAGCAACCCAGCGCTCCCGGCACCTATGATCATCCTGCGGCGGTTTATGTCGCCTGCAGCGGCTTCGCCCGCCGCTGGTTCGTCTTCTGTCGGGGGCCGCGCTCCTGCCACCGTCTGGCAACGACGAAAGCGGATAACCTTTTGCAGGCCTCTCAGAGCGCGCGCAGAATGGGCAGCCAACTGCGGGCGCGCGATCAACGACAGCTGGGGAACCGAAGCCAGCATTTTGTCCACCATTGACCCTTGGGCTTTGGAGAATGAGGTGTTCTTTCCGTAAGGAGCTGTGCCCAGCCTACCACTTCGATCCTAATCATACAGGCATATCTAGTAACATGCCCGCCTACGTTCAACGACTCCCAACGAAGACGTGTGTCCAGACAGTCACACAGGAAAACCACAGTTTGACGAAGTTACAATGCCCAGCTCATTCTAAAATTTTATCATGCTGAATTCCCAGGTGAGGGAAAATTGGCTACCGACGTCGATCGATCGGCCTGTATGATCTGTTTGCCAGTTAGCTTCTCATGGGAGAATTACGGATCTCCCTAGGATAATGGGATATAGGGACAGCCCCGACAAGTACTTCCCCAAAGATATTTTATCCACGTTCCTACTAGGCGATCATTTAGTTAATCACGTGGCGCGGTGCATTCTCGCCTTTTTCGGAGTGTAGGCAACCGATCAATTGCCAGCTTAACAATATACGAATATACGATATACGAAGGCAAAATGAAAAAAGTTAAAACGTTAGCCGCCGACAATCTGGAGCGTCCGATGATGGATCCAACGGACGCGATAAACCCGCTAAGTTAGCGGCTCGGGTCGTCCGTACAAATACTAAATCACCAAACAACCAATACAAAACAAGCAAACTACGGAAAACAAACGGCCTTCGGCCCCAACCGCATAGACGCTAGGGTTGTACCGAATAGTGGGTTGTAGTTAATGTACTATCCTCGTGGCGCTTGGTGGTCCACCGTCGGATAAACCCACCACAGAGGGAGTGGCTAATACTTGTATAAATAATGAGTACCGCTAGTATCCCGGCTTGGCACCCTAGAACGGAGTGCAGGAGTAATTGTTGTTGTTGTACCTAATGAGCTCAGCGAATGGTTGCTGCTGTTTAACGCACATGCAACTGGTGGTCATTGTGTTGCTGTTGAGCGTTGACTTGGCGAAGAAGGCGAGATGATACTTACTTAATAGGTGGCCAAGTAAACCTGATATCAACTAGGACCGAGCAGTAATCAGGCGTGAAATTATCCAGGGTGGCCGGACACCGTTGATAGGAAGGTATCGCGCTAATTTCGGCGCGCGCATGACGAGAAAATTATTTTTTGGCTAGCGCAAACAAGACCGTTAAACTCTGCGCGTTGGCTATGGCCGCCAGTAAACAGACTAGAAAAGAAAGGAAGATGCTATTTATTGGGTTAACAAAGCTAGTTATAAAATGTAACTTTCTTCAACGACAACCAATATTACGAATCTTTCCCAACCACTCAAGGGTTGCTCCAGCACATTCCAGACAATACTGAGTACAGCGAACTAGCCGCGCGCATCCATCGTTTTAGCTTTAGACGAGCATACATCACTCTAGTGACTCCCATATGATGCAGTGACGAGTTCAAGAGTGTGATAGCTCAATTTCCAAATATCAAATAATTGAATTTTCTGCTGAAGCACACAGATAAAGGGAAATTATTTGCAGCCCGCGTGACCGTGGTAACGGCAGGCGACTAATCACTGTTTCCAGAAACAAGCGACGGCATAGCAAGCAGTCATGCTACCTGGAGAAAGGCCATTACCGCCGATCCCGCGGCGGCCGACAGTTTCGGCAGGCTCAAGCCCAGGCGCCCGCACCAGGACACACGCGACAGGTGCCAGCAATCGGCACGATTTGCAGTCACAAGTATCCTCTCGTCGAGTTTCGGATTCAGCAGCTCGCCCTGTCACGGCGCGATTAGACGCAACAAACAGCCCTGCCTCGAAGTTGGCAACAGAAAAGTCCGCGCCCTTAGAGTCACCACGGACACCTCTGTCGGCTCGATGTATCTCTGGTCGTGAACCTGATGGGGGGTCGTTCAGTCCCTGGGGAACGCAGCCTACGGATCGAATAACCAGGGAGGATCACAATATTCACCGCAGGATCTGGGAGCGACTCTTCAATTATGGCGGCAAAGCGGTAAGACGCATATTTTCTTGGCATGATGGCAACGTCTTACGAAGTGAAAGTGATGGACAACTGGCCAGGCTCGTTTCGTTTCCCCGTTGCGTATCCCGTTGCGTATCCCCGGATGCGAGGAGCGGCCGTTTGTAGACGCCAATTGTGTAACCCGCCTTCTTAGTATCAGGCAGTCATGTTTTATATGGTAACTAATGGCTGAAATTAGTGCCACACGTGATTGTTAAGGCTCCTGCCATTTATTGCCGTGGATGGTACCCAGTCGGCCAGTAAAGGTTGTCCTAGACGGTTGCCAGTAAATACCAGATATTGGCTTGTTTGAGCAACCTTGCAACATAAAGCCTGTGAACCTGCTGTGAGGTAACCATACAACGGCCATGTAGTGTTTTGGGCAGATATCCCAGCATTTGACTCTACTTGGAATCCAGTAAGGCGGCACGATGGGGCTGCGGGCCCGAATCTATGATTGGGGGTGGGCGAAAGAAGTTGACAGACCTTCATTTTAATGCCTGTTTAGAGGAGGACAGGCAGGCAGGGTGCTTCCTGGACATTGTCGAGATTTAACTAGCAATGACACGTTTACTCTACTCTCCCCATCGGTCCCCTCACTATGTATCATCTGTACCCTCCCCTCACTATAGGTCCCTTGCCCCCCTATCCTCCCTATCTCTGCACCCTTATCTTGCTTCTAGCTTGGCCTTTTTCTACTACGGTATGTTTGCTAGGAGGCGCCCCCCCTGACGAAGGAATTTTTTTAGCCTTTTTAGCCTTCCCACTGCAGCATCATGACTTACGTTCCATCGCTTCCCAGTTAAAATCGCTTGCTGGTCTTTAGCTTGCCACCTTGCTGTCATGCCACTTAAAATCGCTTGCTACTTTCGATTGCCACCTTACCTTGCTTCCATGCCATCTAACCGCTGTCATCCTCGCCACGCTGGGGGAACTCTAATAATGAATCGATGGCTTTGTGGTCCCATGTCGATGCGTTTGTGGTACCGGTCCGTTCAGACCAAGATTCGAAGGGAGCTACGCAGGCAGGACGTTGACAAGGACGGTACGTGGGAAATGCGGCCAAGTGTCCGTTTGGCAGGCTTCCGTGGTGATTAATTGTTTTATTAATTAAGTTTCGTTTCTTTAGTGATGCTTTAGTGATGCTTTGGTGATGCTTTAGTCCCAAACTTGAAAGTCCCAGAGCATTCTCTGTTCGTTACTGAAAAGCCGGCGCAGCTCTTTATGGTGAGCTTGCTTGCTTACCATCAGGGAGGCAAGCTCAGCCTGATGGTTACCGCTCAGAGGGGCCCATGCCTTAGCAAGGCCTGGACGGGTTGGGGACAGAAGAGTGGTGAACGCGTTGGGGATATTACCACCGTGGATGGGCTGGGGGCAGGGGCATGCATGGCTTCAATTACCCAGACACGTGCAAACGCCTGCACGTTGCTTGAAGGCGCCCCCCCACCCCAACCCCACCCGGCACGCCTCCTGCCTATCCACCTACCTTTTGGTTGACTGGTTCCTACCCTACATTGTCATTTCCCCTTGTTCCCCTATCGCTACACCCTACCACGCTTCCCGACAACGTTACGGTTTGTACCATCTTGCCCAATGACTTTTTCCCACCAAGGTTCCCTACCCACCTGCCTCCTCATTGATATGTTCATGTTACCGCACGATTTTCCCTTATCTACCCGCCTCCTTATCCCCAGGTTTACATGACCCTGCCATTCTCAGTAGGACCGTCCCTATCTTCCAGCCTCGTACCATGCCGTTCCCTACCATGCCTCCCTACCATTTTTCTGTACGATGATGCCCTCCCGTTGATCTCTGAAATGTTTCCCTCCCACTTCGAAAATGTGTCCCTTACCACCTTACCCTCCAGGCAAGCTGACTCGCGAGCAGCTGCAAAAAGGCCTCGAGCGCTTCAGCTTCGGACTATCGGACGCTGACCTGCAGGGCATCGTCCGCGTGCTCGATAACGATGGGAGGTGAGGGGGGAAGCATAATAATAAATAGTCCTCCTTGATAATAATAAATAGTAACAGTATAGCAATCAATAGTGTGACTGCGTGCGCGATTGGAGCCGAGGGATGGCGAGGGGGGAGCGCGACGTGATGACTGATGAGCATGCAGCCACAGATGCTAGCATGTTGGAGACATAAGGAGGTGGAAGAGATAGTTACGTTAAATAGTGCCGGAACCTTTTGCCGCCTGAGGCAAATCGGTCCGTAACACTATTTTGCCCGGAATAACCACTTCCGAGCACCCAAGTTAATTCGGCCGAATTAACTTGGGTGCTCGGAAGTGGTTATTCCGGGCAAAATAGTGTTACGGACCGATTTGCCTCAGGCGGCAAAAGGTTCCGGCACTATTTAACGTAACTAAAACCTGGCCTCGTGGAGGGGGGGACGAAGAGCCCGAGACATCCGCCTAGGCCGCTGAGCACGCACCACTAAATGCGCCGGAGCTGCCTCAGTGAGGATTCGAACCCCTGACCTCCAAGGTGCACAGGTTTTAGTTACGTTAAATAGTGTCGGAACCTTTTGCCGCCTGAGGCAAATCGGTCCGTAACACTATTTTGCCCGGAATAACCACTTCCGAGCACCCAAGTTAATTCGGCCGAATTAACTTGGGTGCTCGGAAGTGGTTATTCCGGGCAAAATAGTGTTCCGGCCCGATTTGCCTCAGGCGGCAAAAGGTTCCGGCACTATTTAACGTAACTAAAACCTGTGCACCTTGGAGGTCAGGGGTTCGAATCCTCACTGAGGCAGCTCCGGCGCATTTAGTGGTGCGTGCTCAGCGGCCTAGGCGGATGTCTCGGGCTCTTCGTCCCCCCTCCACGAGGCCAGGTTTTAGTTACGTTAAATAGTGTCGGAACCTTTTGCCGCCTGAGGCAAATCGGTCCGTAACACTATTTTGCCCGGAATAACCACTTCCGAGCACCCAAGTTAATTCGGCCGAATTAACTTGGGTGCTCGGAAGTGGTTATTCCGGGCAAAATAGTGTTACGGACCGATTTGCCTCAGGCGGCAAAAGGTTCCGACACTATTTAACGTAACTGAGATGAGTAGGAGGTGGAGAGATAAGGAGGTGGAAGAGATGAGTAGGAGGTGGAGATATAAGGAGGTGGAAGCGATGAGTAGGAGGTGGAGAGATAAGGAGGTGGAAGAGATGAGTAGGAGGTGGAGAGATAAGGAGGTGGAAGAGATGAGTAGGAGGTGGAGAGATCAGGAGGTGGAAGAGATGAGTAGGAGGTGGAGAGATAAGAAGGTGGAAGAGATGAGTAGGAGGTGGAGAGATAAGGAGGTGGAAGAGATGAGTATAAATTTTGTCGGGGAGAATAGCTGATTCTTTAAATTAGCTTTCGTTTGGCAAGCATCTGAAGTCTTAGATAGCTGAAGTCTTAGATAGTGTATTCACAGTTTGGATAGTAAATTCACAGTGTGGGGCGGATAACTGGAATTCTCTTCGTTTCCCTTTCCCAGAACGCTGTGCACAGTTTCTAATGCCTCCACACTGATTTGCTTAGAATAATTTGTCCAAGCATGTCTGAGTTTCTAGTTACAGCTAGTTACAGCCTTAAACAAAAACTGGATGTGTTTCTCATCCTTGTCCGTGTTTTTTCTTCATTGTTTTGATTGATTCAGCTGCTCTAATCATTCAGTTAATGCTGTGTAACGTGAGACATTGCGACAGATTATATGAGTAGCAGCGTTCCTTCTTGCTTGTGGAGGTATCTGAAACGCCCTGCCTTGCCCAACCGCACCGATTTGTTAACCGGCGTGCTGCCATAGTACTCCCCCCTTGCCGCCATGATATTCACCCGAGTGTATTGTTCCCCCTTTCCTCCTCCTCCTCCTCCTCCTCCTCCTCCTCCTCCTCCTCCTCCTCCTCCTCCTCCTCCTCCTCCTCCTCCTCCTCCTCCTCCTCCTCCTCCTCCTCCTCCTCCTCCTCCTCCTCCTCCTCCTCCTCCTCCTCCTCCTCCTCCTCCTCCTCCTCCTCCTCCTCCTCCTCCTCCTCCTCCCCCCTTCTCATAAATGCTTGCAGCGGCACAATCGACTACAGCAAGTTCCTCGAGTTTTACGGCGCCAACGCCGACACCGGGGAACAGCTGCGCGCCGCCCGCATCGCACACCTGGGGGAGGGGCGGGACTGGGATGGCCGTGTCAAGGACAATGTGATGGAGGCGGCACCCTGGGAGCGCGTGCATGGGGCCATCTACGAGGTAGGGACGATGGGTAGCGGTTTATGACATAGGCACTGTGGAGGGGGGGGGGGCATCTACGAGGCAGGTACTAAGGGGGGCCTGGGCTACCAGGTAGGTTCTAGGGGGGCGCAAATTATAAGGTAGGGACTAGGGGGGGGGAATCTAGGAGATAGCTACTAGAGGGGGGGACTCAGATGTATGTTGGGTATATCAGCAGGGGGTGGTGTACGAGGTAAGGTTTGGGGGGCTTGACTTCTCTTCTCCCACTGACACAGGGGCTGAACCATCCTATTCTTTGATTGACCTTATGGTGCACGCGCTGTGCTGTGCTGCGTAGGGCTGTACCTGTGCTAAGGGTCCCTTTCAATAGGCGTGGGCACCTCAGCAGGCCATCATGGGGCAACCTTCAAAATCTTGTTTTGTGCTCACCATTCTTTCCTCCTTCCACGTCTGTTCGTCTATCCTTGGCTCTCCTCTATCAAATGTGTCCTCCATGCTGGGATCAAGCTGCCTTAAACTCAGACTACCATGTTTGCACCTTGCATCTTGCCAAGGAATGAAACGGAACCCAATGCCATGCCGTTCACGCATCCCATCGCGACGCTGCCGGGCACCAGGCAGAGAGCCCCGTGCGCATACCCAGGGAGTCCCACAGCAGGGCGGACGTGCAGCCGTCGCGGATGCAAGAAATGGCGGAGTTCCGCCGCATCAATAAGGTGAGCCGCGGATGGGGTGTTTGTTAAATCCTGACCGAAAGCCCACGCAGGTGAGCAGCGGTCCAGTTTGTCTACTACAGTTTGTGAGCTTATTGCTCGTTCTATCGTGTGAGAACTGAGTGCAAAGGTGTGAAGCCTTACCTAAACTCTACGCGGGTGAGCAGTGGGAGGCAAGCGCCGACTGTCGAGGCATGGGATATAAATAGTGCGATCAAGGTGCGATGGCCAATTACCCACATGGAATGCGGACCCTGTCTAGAGTTCCAATTCGCTTTGGGAGGGAGGGGGTGCATCTACTTCGGATGCATCCTCCATCCCAGGCATCATGAAGGCGATTTTCCTTGGCGGTATGCCGAAACAGCTGTCAGTATATAAGGGTTTGTTTTGGTAGATCCTCCAAGAAGTTGTGCTTTGGCTCGCTGACAATCGGAGACCAGAACATGCATCTCATCGTGACAGATGTGACGGATGTCAGGATAAGTGGACACGAATGGGGGGCGCAGCAACCTTGATCAATTCAGTAATTAAATCACGTGATGGCGCAGCAGCAGTATGAACGGCACAGCAACCTTGGACTGTGCATAAGAACTGCTATTGATCGGAAGGGAACTGGCTAAGGCAGCAACCAGTCTACCCTTGGGCTTGGGCTCATTTGAAGCTATTCATTCGAAACAGTAGAAACTTCAAACCCTTCCTGCATTGGCATCTTTATATACGCCCACGTTTTCAAATCCAGGTTTTGAGAATCCATAAACGTGGTTTTGGGGGAAAGCTTTTGGGAACGCTGGACTCATCGGTTTTGCGTCTTCTTCATTTTCCCGTGCGCAGATCCTGCAAGACCGATTTGAGCGATCCTCCCACCGGGTACAGCTGGCGTTTGGGATGAGGGACGAGAACGGGGTATGTGAACTTAGCCTACCTTCTGGCACTTGATGTTGGGCATACCATCTGGCTGTTTGGTAGCGTAAGCATCATGCGATGGGTGTGGCACATGAGGGATGAGAACTGGGTACGTGTGTGAGTTTTACAGATCTGCTACATACATAACGTCTGGCATTTTGTGTCGGGGTTCATCAGGATGAACCTAAACTTGATGCAAACACTCGGCACCCTAGGCAAGGAAAGATGAAGTTAGAGATCAAGATCAAGATGGAGATGGAAATGGAGATGAATATCAACATCAACATCAACATCAACATCAACATCAACATCAAGATGAACATGAAGATGAAGATGGAGATGGAGATAATTTTTAGTTCGGTTTAGCCTATCTGGTAACATGGTAGCATAAGCACCTTGCTGTGTGTATCCCGGTCGAGGGACGAGGATTAGGTATCCCAAACAGGCACAATGGCGATGGCCCCCCCATGAAGCAGCATGGCTGGAAGAGTGCAAGGTAACGCGTCGATACGTGGTGTAGCCTCACTGCACTCCGCGTGAAGATTCACATCAACTCTTTTCACGTCAAGTTTTGTCGCAAGCACTTTCCAAGCTTCAGCAAGTACCTCCCAGGCGGTGCGATGTTACTGACCCATGCAGAGGGAGGGCTGAACCCCAACAACTGACCCTGAGTGACCGACCACTGATGGCTGACCATGTTCGTATCGACGTCCTGCCGTGCCCCCCCCCCCCCCCCCCCCCCCCCCCCCCCCCCCCCCCCCCCCTGTACGTTATTATGTAACATTTATTCCAAACACTTACACATATATTTCAAAATGACATCCACACATACTTTTAAAATAATAGAAGTACCACAATATGATGATGTGAACACGCATGCGCGCACACCCACCCCACCCACCCACCCACCACCCACCCACCCACCCACCCACCCACCCACCCACCCACCCACCCACCCACCCACCCACCCACCCACCCACCCACCCACCCACCCACCCACCCACGCACCCACCCACCCACCCACCCACCCACCCACCCACCCACCCACCCACCCTCCACCCACCCACCCACCCACCCACCCACCTGCACCCACCCACGACCACACCAGGACGGGTGCCTCCCTGTGGACGCGTTTGTCAGCGCGCTGGGCCAGATGAACTCCGGGCTTACCGAGGGCCAACTGCGGCACTTTGCGTCATTCCTGGACCGAGCCAACACGGGCAAGGTCAACGTGGCGGACGTGAGTGTAAACGTGTTACAGACGTATGCAAGGATAAATAGACATGCAGTTTCGACAGTAACATGTTTGTAGTACAAACAGGCACATGTTTGTCCGGCAGATCCCATCGTGAAAGGAACCATCAGGCTTGCAATACGCAAACTAATTTCAGAAAGAAACCGTCAGGGCCGCAAAGACCACACTAACTGATGAAGAGACGTACAGTGTAGAAGCAGGTCTAACCAGCCGCTCATGGTAACAAGTCTCGCGATGTCATGCCAGCGCTGGTTGTCTCATGGGTGATCGATATTAAGTAGCCATCGCCATTAGTTATTGCCGGCATGCTTGAATACTAGCACTTAACCTTTCATATATATCCATCTCTCCTGCTCTGCATGCCCAGACCCCGTTCGCCCCCTATATGCCATCGGAGCCTTTTAATAAAGTACTGGCACGTACAAGCTAGAAATGCCTCCCTTTCCCTTGGTGCCCCCGGTGCCCTGTGTTAGAAAACCTTTTTTTCGTTAGAATGTGACGGACCCCCTCTACGGCGCCCTGGTTGCCCTTCCACCCCTCCTTTTCTCCTTCTTCTCTCCTCCTCCTTTTTCTCCTGTTCTCCTCCTCTTCTCCTCCTCTTCTCCTCCTCTTCTCCTCCTCTTCTCCTCCTCTTCTCCTCTCTTCATCCTCCTTCCCTCTTCCTCCTCCTTTTCCCCCACGTCGGGTCCCAGTTTGTGAGCTGCATGGAGGACGAGCGGGGGCTGCTCACCAAGGCCAGCCCGCGCCCCGAACACCGCGTCCCGGCATCAGCGCTCGAGTGGCGGTCGCCCAAGGGGGAGTATTTGCGCGAGAAGCTCAACCAGTCGCAGCAACGGGCGCGGCAGGTCAGGCAAAGCCCCTACTCTCTTGGGCAGCTCTCATGAATGTTGGCGATGGGGCAGCTCCCTTGGACAGCTCCCATGTATATGCTGTCTGGGTATTCCTCGCATGCAGCTCTTGTGAAGGTAATGCTGATAGTGTGACATCTTTTATATTCGAAAGCTCTCAGGTAATGCTGATAGTGTGACATCTATTATATTCGAAAGCTCTCAGGTAATGCTGATAGTGTGACATCTTTCATATTCGAAAGCTCTCAGGCACTGCTGATAGTGTGACATCTATTATATTTGAAAGCTCTCATGAATTATTTTGTTAGGGAAATTACGGGGCGCCATAGCGCCGACGCTCTATCAAGCATGTTGAGTGCTGGTTGTCTCCTTGATGTTGTGTGGTTAACTTTGCCAGCGTTTGGCAGCTGCGGATAGCAGCACCATCTGCTAAGCCCAAACTTGGTAATGACCTATTTCCTTTCAATCCTTTGTTTGGATGTTGCCACCTTTGACTGCTGTGGACCCTGGGCATCATCCAGCGGAGTCATATGTATTCTATTGATGAATATATTGAGAAAGTTACCTTTAAAGTTCGATATATATACCCCTAAATGTATTTTATGTATTCTTCTATATATTCTTTGAGAATGATAAATTACAGAGGTGAGATTCTTCTATATATTCTTGCTAGCCTCACTAGCCCGGAACTCAGTAAACCGCAAGTGCCCTCGGTTTGCTGACACTGGAAAAACGGTGCTTGGTTTCTTTCTGGCTATTTGTGGTGGCAATGCCTTGTCCGCAGGTCCTCCGCTCGTTCGACTCGGACCAGGACGGCTTGCTGACAAGAGAAGAGCTGAACGCGGTATGGCCACGTGCGCCTGGATCCCAAGAACGGCTGGAAAAAATACGCATAGTAACCAAAGGACAAAATACTGCTATCATCATTAAGAATCTCGCTTGGCTTTTTGGAAATG